>CM042145.1:59149359-59202187 GCA_023376005.1 Doryteuthis pealeii | reverse complement strand
AAAAGAGAGAGATCACCTCTAAAGAAATGGATCTCCCTGACAGAACTCTGATTAGAGACAGACTCCGATTTTCTCGGCTTAGCCTTCATTCCTCACCCAGTGAAAGATCATGGTATCTTGTAGTAGGCTTCGGTAGCGATTTTTGACGGGACCAGGATGGGTGATGATCATCCATAAAGCTCTGAGGAGATCAGTCTGTTCTTTTGTCACACACCTGTTGACGTGTTCGCTAGCACCATCGTAAATGTGTATGTACCATGGCTAGTGAGGAACGATAAAAGAAGTGGAGAGATCACCAGCCATCAATGATGCCGTTTGGTAGGGTGTAGTCTTTCACGGTAATTCATGAAGGCTGAATTAAAATATTTCTTATGATTTCACCAAACCTTGCTAGGGAGTTGAAATAGTCGAGTGCCATCCGGATTAGTTGAATGCGGAACTGGAACCGTAATGCGTTGGCGAGATCAAGGCCCCAAGATTACGTGTATTTCGTTTGCATGTATGTATATATAGTAATCGAATTACCCTTAACTTTTCGTTCGCGGTAAGCAAAATCAGTATAGTAATCCAAATTGCTCAATAATTAAAAACACAGAAATAGTAAACTGCTTTTACTAAACGTTATTTTTATAAACTATAATTAAATTGAAAGCAAAACTGAGATAGAATTGAAGGAATGAGTGCACGTGTGGAACGTTACATCCTTTTTTCTCAATTTTTGCGCGCAGCTGACGCAAGTCACAACGCAAATCGCACGCAAGTCACGCACAAGTCACGCACAAGTCACGCGCAAAATCGCACGCAAAGATTGAAAAAAAGGACGTAGCGGTTCAAACACGTTATATACACAACCATTAATTATAAAAAAAAAAGTTACAAAAAAACAGACCAACCTATCAAATATGGACATATTCTGCAAAAATAATAATTCAAATGCGGAAGGAAGACAACAGATCAGAAACACGTGTCGCATTCAAAGTAAGTTTAATAAAAATTTAAAAAAAAAAAATCCTTTTTGCAAAACCTTTTTTTATAAAATATTCCTTATTTTTCTCCCATTGGATCCATGACAAAACTTATATATATATATATATTATATATAATAATATATATACTATGTATAACAAATGTAATCGTTAGATATATGTACCTAATGTATATGATATATTATAACAAATTATACATTATAGTATAATTAATGTAATCTATGTATGACATTATATACAAATCATACATATTATGTACAGTATAATCTATAATATATTATATACAATCATACTTATATATATGTACATATATCTATATAATATATATATTATAACGAGTAAATACCATTATATATCTTTATGTATTGTGTGTATGTATAATGTATTATATAAATATTAACTAGATAGACAATTGTTCTTTCTAAAACAAAACTTCCATATGAAAAGAAAATATTATAATTAACCTTTGAGAATTGCCAGACAAGTAAGTTAAAAGCAAATCCTCCTACTATTTGAGTGGGAGTCTTCGAGGTGTTGTGGACTGCAACATTGTAGCGAGTAAGTCTGACTCAAATTCCGCTCTTACTTTCATTTTGAACGTTTTAAACCACTTGCCTGATAGTTATGATTTAGATAGCACTATGAATGTTCTTCTACGAGGATAGCTTTGGCATTACCTAGTCTACGAAGGTTGCAATGCTATTAAATAAATAAAAGAAACGTAGTGTTTGAAATTCTTCATCAAGTCTGGAAAAACTGTTAAAGTTAAATAATATTTGTCGATTTTAACTGAGGTCAAGTCGTTTAGACTCTTTTTATTCATAGAGGTTAGAGAATGACATTCATTGTATGTTCATATTTGCATCTTTTGTGGACAGATTATTTGACCCATAGATGGGACCTTAAAAGATAATACTGCTGCAGGTCTGCAGATTAATCATGGTTCTGCCAATCAAATCATTTATAATGAGATCGGTTTCCCTAAAACAAGAGTGCAAACTATTTTTGAATCTCCTCCTATTTATCTCAAAGAAATATGTAAGCAATTTTATAATGACATTTCAACTGAATTCAGTATTACAATGTACTTACGGACTCAACCCCAAGAATAAACTCCTCTTACTTGGTGTCCTAGCCGGCAATACATGAAACGGCTTTCGTTACTTCTCTGTATAAAGAAAATTTATAAGCCCGAAGTCTTGCTTTTGAAACAACGATATTGAATGCGCAGATAACTCTACGATTATTTGTAAAAAAGGTTTTTAAAAATAGCACAACTAATTCCCTCCTCGTGTAAGATATTCCGTAAAGACCTTTTCAATATAAACAAGGATTGATAAATAATGGCTTCCCTAATTTTGTCGCCGAGAGCTGAATCCTCGAAGACCTCATAAAGGCACATAGAATATGTATAGCAATAACCACAATAATATCATTAATCTTGTTTATTTTATTGAAATTCAATCTAACTACCGTGTTTTCCCCGAAAATAAAACAGTTTATGTTAATGTTCACTCCGTAATAAAAAAGAAAAAAACTGGAGCTTATCTCGGGGGAAGTATTATTCTTCATATAAAGAAATTACAAAACACACGATCGGTTAAATCAAACTTAACAGACCTAAATTCACCATTGTATGTCGCCCTGCCGAAAGAAAAAAATACCAAAAATCAGGGAATTAACCGAATTTAATAACATTTCAGAGTTGATATATTAATGAATAATAGATATAATGCACCCGTTATTTTATTTAAAAAACTTTTACATTTTTTCAGGTCAGTTAATTTGACCATGTATCTTTGAGAAACTGTGACGCCTAAAGATATGTGGTTCAAAGATAACTGACTGTAGAAATGTAAAAGTTTTAAATAAAATAACTGGTGCATTATATCTTGTATCCATTAATATATCAACACTGAAAATTTCATTAAATTCGGTTAATTCTCTGATTTTTTTTGGGGGGGGGGGAGTGACATACGATGGTACCAAAACTCATGGACTTATCACAAAATAATATTCAATTATTCCAACGTTTGATATGTTTATTTAAGAACTATTGCAAAAATAGTTCAATGTGTAAAAATGTATAAATATCTTGATTTAACTCTCTCACTCTTTTCTTCTTTTCGTTATGCTCAAATTGAAACAGATTAGCGTTCTCGCTTCCCGGTGCACACCCCTCTCTCTCACTATTTTCCCTTTTCTTTTTTCTTATAATCTTTCTTCTGTAGTGGTGTTTTTTTCTTTTGCTTTTCTTTATAATAAAAATCGAATGGTCATTATTTATCTGGGGGGGGGGGGGGAGACACTCATAAGAAATAAGTAATTTGACGAATAAGCAACACCATATAATCAGAATTTACATTTTTTGTCTTTCATCATGGACAATTTTGACGGTCTCATTTTTTACCAGAGGGTGTTACAAGAGAATAACTGTCGTACGAACTCGAGTAATAATGTAATGTAGCGGTAACCAATTCGTAATATGTAACGTTACGGCACCAGTTCGTAATATGTAACGTAGTGCCTTTCTTTTTCGCTGCACTGAATTAGCAATACGTAACGTACGGGGTTTGTTTCGTTTCACGGTATCAAATCGTATCTCCGTACGGTCGTTTGTTTACAGTATCCAAAATCTAGCAGTCAGCCTTTTAGCCCCAAATCCTTCCACACACGTTGGTCAACGGTATCACTTTTCTCACTGTCGCGTGCTTCTCTGTATCAGGTTTCACAACCTTGCGTCTTCTAGTCACGGTCAATTGGACTTCCTCCGCGGGGCGTCCAGTGGTCGCCCCCTTTACGATAGTAACTTTACTATTTTGTTTGTGTAGCGAGTCCATTCATAAAACGGTTTCTTTCGTCGTAAATAGAGAAAATTAATAACACCGTGTTTACTTCTCAGAAGTTTATTGTATTCAAAACTTCACTATAACTTTTGGAGAGAGAGTCCCTAATATTATCTGCGCTTAATAATTAATTAATTGTATTCTAACTGGATTCAACTTAGAGTTTCTTAGTCTTAGTAACTTCTCGGTGCAAACTTTTCTTATGGTCCTTAGCGACAACAGCTTACTAAGCTCTCCGGCGACTTCTGACTGGCTTTGACTCTCTCCGATCACCGACCGCCTGTCACTCCAACTCTAACTGGCTCTGATCCTCACTGACTCTTAATATAGTTTGTCTGAATAATCTTCCAGAAGTTTCTTCTCGTATTTTCGAGCTCCTTCTGGACCGAATCGAATGTTCGATTCCTTCAAATCACTCTGGTCAACCAGAGTTCACAAGCCTAAGATCAAAAGGCTCTCTGTAGTCACTAATCCTATTTTTTCGTTAAACATAGACTTATCCTCTCCTTTCTCTCGTTAAAAGATTTTATCTTCCTAACTACTTTTTCGGTGATTCTACAAAGACCACCCAGTAATATAAGAGAATTTTTAAAGGTTTTTTTTCTAAGTCTGGCACAAGGCCACAAATATAGGTGCTGGGCGGCGATTACGTAACAATAATATACAGATTAATATTCTTTCATTCAAAAACACATTAACGAAAATTCATTAAAAAGATGTTTGCATCGCATGTATACCTATTTCTTTCGTCTGTCTGCCGCTCTCAACTAGGACTTATTTTAAGGGGCGGGCTTATATCAAAATCACACAGAAAAATCAAGCTAGGTCTTATTTTCGGGGAAACATGGTACAAACAAGATGAACACGCATTAAAACGTGTTATATGTCGCTACTCTTCTCCAGTCGACCCCGAAAAACTTATAAAACTAATTATTTACAGCAATAAATAAAAAGCCTCTAATCTTATCAGCAACAAACAACTCTGACAAAAAATATGAACGAATTCCCTTGACCGTTAGGAGAATGCTTCTCCTACCCAATAAAACGATCGTCTTCCTTTATTAGAAAAACTACTACTCCTTATCAAACCGAGAATCTGAAAGAACTTGTCTCAATAAACAATATATGAAACCCGAATAAATTCTTGCAAAAAAAACAAAAAAACAAAAAACAACAACAAAAACACCTGGGTATCACACAATACCGACAGTAAAAAAAATGAGTCGAAATACTAGTCCTTAACGATCAAAAAAAATTTTCAACAAGATCTTCTTTAAACTTCGACAGGTAGATCTAAATATATTCAACAATTAGAACCCACCTCTCATACTCTACGCAAAAATAACCTGCTCGTCGGAGTGGGGACCGGTGGCTTCGGCCATTGGACTAATATGTTAAATTAACGACGTGATCCCAGAGGGCTTTCCCCCAGGCAATACCTGTCCCTTGATTTAAAGGGGCAAGGCTGTGTTTATTGCCCAGTGCCTGAGGCGCCCTCTTGATGGGGAATGTCGACGGGATTTACACATGTTTTGCACTTGCTATCCCATGAGCTTCGGTTTGTGGGTGGTCTCATATTAAAATACCTCGTGTTATACCCGCGTACGTGGGGTACGAGGTAATACCCTCTCATACTACTACGTGACATCAGTTGAAGTTTCTTAGACAGCAGCATATACTTACCAGACTTTTGAGCCCTGGGATCACGCCATAATATAGCGTGATCGCAGATGGCCATCCACCCAGGCCACCTGACCCTCAATTTAAAGGTACAAGGCTGGGTTTATTATCTAGTGTCTGGGGCGTCTCAAAGAGGAATACCGAAGGTATATACGCAGTCATTTTGCACTGGCCACGCATGAGCTTTGGTTTGTGCGTAGCTCCTCATGTTAATTGATTCTTCTGTTCAACTGAAATGGTGAGATGTCAGTAAATTACTACTACCACTACGTGTCACTAACCGACATCAAATTGACTCGTACTTTTCTCGTTTGAACCGAGACCGTCAATGGATAATTCAAGACCTGAGTTTGACTCTAAACTACATCTGATGATGTGGCCCTAATCCCGCAGATCTGGGGAGTATGGAGTACATTTTCAATATCATTACCCAGGTATAATCGAAACAATAGTGTAAATATTTTCAGGGTGCCACCGATTGGTCAATTATATCTGTTTGAAAATTATTAGTATTTGATAGGAATAATTGATACCATATAACTGTAAATCATTTTCACAAAGGACACAAACTTGAAGCTATAATTATTTACTAATGATTATTATTTGTTACGTGAAACCATATAATTGTGTGCAACGAATGATTATTATTAAATAGATATAATTATTGAAACCATATAACTGTGTACAAACAAATGATTATATTAAAATTGAAATAGTTACTTGAAACCATATACTTATCAAGATTACAAAGCAATACACAAAACCCTATGACTGATTTCAAATTATCTGTATTAGATAGGAATACTTAATATCATTATATGTGTGCAAAAAAAAAACTCTTAAACTACACAAAAATATAAATGTACACTGGATGAAAACATAAAAGTAAAATAATTATAGACATATATGTGCATGCAATTAGAATCAATCAATCCGAAATGACATAGAGATACAATAAGGCGAAGAACAATTTACAAAAAAGGTCATATGTGATTTTCAACCTTTATTCGTAATTTGACGGTTTGCTACAAAAATTCACCGAAAATATGAACATCATTATCACCAAAGGTGTACTGACAGCACAGATTCCTTTGACTCCCTCTCTTTCTCACACATCCACACACACTATTGGTAATTGCTCTCGGCTAGTCTTCTAGACGGCATCGAGTGTCAACACAGAACTGATCAATATAATTTGCGGTTGTTCGGCCATACTGTAGAGTTCATGTGAAGGAAAATATCGCTTATGCGTTCGTCGTTTCTTCTTCGGTAGAGCCGAGAATTTCTCGCTTGTCTTACTATTTGTGAGAGATGAAGTAAGGGGTCGTACAAATGCTTTTTGTATGGTGCTGCTTTAAGAATTGTTCAAAACAATACTCAGTCTCCTTGTGTTAAATGTAGCTTTTCTCCAGATGTTTCATAAAGTCCAAATAGTACAATCATACAGTAGTATTGACATGACTACAGATGAGAAAGAATTACAGTTTTATTTTTATCAGAGATAAATATTCATATGCTCGTTAAACTTTCAATAGAAGTCTATGCTTTATCTATGTGTGTTGACGCTATATTCAGTAGATGAGATATTGCTGCCGATGTGTTTGAACAGGCTTGACATTTAATGAGAACATGGCAGCATCTTCATAAAAATACAACTTTTGTTTTATCCGAATTCACGTAGAGACGAAAGCCTCTTGTCATTTGCTCCATGTGGTTGGTTGGTTGGATTTTACGGCATGTCAACCATTGTTGGGTTACTTTACATCGAAAACGTTTTGTTTTATTTATTCTTGGTGGATACTCAGTTTTTTTGTAATGTTTTTAAAAATCATTCATTATTTAACCTTTAACCCATTGATGCGACCCTAAATTCCGGGTCAGCGTGGACCTAGGAGTAATGGTGATGAAGGGATACTCCACATTCCCCAGAGCTTCATTTTTGCAGCCTCACCATCAGATAAAGTATATCGTCATACCCAGGACCCTCAGCTACCGCCTTCTAGCACACGATAAAATGGTTTAGAAGTTTTCCATTAAGTTAATAGGGTTGGGACAATCATATAGGTGCTAGGGCTTGATGTGACCCACCGATTGATCAGAGAAGTCCTCTCTGACCTCCCGTTTAGCCTTGGTAAGGGCCAAAGTGGATTGTTGCAAATCATTGACTGATCAGCCATCAGCCACTAATCATCCCGTGTCACCAAACACAGCGAATAGATGCACCCATTGGGGGGTTACCCTCTGCAGAGGTGCATACGGCGTATTCTGCAATCCCAGTCGGCAGGACAGTGAGATTTGATGTGAAAATAGTTTTATCTTTATTAAAACAGAAACTTTTGTTCTATCTGAGTTTACCTAGAGACAAATGCCTATTGTCGCTTGCTCCGTGTCGATATGATGAATTTATCTTCAAGATAAAGATATGTCCTCCTCCTCCAGTACCATATAAGGATATGATGAGATATGTAAAAAAAAAAGTTCGATATTGTGAAAGGTTAAATTTCTAATAACAGCCACAAATCTCGAATTAAATGAAATAAAAAACGTGGAAAGTATAAGAATGTCTATGAGAAGACAGACAAGTCCAGCTATTATTGTAGCCTCAAGAAGGAGACAACTAAAGAATTGACTCTTCTGTCACAGAAGAAAAGGAGAAAAAAGTCAAAGAGAAAAAGGAGAAAAACAATATATATATATATATAAGTAATATTGCGACTAAAACTGGAAATTAATAACCAAGTGAACAAAGTTAAATAAAAGTCAGTGTTTCTTACAAGAAAAGATCCTAAAAATAATTTTAAAAACAACCCATAATATAAACTAATGAACTTTGCTAAATAAAATTACAAATAAGAAATTTGGATATAATTTGCGGTGACCTAAGACAATTTCTAGGGGTAAATCGATGGCAAAATACAGACATTAATTGTATGTCTGTATTTTTCATATGAGGACTGATGTTAATTTATTTATGTTTCGGACCGTTGCCCTCATCTTTATTGTGGTAGTATAAATTAAATCTTAATTCTTTTTTTTCTATCTATCTATTTGCATATCTTTCTTTCTTTCTTTCTATCCGTCTGAACAATGACACCTTATTCATTTCTATTTTTGAGATGGAGCTTGATGAGAATAGTTTTTTTCCGACTGTTGTACTCATCCCTGTTATCGTATGTATAAATACAACGTTTCAGCCGCAGTATGTACCGGCCTTCCTCAGGTGTTGCCTGTGTATCCAAGCACAATAATGACCCAACCACGGAAATAATTTTAATAGTTTGACTGTTAATCAAACAGGCGTCGAAGAACTTTCAATGTATATAAAAAATAAACTGATTAAGAGATATTCACCATCGAAACGATTACTAAAAGCACATAACAACCTCTCCAAGAAATCTGCATCGCAAAAAAAAGAGGACAAAACCCGAAAACTTATCACATTCTGTGTGCCCTACATCAAACGCTTGGCTGAAAAGATTGTTTTAAAATATATAGTCCATATGATATCAGGGCAAGATTCATCAAAGATGATATGGAAAAAATGTAAATCCTTATTATCTGGTGTTGCTAATCAACTGAATTATTATTTCTTATGAGTGTCGTCATCTCACCTTTATACTATAAATAAATAAATAAAGAGAATAAAAAGAATATGCTACACAGAAAAATATAGAAAGGGAATAGGGGAAAGATAGATAGGGAGTGAAAACGCGGAAGCTAAAACTCTAATATGCTTTAATCGAACATAATGAAGAAATAAAAAGAAGGGAGGAAAGAAAAAAGAGTAAGAGAGAGTTAAATCAAAATTAATATACTTTTTATATATTGAAATATTTTTGCAATAGCTCTTAAGTAAACATATCAAGCACTATAATAATTAGATTACCATACTATTATTTCATTTTATCTTAATTTAAATATTTAAAAAAAAATATGAACCTACCTTTTTCCGGTCAAATAAATCAGACTAAATGTAAATGAATTTATTCTAATCTCGGTAATATAATCCAGATTCATATACTTATTTCCTAGCTTAGTATAGACGTGGCACAAGGCCAGAAATATGGGGTGCCCAATGAGAGTCAAACTCACTAACAATAGTCTGTGAATCTAGCTTACTAACAATTACACCACATGAGGTGCCCGAGTATCTTGGGTATAGTTATTTACTAAGCTTAGCACAAGGCCAGAAGTATAGGGCTCCCAATAAGAATCGAACTCACTAACAATGGTCTGCAAATGTAGCTTACTAACCATTACACCACGTGAGGTGTCTAATCCGGATTCATGTCTGCGAAGTTAAATTGTGTGGTAAGCTAATATTTACCAAGACACTGTAGACGACCAGCATGTCTACTTAGCCTAACACTGTAACTCTATAGATTCAGGAGGTGGACATGCCATCCAATGCGGTAAATCACATTACACGACCGTTGAAATTCCCTTACAATGATTTCAGTTGTGTGAGGTTATTTGCTGCCGAGGCAATAAGGCAGAAGTATAGGAAGCCTAATAATTCATTTGCCGCGGAAAAAAAGAATTATCTTGTTGCTTTTTATATCCTTACAGCATGTACCAGAATGACTACAAAAAGAAGAAAATTCCTTGCCAGTGTCTCCAAATACATTCTACGTGCTGGAAATTTTCCTGTACATATACTAGCAAATGTATGCACCCTCCGGGTTCAAGTATCTAAGTTTTAATGTAATAAAATATCATTAAATTAGAAAGTCTAATGAAATTAAATAAGAATGCAGATAAAAATATTTGAAACAGAGGGGGGCAATAATCGAATATATATACGATGTCAAGATTATAAAAAAATAAATGTACTGGGTTTTTGAAGCATGAAAATTAGTGAAAATAAGAGTATAAATGGGCTAATATCAAGGAAATGCAGTTGAAACTCCCGCTTTGTTGGGATTAATAGTGTAAAGGAGATTGGACTTTGGAGATTTATATAGTAATCTTTTGAAGTTTCCATTAACTCCCAAAAAATATTTTGTATCAAGTCTAAATTAGCTACCATACTTTCTAAACTGGAAGACTACGAGAAACAATTACTATATAAATCTCCAAAGTGCACTATCATTTACATAATCAATCGGAACAAAGCGGGTAAGTTAACTGTATTTCGTTAATATTAACTCATTTGAACTCTTAGTTTCACAATTCTTTCATGCTTCAAAACAAACATTACATTTATTTTTCAAATCTTTGCATCAAATATTTGAAGCATAACAAAACCCTTACAATTATATATATATATATATATATATATATATATATATATGAAATAAAGATTTTTATAGTGTTTGAAGCATTAATCATAAAATGTAATAATATATTTTCTTTTGAAGGCAAAATAATGCAATTTATGTTGAAAAACATATTTATTTAATTTTATTTTCTCTAAAAAAAAAAAAAAAAAAAAAAAAAAAAATAGATAAATATGTTTTTCAACATAAATTGCATTATTTTGCCTTCAAAAATATCTTATTATATATATATATATATATATATATATATATATAAATGTACAAAAAACCCACATTCACGTAAACATACAACACGAGAAAACACTTATATAAAAATACCATCATTTCCCCCCCAAAAAAAAAAAATTCATTTAAAAAGAAAAGCCATAACTAGACTGCTTTAGTTCCAGTGATCTTTTGAAAAAGAGATATTATCTAGAAAATTCAAGAATTAAATACAGGTTAACATACAACACCATTGTTACCGTATTATTATTTTTTTTCTTTACACCTGCATTGTGTTAACCTTCTAAATCAACCTCCTAACCAATATATATATATATATATATATATATATGTGTGTGTGTGTGTGTGTGTGTGTGAAAGTAAACAAACAGGCTTAAGTCTGTTTGAGATGGCGATGGCCGACAATTTGGTAGTATAAGTGCCTAATTGAAGTCATGCCTAATTGAAAGAAAACCAGGTAGTGTAATGGTTCGAATCCCCGCCTATCAGCCTGGCAGTCAGGGTTCGAATTACACACCGAGCAGTCTCCTGTCTATAACTCTGCTAACGCGGCATAATATGCCGAAATGTACATGCAGAGATCGACTTTTTCTTGATTTTCTGCCTTACATTTGAACAGATATGCTCGTCTAATTCATTATTTATCAACTAATTAACTTTTAATTAGGTATGACTTCAATTAAGCACTTATTCTCCCATATATATATATATATATATATATATATATATATAGTTTTAGGGAGATTATGTGCTTAATTAAAGTCATACCTAATTTATTAATTATAATTAAATGAATTAGTCTTGCATATCGGTTTAAATATAAAACGTAAACAAATCGAGAAAAAGTCTATCTCTGTATTTGTTTACGCTTTACATTTAAACCGATATGCACGCCTAATTCATTTAATTATAATTAATTAATTAACAAATTAGGTATGACTTTAATTAAGCACATAATCTCCCTAAAAATTGTCGGCCTTCGCCATTTCAAACACATCGTTTGACCACTTCATATATAATATATAAATAACTAAGGGATTGTGACGTCGAAGGTAATATAGTTTTCGTTTTCCAACAGATATATAATCTCTGTTATAAGGGAAAAGGATTATAAGCAACACTTTATATTAGTCCTGTAAATTTCATCAACAAATCTTTGTACCTTTGGCTATTGAAATATTTCACTGTGAAAAAGTTTCTTTTGAAATGAATATCGTTTAGAAAACAGATTTAATTATGAGGTGACAATTTAATTTTATTTCCGAAAACGAAATTATCGAAAATATATTTAGCTTACTTCAAAGTCAATGCACGTCTGCCATGTTTTTAAAAAGAAAAATTGAATTTTTCAACGAATATGATATTCTCAAATGGCGCTCGATCAGATTAAAGACAATGGCGGACAAAAATAAGCTTTTTTTATTTAATTTGCGAGGCATAATTAAATGAGATCTTGTTTTAAAGATAGATTTTTAAGAGACAGAAAAATAACAATATTCAATTGTCTGTGATTTCATGTTTAGCCCAAGGGATGTAGCTTCAACTTGGATCACAGGATTTTAGAGTTTTTTCACTATCATCCCTCCAAACATGGATATCTTAAATATTGAAAGTAAACTTTGTCTTTGCCAGTGTTGATTGAGTAGAAAGAGAGGTGAATATATATATATATATATATATATATATATATATATATGTGTTATTGGGAACGCTTTTGGTTACATTAGAAGCATCTGAAAATATAAGAGGAACACAAAAAAAAGCAAAATTCTATAGGGTAGACGTTGTATTGCTTTCAATCTTTTTTATAATATTTCGGGTGACCTCCAATCTTTTTTAAAGGCTTCTATAGACTGAGTAAATAAAACATAAGATAAAACCCTATATATATTTCTAAAAGGTTGTCAGGGTAGCTTAACGCCGGTATCAGCCAGACAGCGTGGAAGTCTATTCCCTTTTCACTAGCGCTAGACCAAGTCTCAGCGTCTGAGGTGGAGCGCAACACCTGTCATCAGCTTCACTCTTTTCTGCACAGATCCCTGTGCTACTTATACGCTGGCTTGGCGAGGGTCGGTTACGAATCCGGAAAAATGGTGGTTCCTAATCGGACGCACTACCGACTGAGCTAATACGTTCCCAAGAACACCATTCAATATATATGTGTGTGTGTGTGTGTGTGTGTGTGTGTGTGTGTTCTTGAGAACGTATTTGGTTACATAAGAAAAGTAACAAAAACAAAAATCTAAATTTTATAGATAAAACTAAGGACGAAAAATGATTAAATTAAGAAAGAATATTTAAAGAATACTTGAAAACCAAAACTATATCTGTCAATATGTTGACGGAAGTAACCAGTCATATGTGTTCCAAAAGAGTTGTCGAAACAGGATAAATTGTACTTAGTAAAAAAAGTAATATGAGAACACAAAAAGATGAGGAATTTCCAGGGTTCAAAGAGTCACACTAGATTCTGAGCCTTCACTCAGCCATCTGTCAAATGACAATAATCCTAGGAAAACCTCGCGTAAACAAAAGACAGATTTAGACAATGCTGCGTCATCTGGGGAAATGAAAATGGCAACAATCGAAGACATTGTATTAAGAGGTCAGACACACAAACCTTACTTGTGTATGACTGTACTCACACACACACACACATATATATATATATATATAAATATATATACATGTATACACACACATTTATGTGCACGCAAATATGTATGTATTTGCGTGTATGTGTGTCCGTGCAAAGATGTATATGTGCGAAATTATTTCTGTAAACTCGGTTATTCAATCATGATTTTAGCTTGGGTGATTTTACATAAGTTTACGATTTTCTTGTAACTGCAGTGTGAGACACACACACGTGTATATATATATATATATATATATATATATATATATATATATATATATATATATATATATATATATATATATATATATATATATATAAAGTTAATCTAATGAGTCAGACGAACCTACTATTAGTTTCGCATAAAGCTCTTTAGGGCTAAAATCCGACAGTCGGATTTTAGCCCTAAAGAGCTTTATGCGAACTAATAGTAGGTTCGTCTGACTCATTAGATTAACTTTATTACTTGGCTCTACTTAGGTATCGAGCACTTTTTACATATTAGCTTCTCCTAGCGGTTATATGAATATATATATATTATATACATATATATATATATACATATATATACATATATATATTATATACATATATATTACATATATATATTATATACATATATATATTATTACATATATATATATATATATTATATACATATATATACATATAATTGTTTTTTCTTTTGGCCAAATACTGTACCAATAGATTATTTTTTGTTGGTACGAATATCTTGGTCCTTTCTTTTTTTCAAATTTTTTTTTCTTCCTGGTTGATGTTCGGTAGTATATTTTTACAATCAAACTTTCTGCTGGGTTTTTTTCTCTCCGCATAGATCTACCAACACGCTTGGTATATTAAATTATATATATATATATATATATATGGTATTTGTGGAAAAAAGTGACTTACCGGTGAAAATGGTCACAGTGGTTAATTGATTGAAGTTTCACAATGATAAGGCAGCGATACCGTGTACCTTTATGTTATATATATAAATATATATATATATATATATATATATAATACAGAGTTAACGACGGAATTATTCGTACACCCAAACAATTTGACTATTTTTAATGCATTTCTCATAATCTAATGGCTATATAATGCCAATTTTAATATGTAAATAAGCATGAAAGAATATATAATCTCAACTTTCAGAACATTAAGTTAAATACAACAAATTTAACAGGGCGAATTATGCAAAATAGGAAAGAGCAAGGAGCAAACATTTTTCCAGTGACAAGGAAGTGAAATCTGTAGTGAAGGGGCTCAAGAATAGTCAACAGAATTTTACGGGCAGGGACACATGCTATCATTCGAAGTGGAACAATTACTATTGAGAGAAACGGTGACTATGTCGAGAAGTAGGGAAGCGATCCACAGAGCACTGGCTTTTTTGATGTGTGAAACATGTTCCTGTATTGGTAATTATACCAAGTCCTAAACAAAATGATATTACTTTTTTTGACTCAAACCATATATATATATATATATATATATTATATTAATATATATATATATATATATATACATACATGAACACAATCTCGACCGATAATTTCTAAGTTATCAATCTATATTGAGTGCCAGAGAAAAGTACCTGTGGTAGACTTTATAAATCAACGTAGCCTTATCTTCTGATGTAACAAGAATGTCGAGAGGATAATTTTTTACCGCGGGAAATTCTATTTTTTACCACGTGACCAGCGCTAATAAAGCTCTACACAGAAAATTTGGAATGAACAGGGAGAATGTAATACGAAAACGAAACAGAGAAGTGAAAAATCTCAATAGATAAAGGAAGAACTTTGTGCACTTTTATATAAGATATTTATGATTTGAAATGTAAACTTTACCACAAACGATGGAGGTGATTATCTACTAGAATTAATACAAAATTAGTTTTGACCCAGATCCAAAATCGCAATTATATATACTAGCAAGAATATGCGCCTCCACGCGGGCATAAATATTTAAGTTTTAATGTAATGAAATATATTGAATTAAAAAGACTAATGAAATTATGTACGCGTATAAAAAGATAGATTAAAATGATTGTTTTAAATTGTTTCTATATGAAAAATCATTTATATGATTGATTTTAATACCGTTTCGGAAATAAAACGATAATATTATGAAATTAATAACCCCAAGTAATTTAATTATTAATTGGCTTTTTTAAAACCAGTATGCAATTAATCACATTATATATTGTGTAAATCTTTATTTCTTAGTGATATATAAGTACACTGCAATATTTAACGCACTAATGACTTGGGCTGTTTTGAAACAAAATTTAAACTCAGCTTTTCATAGAGACATCGTTAATAAATAATTAGATTTATTCTATTCTATGTAATAATGATTTTCTCTATTAATCAAATACTCATTGATAAACTTACGCAATTCCGAAGGGTACTATGACGTAAGTAGTGACGTAGTTTTCGGTTACAGAAACACCAAATTTTCCATTATATTAAGATATATATATATATATAAATTAATACATGAATTCTTAGTTCAGATATAAATTTATTTCTGCATTTTTTCTTCTTCTTTTAGTCTTATTTTTTAATAATTTGAAGATTTCGCATCCGGTTTTATTGATATGATTTTTCTGTATCACTGAAGAACAGAATCTTTTCTTCACCCGGGTGACTTTGTTGAAAAATAAATCTCATTCCATGAGAGCATCTTGGTCAACCTATAAAACTTTCAACTGACTCTTATATTAGGAAGTATCTTTTTTTATTTAAAATTTTGATTGGTTTTACAGCATGTCAACCCTTGGTGGATTACTTAATGATGTGTGCAGTGGATCAACTTATTTAATGAAGTGATGACATTTAGACAGCAATCTAGATATACACCAAACATTTTTTGATATATATTATGACATTAATCTTGTGCAAATGCAGCACTCTCTATACTCACCAAACTTAGCATTGAAGGGAAACTTCTTTTTTTTTTAAAGAAATGATGTAAGTTTCGGGTGTGCGTATCCTGAAGATAACTTATATTTTTGTCTTTTATCATAGTCTCATAATAGTTTTATAATATATAATATAATTATGATATGTAATAAATACTATTTGCTCGTAAATTCCTACCATAAATATAACTGAATCCCCATTTTATGTCCGTGTTTTTGCATAAATGTTTTATTTTTTCTTGCACCCGTTATGTTACAATACTAAATATATTTCCTTTATTTATTTTAATATTTACTTCAATGTGTATATTCTTCACGTGGTCCCGTTACATGTAGAACTTCATTTCGGTCCTTTCTTGCGATAGGGGCCGGGTTAGCTCAGTCGGTAGAGAGTTCGGCTAGAAACCACAAGGTTCCTAGTTCGATACCGGTCCCCGCCAACTCAGCGTATGAGTAGCACAGGGATCTGTGCGGTAAAGTAAGGAGCTGATGGTAGGTGTGGCGCCCCACCTCAGATGCTAAAACAATCTCCTTGGTCTAGCGCTATTGAAAAGGGGATAGACTCCCTCGCTGACTGGCTGATACCGACTTTAGGCCGCCCCGTAGACTTTACTTTTACTTTTTTACTTGCGATAGTCGGTCGGTCGGTCGTCGGTCGGTCGGAAAGTCCTGACCCGATCAGTTGACTAGTCATGTCCAGTCGTAGCATCTATAAGAAATCCATTCTTCACATTGCTCTTATAACAAACATCCCAATCCTTTTTATGTATTTGGGGTGCTAGCAGGCGGTGACTAAAAGTCAACCACAAGTTTATCAATTCTACCAATGTATTGATACCATCTTATTATAATAGAACCCAAAACTTCGTCACCACCAATTGCAATTCCCTTACTTATTTACTTTATATTTTCAATGGTTATCAAAATAATCGTTATTTAATATAATTAGCAATCTTGTTTATTGACAATGTTCTATAAAGGCCTAGCGCGAGATAGATTTGCATCAAAACAGCCCGTAATTATTAATGTGTTTTTAAAATCCTGCAATGTGTTGTTATATATCATTAAGAATTTAAATGTTTACATAAGTATATGGCGCGAAAATTTGCATAGCGGTTTTTAATAAAACTGCGTTTAATAAGTGAGAATTAGGTGTTATTGATTTCTAATATTATTGTTTTTTCTAAAACATTTTAAAAGCTAATCATAGTATGTATACTTTTTTTATTGAGAATCATTGAATAAAGTAAAAATAATTGTAAACCTTTTTATGTTCTTATTTATTGTCATTAGTCTTTCTGAATTCAATATAGATATTTAATTAGTATCAAAACTTAAAATATTGTACCCAGGACGCATATTTTTTTGCTAGTGAAGTTTAAATGAAGAAGATTATTTGCTAACAATTAATAAATTTTAGATCATTCTGATTACCTACGAATTCGCTTAAGAATCATAGTGATTGTGTATTGAATAGCACAAAGGGATGATATGGCCATTACAAGGAAATATCCAACCGAATGCAATGTTAGTTTTTTTTCCAGCTTCTTATCGAAATAAATGCGGTCCTGGTACAAGTATTTAAGTTTTGATATAATTAAATATTATATTGAATTAGAAAGACTGAATGAAATTAAATAAGAACATAAAAAGGTTACATTATTTTTACTTTATTTAATTGATTTCAATAAAAAATATACAATATGATTGCAATTTAAAATGTTTTAGAATAAACAAAATATTAGAAATCAATAACACCTAATTCTCACTTATTAAAACGCAGTTTATGTAAAACCGCTATGCAAATATTCGCGCCATATACTATGTAACATTGATTCTTATGAGTATAGTAGACACACATTGCAGGGATTGTTAAAAGTCATTATAATACGGGCTGTTGTGATGCAAATCTATCTCGGGCTAGGCCTTTATAGAGACATTGTCAATAAACAAGATGCTAATTATATTAAATAACGATTTTGATAACCAGTTGAAAATATTAAGTAAATAAGTAAATGGGTGGGAGAAAAAAGGGGGAAGAGGGGGGGGAAGAAAGGGGGAATTGCAATGTTGGTGGTGACGAAAGTTTTGTTCTATATAATAAGGAATGTGTATCATACATTGGTAGAATTGATAAACCTTGTGGGTTGACTTTTAGTCACGCCTGTAGCACCAATACGATAAAAGATTGGATGTTTGTTATAAGAGCAATGGAAGAATGGGATTTCTTATAGGATGCTACGACTGGACATGACTAGTCAACTGATCGGTCAGGACTCCGACGACCGACCGACCGACCGACCGACTATCGCAAGTAAAAAAGTAAAATTTGTTAAAGTCTAGCGGGGTCGGCCTAAAGTCCGGTATCAGCCAGCAGCCGAGGGATCTATCCCTTTTACAATAGCGCTAACCAAGGAGATTGTTGTTAGCATCTGAGGTGGGGCGCCACTACCATCAGCTTCCTTAATTTACGCAACAGATCCCTGTGCTACTCATACGATGAGTTGGCGGGGACCCGGTATCGAACTAGGACCTTGTGGTTTCTACCGAACTCTCGTAGCGTGACTGAGCTACCCGGCCCCTATCGAAGAAAGACCGAATAGAGTTCTACTGTAACGGGACCACGTGAAGAATAGTAACACATTGTAAGTAATATTAAAAAAATAAAGGAAATATATTTAGTATTGTAACATACACTGGTGCAAGAAAATAAAAACATTTGGCAAAACACGGACATAAAAAATGGGGATTCAGTTTATTTTATGGTAGGAAAATTTACGAAGCAAAATAGTCCATTTAATTACCATTCATATTATATTAAATATTATAAACTATTTATGAGAGACTATGATAAAAGACAAAAATATAGTTATCTTCAGGATACGCACACGCCGAAACTTCATCATTTCTTTAAAAAAAAGAAGTTTCCCTTCAATGCTAAGTTTGGTGAGTATAGAGAGTGCTGCATTTGCACAATTTAATGTCATAATATATATTCAAAAAAATGTTTGGTGTATATCTAGATTGCTGTCTAAATGTCATCACTTCATTAAATAAGTTGATGCCACTGCACACATCATTAAGTAATCCACCAAGGGTTGACATGCTGTAAAACCAATCAAAATTTTAATAAAAAAAGATACTTCCTAATATAAGAGTCAGTTGAAAGTTTTATAGGTTGACCAAGATGCTCTCATGGAATGAGATTTATTTTTCACAAGTCACCCGGGTGAAGAAAGATTCTGTCTTCAGTGATACAGAAAAATCATATCAATAAAACCGGATGCGAAATCTTCAATTATTAAAAATAAGACTAAAAGAAGAAGAAAAAATGCAG
This sequence comes from Doryteuthis pealeii, assembly GCA_023376005.1. NCBI lineage: Eukaryota > Metazoa > Mollusca > Cephalopoda > Myopsida > Loliginidae > Doryteuthis > Doryteuthis pealeii. The sequence continues at coordinate 59,182,258 of CM042145.1, read as the reverse complement.
AAATAAATTTATATCTGAACTAAGGAATTCATGTATTAATTTATATATATATATATATCTTAATATAATGGAAATTGTGGTGTTTCTGTAACCGAAACTACGTCACTAACTTACGTCATAGTACTCCTTCGGAATTGCGTAAGTTTATCAATGAGTATTTGATTAATAGAGAAAATCATTATTACATAGAATAGAATAAATCTAATTATTTATTAACGATGTCTCTATGAAAAGCTGAGTTAAATTTGTTTCAAAACAGCCCAAGTCATTAGTGCGTTTAAAATTATTGCAGGTGTATCTTATATATCACTAAGAAATAGATTTACACAATATATAATGTGATTAATTTGCATACTGGTTTTTTAAAAAAGCCAATTTAATAAATAATTACTTGTGGGTTATTAATTTCTAATTTATCGTTTTATTCGAAACGTATTAAAATCAATCATATAAATGATTTCATATAGAAACCATTAAAACAATCATTTTAATCTATCTTTTATACGCGTACATAATTTCATTAGTCTTTTTAATTCATATATTTCATTACATTAAAACTTAAATATTTATGCCGGTGGAGGGCGCATATTCTTGCTAGTAATATATATTGCGATTTTGGATCTGGGTCAAAACTAATTTTGTATTAATTCTAGTAGATTAATCACCTCCATCGTTTGTGGTAAAGTTTACATTTTCAATCATAAATATCTTATTAAAAGTGCACAAAGTTCTTCCTTTATCTATTTGAGATTTTCACTTCTCTGTTCGTTTCGTATTACATTCTCCTGTTCAATTCCAAATTTTCTGTGTAGAGCTTTTATTAGCGCTGGTCACGTGGTATAAAAATAGAATTTCCCGCGGTAAAAAATTATCCTCTCGACATTCTTGTTACATCAGAAGATAAGGCTACGTTGATTTAATAAGTCTACACAGGGTTTTACTTTCTCTGGCACTCAATATAGGATTGATAACTTAGAAATTATCGGTCGAGATTGTGCTTCATGTATGTATATATATATATATATATATATATATATATATATATATATATATTATATATGGTTTGAGTCAAAAAAGTAATATCATTTTGTTTAGGACTGGTATAATTACCAATACAGGAACATGTTTCACACATCAAAATGAAGCCAGTGCTCTGTGGATCGCTTCCCTACTTCTCGACATAGTCACCGTTTCTCTCAATAGTAATGTTCCACTTTCGAATGATAGCATGTGTCCCTGCCCCGTAAAATTCTGTTGACTATTCTTTTGAGCCCCTTCACTACAGATTTCACTTCCTTGTCACTGGAAAAATTGTTTGCTCCTTGTCTTTTCCTATTTTGCATAATTCGGCCTGTTAAATTTGTTGTATTTTAACTTAATGTTCTGAAAGTTGAGATTTATATCTTTTCATGCTTATTTACATATTAAAATTGGCATTATATAGCCATTAGATTATGAGAATGCATAAAAAATAGTCAAATGTTGGGTGTACGAATAATTCCGTCGTTAACTCTGTATATATATATATATATTATATATATATATATATTATAACATAAAGGTACACGGTATCGCTGCCTTATCATTGTGAAACTTCAATTCAATATTTTCACCGGTAAGTCACTTTTTTCCACAAATACCATATATATAATATATTATATAAATTTAATATACCAAGCGTGTTGGTAGATCTATGCGGAGAGAAAAAACCCAGCAGAAAGTTTGATTGTAAAAATATACTACCGAACATCAACCAGGAAGAAAAAAAATTTGAAAAAAAGAAAGGACCAAGATATTCGTACCAACAAAAAATAATCTATTGTACAGTATTTGGCCAAAAGAAAACAATTTATATGTATATATATGTATATAATATATATATATGTATATATATGTATATAATATATATATGTATATAATTATATAATGTATATAATGTATATAATATATGTATATATATGTATATAATATATATATGTATATATATATATATATTCATATAACCGCTAGGAGAAGCTAATATGTAAAAAGTGCTCGATACCTAAGTAGAGCCAAGTAATAAAGTTAATCTAATGAGTCAGACGAACCTACTATTAGTTTCGCATAAAGCTCTTTAGGGCTAAAATCCGACTGTCGGATTTTAGCCCTAAAGAGCTTTATGCGAAACTAATAGTAGGTTCGTCTGACTCATTAGATTAACTTATATATATATATATATATATATATATATATATATATATATATATATAATATATATATATATATATATATATATATATAATATATGTGTGTGTCTCACACTGCAGTTACAAGAAAATCGTAAACTTATGTAAAATCACCCAAGCTAAAATCATGATTGAATAACCGAGTTTACAGAAATAATTTTCGCACATATACATCTTTGCACGGACACACATACACGCAAATACATACATATTTGCGTGCACATAAATGTGTGTGTATACATGTATATATATTATATATATATATTATATGTGTGTGTGTGTGTGTGAGTACAGTCATACACAAGTAAGGTTTGTGTGTCTGACCTCTTAATACAATGTCTTCGATTGTTGCCATTTTCATTTCCCAGATGACGCAGCATTGTCTAAATCTGTCTTTTTTCGCGAGGTTTTCCTAGGATTATTGTCATTTTTGACAAGATGGCTGAGTGAAGGCTCAGAATCTAGTGTGACTCTTTGAACCCTGGAAATTCCTCATCTTTTTGTGTTCTCATATTACTTTTTTTACTAAGTACAATTTATTGTTCCTGTTTCGACAACTCTTTTGGAACACATATGACTGGTTACTTCCGTCAACATATTGACAGATATAGTTTTGGTTTCAAGTATTCTTTAAATATTCTTTCTTAATTTAATCATTTTTTCGTCCTTAGTTTTATCTATAAAATTTAGATTTTTTGTTTTTGTTACTTTTCTTATGTAACCAAATACGTTTCTCAAGAACACACACACACACACACACACACACACACACACACATATATATTGAATGGTGTTTCTTGGGAACGTATTAGCTCAGTCGGTAGTGCGTCCGATTAGGAACCACCATTTTTCCGGATTCGTAACCGACCCTCGCCAAGCCAGCGTATAAGTAGCACAGGGATCTGTGCAGAAAAGAGTGAAGCTGATGACAGGTGTTGCGCTCCACCTCAGACGCTGAGACTTGGTCTAGCGCTAGTGAAAAGGGAATAGACTTCCACGCTGTCTGGCTGATACCGGCGTTAAGCTACCCTGACAACCTTTTAGAAAATATTATAGGGTTTTATCTTATGTTTTATTTACTCAGTCTATAGAAGCCTTTAAAAAAAGATTGGAGGTCACCCGAAATATTATAAAAAAGATTGAAAGCAATACAACGTCTACCCTATAGAATTTTGCTTTTTTTTGTGTTCCTCTTATATTTTCAGATGCTTCTAATGTAACCAAAAGCGTTCCCAATAACACATATATATATATATATATATATATATATATATATATATTCACCTCTCTTTCTACTCAATCAACACTGGCAAAGACAAAGTTTACTTTCAATATTTAAGATATCCATGTTTGGAGGGATGATAGTGAAAAAACTCTAAAATCCTGTGATCCAAGTTGAAGCTACATCCCTTGGGCTAAACATGAAATCACAGACAATTGAATATTGTTATTTTTCTGTCTCTTAAAATCTATCTTTAAAACAAGATCTCATTTAATTATGCCTCGCAATTAAATAAAAAAAGCTTATTTTTTGTCCGCCATTGTCTTTAATCTGATCGAGCGCCATTTGAGAATATCATATTCGTTGAAAAATTCAATTTTTCTTTTTAAAAACATGGCAGACGTGCATTGACTTTGAAGTAAGCTAAATATATTTTCGATAATTTCGTTTTCGGAAATAAAATTAAATTGTCACCTCATAATTAAATCTGTTTTCTAAACGATATTCATTTCAAAAGAAACTTTTTCACAGTGAAATATTTCAATAGCCAAAGGTACAAAGATTTGTTGATGAAATTTACAGGACTAATATAAAGTGTTGCTTATAATCCTTTTCCCTTATAACAGAGATTATATATCTGTTGGAAAACGAAACTATATTACCTTCGACGTCACAATCCCTTAGTTATTTATATTATATATATGAAGTGGTCAAACGATGTGTTTGAAATGGCGAAGGCCGACAATTTTTAGGGAGATTATGTGCTTAATTAAAGTCATACCTAATTTGTTAATTAATTAATTATAATTAAATGAATTAGGCGTGCATATCGGTTTAAATGTAAAGCGTAAACAAATACAGAGATAGACTTTTTCTCGATTTGTTTACGTTTTATATTTAAACCGATATGCAAGACTAATTCATTTAATTATAATTAATAAATTAGGTATGACTTTAATTAAGCACATAATCTCCCTAAAACTATATATATATATATATATATATATATATATATATGGGAGAATAAGTGCTTAATTGAAGTCATACCTAATTAAAAGTTAATTAGTTGATAAATAATGAATTAGACGAGCATATCTGTTCAAATGTAAGGCAGAAAATCAAGAAAAAGTCGATCTCTGCATGTACATTTCGGCATATTATGCCGCGTTAGCAGAGTTATAGACAGGAGACTGCTCGTGTGTAATTCGAACCCTGACTGCCAGGCTGATAGGCGGGATTCGAACCATTACACTACCTGGTTTTCTTTCAATTAGGCATGACTTCAATTAGGCACTTATACTACCAAATTGTCGGCCATCGCCATCTCAAACAGACTTAAGCCTGTTTGTTTACTTTCACACACACACACACACACACACACATATATATATATATATATATATATATATTGGTTAGGAGGTTGATTTAGAAGGTTAACACAATGCAGGTGTAAGAAAAAAATAATAATACGGTAACAATGGTGTTGTATGTTAACCTGTATTTAATTCTTGAATTTCTAGATAATATCTCTTTTTCAAAAGATCACTGGAACTAAAGCAGTCTAGTTATGGCTTTTCTTTTTAAATGAATTTTTTTTTTGGGGGGGGGAAATGATGGTATTTTTATATAAGTGTTTTCTCGTGTTGTATGTTTACGTGAATGTGGGTTTTTTGTACATTTATATATATATATATATATATATATATATATATATAAGATATTTTTGAAGGCAAAATAATGCAATTTATGTTGAAAAACATATTTATCTATTTTTTTTTTTTTTTTTTTTTTTTTTTTTTTTTAGAGAAAAAAAATTAAATAAATATGTTTTTCAACATAAATTGGCATTATTTTGCCTTCAAAAGAAAATATATTATTACATTTTATGATTAATGCTTCAAACACTATAAAAATCTTTATTTCATATATATAATATATATATATATATATATATATATATAATTGTAAGGGTTTTGTTATGCTTCAAATATTTGATGCAAAGATTTGAAAAATAAATGTAATGTTTGTTTTGAAGCATGAAAGAATTGTGAAACTAAGAGTTCAAATGAGTTAATATTAACGAAATACAGTTAACTTACCCGCTTTGTTCCGATTGATTATGTAAATGATAGTGCACTTTGGAGATTTATATAGTAATTGTTTCTCGTAGTCTTCCAGTTTTAGAAAGTATGGTAGCTAATTTAGACTTGATACAAAATATTTTTTGGGAGTTAATGGAAACTTCAAAAGATTACTATATAAATCTCCAAAGTCCAATCTCCTTTACACTATTAATCCCAACAAAGCGGGAGTTTCAACTGCATTTCCTTGATATTAGCCCATTTATACTCTTATTTTCACTAATTTTCATGCTTCAAAAACCCAGTACATTTATTTTTTTATAATCTTGACATCGTATATATATTCGATTATTGCCCCCCTCTGTTTCAAATATTTTTATCTGCATTCTTATTTAATTTCATTAGACTTTCTAATTTAATGATATTTTATTACATTAAAACTTAGATACTTGAACCCGGAGGGTGCATACATTTGCTAGTATATGTACAGGAAAATTTCCAGCACGTAGAATGTATTTGGAGACACTGGCAAGGAATTTTCTTCTTTTTGTAGTCATTCTGGTACATGCTGTAAGGATATAAAAAGCAACAAGATAATTCTTTTTTTCCGCGGCAAATGAATTATTAGGCTTCCTATACTTCTGCCTTATTGCCTCGGCAGCAAATACCTCACACAACTGAAATCATTGTAAGGGAATTTCAACGGTCGTGTAATGTGATTTACCGCATTGGATGGCATGTCCACTCCTGAATCTATAGAGTTACAGTGTTAGGCTAAGTAGACATGCTGGTCGTCTACAGTGTCTTGGTAAATATTAGCTTACCACACAATTTAACTTCGCAGACATGAATCCGGATTAGACACCTCACGTGGTGTAATGGTTAGTAAGCTACATTTGCAGACCATTGTTAGTGAGTTCGATTCTTATTGGGAGCCCTATACTTCTGGCCTTGTGCTAAGCTTAGTAAATAACTATACCCAAGATACTCGGGCACCTCATGTGGTGTAATTGTTAGTAAGCTAGATTCACAGACTATTGTTAGTGAGTTTGACTCTCATTGGGCACCCCATATTTCTGGCCTTGTGCCACGTCTATACTAAGCTAGGAAATAAGTATATGAATCTGGATTATATTACCGAGATTAGAATAAATTCATTTACATTTAGTCTGATTTATTTGACCGGAAAAGGTAGGTTCATATTTTTTTTAAATATTTAAATTAAGATAAAATGAAATAATAGTATGGTAATCTAATTATTATAGTGCTTGATATGTTTACTTAAGAGCTATTGCAAAAATATTTCAATATATAAAAAGTATATTAATTTGATTAACTCTCTCTTACTCTTTTTCTTTCCTCCCTTCTTTATTTCTTCATTATGTTCGATTAAAGCATATTAGAGTTTTAGCTTCCGCGTTTCACTCCCTATCTATCTTTCCCCTATTCCCTTTCTATATTTTCTGTGTAGCATATTCTTTTTATTCTCTTTATTTATTTATTTATAGTATAAAGGTGAGATGACGACACTCATAAGAAATAATAATTCAGTTGATTAGCAACACCAGATAATAAGGATTTACATTTTTCCATATCATCTTTGATGAATCTTGCCCTGATATCATATGGACTATATATTTTAAAACAATCTTTTCAGCCAAGCGTTTGATGTAGGGCACACAGAATGTGATAAGTTTTCGGGTTTTGTCCTCTTTTTTTTGCGATGCAGATTTCTTGGAGAGGTTGTTATGTGCTTTTAGTAATCGTTTCGATGGTGAATATCTCTTAATCAGTTTATTTTTTATATACATTGAAAGTTCTTCGACGCCTGTTTGATTAACAGTCAAACTATTAAATTATTTCCGTGGTTGGGTCATTATTGTGCTTGGATACACAGGCAACACCTGAGGAAGGCCGGTACATACTGCGGCTGAAACGTTGTATTTATACATACGATAACAGGGATGAGTACAACAGTCGGAAAAAAACTATTCTCATCAAGCTCCATCTCAAAAATAGAAATGAATAAGGTGTCATTGTTCAGACGGATAGAAAGAAAGAAAGAAAGATATGCAAATAGATAGATAGAAAAAAGAATTAAGATTTAATTTATACTACACAATAAAGATGAGGGCAACGGTCCGAAACATAAATAAATTAACATCAGTCCTCATATGAAAAATACAGACATACAATTAATGTCTGTATTTTGCCATCGATTTACCCCTAGAAATTGTCTTAGGTCACCGCAAATTATATCCAAATTTGTAATTTTTATTTAGGGTTGTTTTTAAAATTATTTTTAGGATCTTTTCTTGTAAGAAACACTGACTTTTATTTAACTTTGTTCACTTGGTTATTAATTTCCAGTTTTAGTCGCAATATTACTTATATATATATATATATTGTTTTTCTCCTTTTTCTCTTTGACTTTTTTCTCCTTTTCTTCTGTGACAGAAGAGTCAATTCTTTAGTTGTCTCCTTCTTGAGGCTACAATAATAGCTGGACTTGTCTGTCTTCTCATAGACATTCTTATACTTTCCACGTTTTTTATTTCATTTAATTCGAGATTTGTGGCTGTTATTAGAAATTTAACCTTTCACAATATCGAACTTTTTTTTTTACATATCTCATCATATCCTTATATGGTACTGGAGGGAGGAGGACATATCTTTATCTTGAAGATAAATTCATCATATCGACACGGAGCAAGCGACAATAGGCATTTGTCTCTAGGTAAACTCAGATAGAACAAAAGTTCTTGTTTTAATAAAGATAAAACTATTTTCACATCAAATCTCACTGTCCTGCCGACTGGGATTGCAGAATACGCCGTATGCACCTCTGCAGAGGGGTAACCCCCCAATGGGTGCATCTATTCGCTGTGTTTGGTGACACGGGATGATTAGTGGCTGATGGCTGATCAGTCAATGATTTGCAACAATCCACTTTGGCCCTTACCAAGGCTAAACGGGAGGTCAGAGAGGACTTCTCTGATCAATCGGTGGGTCACATCAAGCCCTAGCACCTATATGATTGTCCCAACCCTATTAACTTAATGGAAAACTTCTAAACCATTTTATCGTGTGCTAGAAGGCGGTAGCTGAGGGTCCTGGGTATGACGATATACTTTATCTGATGGTGAGGCTGCAAAAATGAAGCTCTGGGGAATGTGGAGTATCCCTTCATCACCATTACTCCTAGGTCCACGCTGACCCGGAATTTAGGGTCGCATCAATGGGTTAAAGGTTAAATAATGAATGATTTTTAAAAACATTACAAAAAAACTGAGTATCCACCAAGAATAAATAAAACAAAACGTTTTCGATGTAAAGTAACCCAACAATGGTTGACATGCCGTAAAATCCAACCAACCAACCACATGGAGCAAATGACAAGAGGCTTTCGTCTCTACGTGAATTCGGATAAAACAAAAGTTGTATTTTTATGAAGATGCTGCCATGTTCTCATTAAATGTCAAGCCTGTTCAAACACATCGGCAGCAATATCTCATCTACTGAATATAGCGTCAACACACATAGATAAAGCATAGACTTCTATTGAAAGTTTAACGAGCATATGAATATTTTATCTCTGATAAAAATAAAACTGTAATTCTTCTCATCTGTAGTCATGTCAATACTACTGTATGATTGTACTATTTGGACTTTATGAAACATCTGGAGAAAAAGCTACATTTAACACAAGGAGACTGAGTATTGTTTTGAACAATTCTTAAAGCAGCACCATACAAAAAGCATTTGTACGACCCCTTACTTCATCTCTCACAAATAGTAAGACAAGCGAGAAATTCTCGGCTCTACCGAAGAAGAAACGACGAACGCATAAGCGATATTTTCCTTCACATGAACTCTACAGTATTGGCCGAACAACCGCAAATTATATTGATCAGTTCTGTGTTGACACTCGATGCCGTCTAGAAGACTAGCCGAGAGCAATTACCAATAGTGTGTGTGGATGTGTGAGAAAGAGAGGGAGTCAAAGGAATCTGTGCTGTCAGTACACCTTGGTGATAATGATGTTCATATTTTCGGTGAATTTTTGTAGCAAACCGTCAAATTACGAATAAAGGTTGAAAATCACATATGACCTTTTTGTTAAATTGTTCTTCGCCTTATTGTATCTCTATGTCATTTCGGATTGATTGATTCTAATTGCATGCACATATATGTCTATAATTATTTTACTTTTATGTTTTCATCCAGTGTACATTTATATTTTTGTGTAGTTTAAGAGTTTTTTTTTTTGCACACATATAATGATATTAAGTATTCCTATCTAATACAGATAATTTGAAATCAGTCATAGGGTTTTGTGTATTGCTTTGTAATCTTGATAAGTATATGGTTTCAAGTAACTATTTCAATTTAAATATAATCATTTGTTTGTACACAGTTATATGGTTTCAAGTAATTATATCTATTTAATAATAATCATTCGTTTGCACACAATTATATGGTTTCACGTAACAAATAATAATCATTAGTAAATAATTATAGCTTCAAGTTTGTGTCCTTTGTGAAAATGATTTACAGTTATATGGTATCAATTATTCCTATCAAATACTAATAATTTTCAAACAGATATAATTGACCAATCGGTGGCACCCTGAAAATATTTACACTATTGTTTCGATTATACCTGGGGTAATGATATTGAAAATGTACTCCATACTCCCCAGATCTGCGGGATTAGGGGCCACATCATCAGATGTAGTTTAGAGTCAAACTCAGGTCTTGAATTATCCATTGACGGTCTCGGTTCAAACGAGAAAAGTACGAGTCAATTTGATGTCGGTTAGTGACACGTAGTGGTAGTAGTAATTTACTGACATCTCACCATTTCAGTTGAACAGAAGAATCAATTAACATGAGGAGCTACGCACAAACCAAAGCTCATGCGTGGCCAGTGCAAAATGACTGCGTATATACCTTCGGTATTCCTCTTTTGAGACGCCCCAGACACTAGATAATAAACCCAGCCTTGTACCTTTAAATTGAGGGGTCAGGTGGCCTGGGTGGATGGCCATCTGCGATCACGCTATTATTATGGCGTGATCCCAGGGCTCAAAAGTCTGGTAAGTATATGCTGCTGTCTAAGAAACTTCAACTGATGTCACGTAGTAGTATGAGAGGGGTATTTACCTCGTACCCCACGTACGCGGGTATAACACGAGGTATTTTAATATGAGACCACCCACAAACCGAAGCTCATGGGATAGCAAGTGCAAACATGTGTAAATCCCGTCGACATTCCCCATCAAGAGGGCGCCTCAGGCACTGGGCAATAAACACAGCCTTGCCCCTTTAAATCAAGGGACAGGTATTGCCTGGGGGAAAGCCCTCTGGGATCACGTCGTTAATTTAACATATTAGTCCAATGGCCGAAGCCACCGGTCCCCACTCCGACGAGCAGGTTATTTTTGCGTAGAGTATGAGAGGTGGGCTTCTAATTGTTGAATATATTTAGATCTACCTGTCGAAGTTTAAAGAAGATCTTGTTGAAAATTTTTTTTGATCGTTAAGGACTAGTATTTCGACTCATTTTTTTTACTGTCGGTATTGTGTGATACCCAGGTGTTTTTGTTGTTGTTTTTTGTTTTTTTGTTTTTTTTGCAAGAATTTATTCGGGTTTCATATATTGTTTATTGAGACAAGTTCTTTCAGATTCTCGGTTTGATAAGGAGTAGTAGTTTTTCTAATAAAGGAAGACGATCGTTTTATTGGGTAGGAGAAGCATTCTCCTAACGGTCAAGGGAATTCGTTCATATTTTTTGTCAGAGTTGTTTGTTGCTGATAAGATTAGAGGCTTTTTATTTATTGCTGTAAATAATTAGTTTTATAAGTTTTCGGGGTCGACTGGAGAAGAGTAGCGACATATAACACGTTTTAATGCGTGTTCATCTTGTTTTGTACCATGTTTCCCCGAAAATAAGACCTAGCTTGATTTTTCTGTGTGATTTTGATATAAGCCCGCCCCTTAAAATAAGTCCTAGTTGAGAGCGGCAGACAGACGAAAGAAATAGGTATACATGCGATGCAAACATCTTTTTAATGAATTTTCGTTAATGTGTTTTTGAATGAAAGAATATTAATCTGTATATTATTGTTACGTAATCGCCGCCCAGCACCTATATTTGTGGCCTTGTGCCAGACTTAGAAAAAAACCTTTAAAAATTCTCTTATATTACTGGGTGGTCTTTGTAGAATCACCGAAAAAGTAGTTAGGAAGATAAAATCTTTTAACGAGAGAAAGGAGAGGATAAGTCTATGTTTAACGAAAAAATAGGATTAGTGACTACAGAGAGCCTTTTGATCTTAGGCTTGTGAACTCTGGTTGACCAGAGTGATTTGAAGGAATCGAACATTCGATTCGGTCCAGAAGGAGCTCGAAAATACGAGAAGAAACTTCTGGAAGATTATTCAGACAAACTATATTAAGGAGTCAGTGAGGGATCAGAGCCAGTTAGAGTTGGAGTGACAGGCGGTCGGTGATCGGAGAGAGTCAAAGCCAGTCAGAAGTCGGCCGGAGAGCTTAGTAAGCTGTTGTCGCTAAGGACCATAAGAAAAGTTTGTCACCGAGAAGTTTACTAAGGACTAAGAAACTCTAAGTTGAATCCAGTTAGAATACAATTAATTAATTATTAAGCGCAGATAATATTAGGGACTCTCTCTCTCAAAAGTTATAGTGAAGTTTTGAATACAATAAACTTCTGAGAAGTAAACACGGTGTTATTAATTTTCTCTATTTACGACGAAAGAAACCGTTTTATGAATGGACTCGCTACACAAACAAAATAGTAAAGTTACTATCGTAAAGGGGGCGACCACTGGACGCCCGCGGAGGAAGTCCAATTGACCGTGACTAGAAGACGCAAGGTTGTGAAACCTGATACAGAGAAGCACGCGGAGTGAGAAAGGTGATACCCGTTGACCAAGTGTGTGGAAGGATTTGGGGCTAAAAGGCTGACTGCTAGATTTTGGATACTGTAAACAAACGACCGTACGGAGATACGATTTGATACCGTGAAACGAACAAACCCCGTACGTTACGTATTGCTAATTCAGTGCAGCGAAAAGAAAGGCACTACGTTACATATTACGAACTGGTGCCGTAACGTTACATATTACGAATTGGTACCGCTACATTACATTATTACTCGAGTTCGTACGACAGTTATTCTCTTGTAACACCCTCTGGTAAAAATGAGACCGTCAAAATTGTCCATGATGAAAGACAAAAATGTAAATTCTGATTATATGGTGTTGCTTATTCGTCAATTACTTATTTCTTATGAGTGTCTCCCCCCCCCCCCCAGATAAATAATGGACCATTCGATTTTTATTATAAAGAAAGCAAAGAAAAAGAACACACTACAGAGAAAGAGTTATAAGAAAAAAGAAAAGGGAAAGATAGTGAGAGAGAGGGGTGTGCACGCGGAAGCGAGAACGCTAATCTGTTTCAATTGAGCATAACGAAAAGGAAGAAAAGAGTGAGAGAGTTAAATCAAGATTATTATACATTTTTACACATTGAACTATTTTTGCAATAGTTCTTAAATAAACATATCAAACGTTGGAATAATTGAATTATTATTTTGTGATAAGTCCATGAGTTTTGGTACCATCGTATGTCACTCCGCCCCCCCCAAAAAAAATCAGAGAATTAACCGAATTTAATGAAATTTTCAGTGTTGATATATTAATGGATACAAGATATAATGCACCAGTTATTTTATTTAAAAACTTTTACATTTCTACAGGTCAGTTATCTTTGAACCACATATCTTTTAGGCGTCACAGTTTCTCAAAGATACATGGTTCAAAATTAACTGACCTGAAAAAATGTAAAAGTTTTTAAATAAAATAACGGGTGCATTATATCTATTATTCATTAATATATCAACTCTGAAAATGTTATTAAATTCGGTTAATTCCCTGATTTTTTGGTATTTTTTTTCTTTCGGCAGGGCGACATACAATGGTGGAATTTAGGTCTGTTAAGTTTGATTTAACCGATCGTGTGTTTTGTAATTTCTGTTTATATGAAGAATAATACTTCCCCCGAGAATAAGCTCCAGTTTTTTTCTTTTTATTACGGAGTGAACATTAACATAAACTGTTTTATTTTCGGGGAAACACGGTAGTTAGATTGAATTTCAATAAAATAAAACAAGATTAATGATATTATTGTGGTTATTGCTATACATATTCTATGTGCCTTTATGAGGTCTTCGAGGATTCAGCTCTCGGCGACAAAATTAGGGAAGCCATTATTTATCAATCCTTGTTTATATTGAAAAGGTCTTTACGGAATATCTTACACGAGGAGGGAATTAGTTGTGCTATTTTTTAAAAACCTTTTTTACAAAATAATCGTAGAGTTATCTGCGCATTCAATATCGTTGGTTCAAAAGCAAGACTTCGGGCTTATAAATTTTCTTTATACAGAGAAGTAACGAAAGCCGTTTCATGTATTGCCGGCTAGGACACCAAGTAAGAGGAGTTTATTCTTGGGGTTGAGTCCGTAAGTACATTGTAATACTGAATTCAGTTGAAATGTCATTATAAAATTGCTTACATATTTCTTTGAGATAAATAGGAGGGAGATTCAAAAAATAGTTTGCACTCTTGTTTTAGGGAAACCGATCTCATTATAAATGATTTGATTGGCAGAACCATGATTAATCTGCAGACCCTGAGCAGTATTATCTTTTAAGGTCCCATCTATGGGTCAAATAAATCTGTCCACAAAAGATGCAAATATGAACATACAATGAATGTCATTCTCTAACCTCTATGAATAAAAAGAGTCTAAACGACTTGACCTCAGTTAAAATCGACAAATATATTTAACTTTAACAGTTTTTCCAGACTTGATGAAGAATTTCAAACACTACGTTTCTTTTATTTATTTAATAGCATTGCAACCTTCGTAGACTAGGTAATGCCAAAGCTATCCTCGTAGAAGAACATTCATAGTGCTATCTAAATCATAACTATCAGGCAAGTGGTTTAAAACGTTTTCAAAATGAAAGTAAGAGCGGAATTTGAGTTCAGACTTACTCGCTACAATGTTGCAGTCCACAACACCTCGAAGACTCCCACTCAAATAGTAGGAGGATTTGCTTTAACTTACTTGTCTGGCAATTCTCAAAGGTTAATTATAATATTTTCTTTTCATATGGAAGTTTTGTTTTAGAAAGAACAATTGTCTATCTAGTTAAATATTTATATATACATATACATACACACATACATATAGATATATAAGGTATTACTCGTTATAATATATATTTATATATAGATATATGTACATATATATAATGTATGATTTGTTATAATATATATAGATATATGTACATATATATGTATGATTTGTTATAATGTACATACATAGATGTACATATATATATATAATGTATAATTTGTTATAATATATATATACATATAGGTACATATATCTAATGTATCATTTGTTATAATATATATATATATATATATATATATATATATATATATAAGTGTTGTCATGGATCCAATGGGAGAAAAATAGATATTTTATAAAAAAAGGTTTGCAAAAAGGATTTTTTTTTTAAATTTTTATTAACTTACTTATGAATGCGACACGTGTTTCTGATCTGTTGTCTTCTTCCGGCATTGAATTATTATTTTGGCAGAATATGTCCGATATTTGATAGGTTGTGTCTGTTTTTGTAACTTTTTTTATAATAATGGTTGTGTAATAACGGTTGAACGCTACGTCCTTTTTTTCAATCCTTGCGTGCGATTTGCGCGTGACTTGTGCGTGACTTGTGCGTGACTTGCGTGCGATTTGCGTGTGACTTGCGTGCAGCTTGCGCGCAAAAATTGAGAAAAAATGATGTAACGTTCCACACGTGCACTCATTCCTCAATTCTATCTTCAGTTTTGCTATCAATTTAATTATAGTTATAAATAACGTTTAGTAAAAGCAGTTACTATTCTGTGTTTTTAATTTATTGAGCAATTTTGGATTATATACTGATGCTACCGCGACGGAAAAGTTAAAGCGGTAATTCGATACTATATATACATACATGCAAAACGAAACTACACGTAATCTGGCTTGATCTCGCCAACGCATACGGTTCAGTTCCGCATCAACTAATCCGGATGGCACTCGACTATTTCAACTTCCCTAGCAAGGTTGGGGAAATCATAATGAAATATTTTAATTCAGCCTTCATGAAATTTACCGTGAAAGACTACACTACCAAACGGCATCATGATGGGCTGTGTGATCTCTCCACTTCTTTTCGTCCTAGCCATGGAACTCATTTTACGAGGTGTAGCGAACACGTCAACAGGTGTGATGACAAAAGAACAGCTGATTCTTCCTCCTTCCAGAGCTTTTATGGATGACATCACCATCCTGGTCCCGTCAAAAATCGCTACCGATAGCCTACTACAAAGATACCATGATCTTTTCACGTGGGTGAGAATGAAGGCTAAGCCGAAGAAAAGTCGGAGTCTGTCTCTAATCAGAGGTTCTGTCAGGGAGATCCATTTCATAATTAGAGGTGATATTATTCCAACAGTCACTGAGAAACCGGTAAAGAGCCTCGGATGTCTCTATTCGATCCCACTGACTGACCGACATCAGGGTACAGAGGTCCAGAAAGTAGCCTTGAAGGGCCTTAAATCTGATCTAGCCGGAAAGTTGAAGGCGTGGTGTTACCAATATGGATTATTACCCCGTCTTTTATGGCCCTTACAGATGTATGAGATTGCACTATCTCGCATTGAGCGAATCCAACAATATAGCAACACATACCTGCGTAAGTGGCTCGGAGTCCCTACTTGTTTTTCGAAAGTAGGGTTATATACCAATACTGGAAACCTACAGCTCCCAATATCTTCACTGGTAGAAGAGTTCAAGGTTGGGAAAGTGCGCCTTCATATGATGATGAAGGATTCATCCAGAAATAAAGTCAGGCACGAAGTGGTCAGCCGTTAAAACCGACCAGGAGGCAGAATGTAGCCAACGAATCAAATATATTATAGGCGTCACGCAAACCAATCGAGCTAGGCTGGGCAGTACGAGCATCAAAGTATTTTCCAAGGTGGGCCCAAAAGGGAAAAGAGACATGGTGATCGAAGAAGTCAGGATGTTTGAGGAGGAGCAGAGAATAGCCACTGCTGTTACTCAGCCCAAACAATGTGCGTGGACAAAATGGAATGATATCGAACCAAGCAAGTTATCGTGGAAAACTCTAATTTCGATGGGGCCACTAGCGATATCATTCCTCCTTAGATCCACATATGATCTCCTACCAAATGCGACTAATTTGAAATTATGGGGATATACTGTTTCGGACCTGTGCTTTTCGTGCAAACGGGATTGAGGTACCTTGCGTCATGTGCTATCCGCATGTCCACAATCGCTCCAGATGTACACGTGGCGACACAACAAGACTTTGGAGGTGGTCACGGAATTGATAATGTGAGGCAGCAAACCAACAGCCTGTCAGAGCCCGGGAATCCAACATTCAGTTTCACAAGGAAGGTGAATGCCCCGTGAAGAAACAAAAAACTCCAAACATGAAACTGCTGAATGGAGCTGGTGACTGAAAGGTTTCAGTGGATCTCAAGACACCCCTAAAATTTCCAGTTCACATACTTCGAACTGATAAGCGCCCAGACATTGTAGCGTGGTCTGACACAAAAAAGACTGTCCTCCTCGTCGAATTAACCGTACCGTGGGAAGAAAACAAGGAGGAAGCACACGAGCGAAAAATGAACCGGTACGAGTCACTGCGTGCCGACTGCGTGGAAAAGGGTTGGACATGCCATGTTATTCCTATTGAGGTTGGGTGTCGTGTATTTCTAGGACGCTCAGTCATTTCGTTTCTTTCAAAAATAGGAATCACTGGCCGCTGTCTGAAAATCGCCTCACATCGTCTTCAAACCACGGTGCAAAATGCATCGAGCTGGATCTGGTCGAGATTTAAGTCTTCGACACGAATGATACGCGCGCGGAATCATCATTCCCGTGTTGTTACGTAACATCTGCAATCGCGTAATCAACTCAACGGCCGAAAACAAACGCGTTTTCAAACTGATAACAAAATATCTCCGATGAATGGATCATATAATCTCTTCTCTGCATTATTTCGTTTTTTTTAATACCCTGTCCGGTGGCGAAAGCTGCTGGGTAGCGCTAGGGAGTGGCAGTCCTGCCTTAGCTACCGAAACTGTGTTATCACTCCTAGTTGGCAGCTGATGAGGGCAGGGTATCGCACGTGCTATCACACGTTATATATATATATATATATATTATATAATGTGTGTGTGTATTATAATGAATAATACATTGTGTGACCTACATGTGTTTGCAACATTCACTATTTGTTCTCCTCACGATTTTATAAAACAATATTTTTTATTTTATCAAATTAAACATTTTCAAAGCAAGAAAATAAAACATCCCATAGATCGTCCTGACATTTCCGCTGCGAGAATCTTTCCACTCTTCAATGCAGACTTGGAGTGATCAATTTTTAATCTGGTCCACCGTACAAGATCGATTGAAAATGTTTCTTGGCGTGATGAAAGGAAGTTGTGGCCTTTTGTGTTTCTAACCGCGGCGAGTCCACTCACCAAAAGCGATAAAATAATTCACAGTCGAATTCAACCGGCAAACAAAATTATTTGGGCAGATGAAAAAAAAACGAATTGCAGCTTCCCAACAATTCTTCTTTATTTCTGATACTTTGTCACAATCTGATTCTCTTTTGGTTAGCCACTCCATCTCTATATTAATACTCGTGTTCTTTAAAAGTACAACCGTTATCATCTTACAACACCCTCTGGTTAAGAATAAGACCATCCAGATCGACCAAGATGAAATGCAAAAATGTAAATCCTGATTATCTGGTATTGCTTATTAGCCGAATATTTATTTCTGTTTTTATCATAAAGGGAAGAAAAAGGACATGCTACACAGGGAAAATGTAATAAGAAACAAATTAGGGGAAGAGAGGGTGGAGGAGGGGGTGTTTAAGCGATAATATTAGTATGTTTCAATCGAACATAAGGAAAAGATGAAAAGAAAGAAAGAATACAAATGAGTTAAATCAAGATTATTATGTTTTACAGATTGAACTTTATGTAATAGCTCGTAAGTAAACATATGAGACGTTGTAATAATTAAATTATCATACTGTATTATATCCACAGGTCTTGAACAAACTTATTTTGTAATTATTAGGTGTTCCAGGCGTGATTAAGAATATTGGACACTAAGTTCTTTTGTTTAATAGCATAGCAACCTGCATGGGTTATGTAATGCCAAAGCAATCCTTATAAAAGAGCATAGCAACCTTCATAGGTTATGTAATGCCAAAGCCATCCTTATAAAAGAGCATAGAAACCTTCATGGGTTATGTAATGCCAAAGCCATCCTTATAAAAGAGCATAGCAACCTTCATAGGTTATGTAATGCCAAAGCCATCCTTATAAAAGAGCATAGCAACCTTCATGGGTTATGTAATGCCAAAGCCATCCTTATAAAAGAGCATAGCAACCTGCATGGGTTATGTAATGCCAAAGCCATCCTTATAAAAGAGCAACCTTCATGGGTTATGTAATGCCAAAGCCATCCTTATAAAAGAGCATAGCAACCTTCATGGGTTATGTAATGCAAAGCCATCCTTATAAAGAGCATAGCAACCTTCATGGGTTATGTAATGCCAAAGCCATCCTTATAAAAAGCATAGCAACCTTCATGGGTTATGTAATGCCAAAGCCATCCTTATAAAAGAGCATAGCAACCTTCATGGTTATGTAATGCCAAACCATCCTTATTAGCTTTTCATCATCATAGGTTTTTACTTTTCAAGCCATTGACATGTTTGACTTTTCCCCAATTCAGATAATAATCGTTTGTCACAAATAAACGACTATCATATCTTCATGACAATACAAATATTTTTGTCTGGTTTGGTTTCTTTCTTTAACGGTATATAAACCCTCATAGGTTAATTACAATCATACTAGCAGAACCTGTTGATATATCACAGTATGATAATTTAATTATTACAACGTTTGATATGTTTACGTAACAGCTACTATTAAATAGTTCAATGACTTTTTTAATAATCTTCATTTAATTCTCTATTTTCCTTTTTTCCTTTTCAATATGTTTGATCGAAACTGATTAGCGTTTCCGTTTCCTTTCGCTCACACCCTCTCTTTTTCTTTCCCTTACTCTCTTTCTTTCTTGTATTTTTTTCAGTGTAGAATGTTCTTTTTCGTCCCTTCCTTTCTTCATGATAAAATACGAAATGGTCCATTATTTAGCTGAGGTGAAGACACTCATTAAAAATAAGAATTCGGCGGATAAGCAACACCAGATACTGAGGATTTACATCTTCCCATTTAATCTTGAACGATTTGGATGGGCTCATTTTTAACAAGTATCACTCGGGTGACATCTATTTATAAAAATGAAACATATTTTTGATACTTGACAGTATTGAATACTAGAAGTTGAAAATCAAAAGATGTTAGGAATCAATTCTTATTTTATGAAGTGAAAATTGGCATCTTATCGGCAACAACAAATTGGGCAAGAAGTCAACGGCACAGTTTATTGTTATTGCTGAGGGCCATGACAGATAAAAAAAAGATTATTGTATCTCCCATAGAAGACCTTTAACTTTCTAAAGAAAAAAAGAAAAGAAATCGATAGTGTTCCAGATTTTTAAGAAGTGTCGTTGTCTCGTAAGATGATTGACTTCAGAACATAATTCAAGTTTTTTCTTTCTTTCTAGATTTCCCAACCGTTAAACAATTTTCTCATGGATTCCCCACGATTCTACCAACTACCCACCCAATCAGTGTGTCTTGGAATCTCGTTAGTTTTTCTAATTTAATATATATCATTACATTAAAACTTAATTAATTACGCCCGTTCTTGATAGTTATACATTATAAAGTAAAATAACCCTAGATGGGTTGACATGCCGTTTGAATCAATCAATCTAACAATGGCGAATGTTTACCAAATTATGTTAATAAATCCTTTTGTTTGATTGGTAACAGAGAATGGCTTTTAATGGCTGCGCTTGGAATGGTATGATGATAAAATAATGGTAGAGGTATTCTCTAAACAATAAAAAGTGGGTGTTGTGTTTATATTGCAGTCGTTCTTTTTTTCAGTTGGGTGAGTCTCTATGAAATGTTGGTTGGATTTTACAGTGTGTCAAACCTTTTTGGGTTATTTTATGCTGGAGATGGTTTGTTCTATTCATGCTTTATGCGTATAAAAAAATTAAACTCAATTTTCCTTTCACCATCGACGAAAAGATTTATATAATGACTTGGAAGGTTGGTTAAGTGTTACAGCATGTAAACCCATATTGGGTTATTTTATGTCGAAGTATTGTTTTATTCGTTTTTTATTAAAACTCATTTTTTAAACATTTTTAAACTCATTTATCTAACCCATATATGGAACGCTAACATGTACTACCACTCCGGGCTAGAGTGGACATGGGAGTAAAGGTAATGAAAGGGTATCAAAGAGTCCCCGAAATGGAACCTCACCAACAGATAGTTTAATGTCATACCCAGGACACTAAAACTCTCAGCCAACGCTTTCTAGCACGTATATGATTAAAAGGGACGGTGTTTGCTATAAGGGCAATAGAGTCGGAACAATCATATAGGAACTAGGACTTGTCGTGACCAGGCGATTGTTGAAATGGATCGATAAGTACTGAATGGTGGGAAATATTTAAATGAGATTAGAAAAAGAAAGAATTTATGTGGGGAAATTCGCCTCAAGATAAAATAAACAAATGTCTGTGATTTTTGATTCAGTGTTACAGGAATTGAAATGAAAAAAAGGTATTCGGGCGTGAAGTGAATCTCTTTTTATTGGAAAAAAAGAATCTAAATAAGGTTTACTTCTATTGTTCAACTCTCTTTTTCATAACTATATAAAATACTGACCGATTTTATCACCTCGTCGAGCAAAAAGCTGATCTTTCTAAATCTAAATCTCAATTTAAGGAACGATACGGATCTACTAAAAATGTTCCAAATATAAGACTGATTGCAATCGTGTTATCATGAAATAAAATCTTTATTTAAAACTGTCGGCTGAGACTTTAGAATACACCGACTGCACCTCTGCAGAGGGGTAAGACCCCCCACCCCAATTGGGTGACCTGTTGGTCGTGGGTAGCAACCCGTGATGCTTAAGGATTGAACCCTGGTGATTGAGCAGTCCATGATATGCAACATTCGATATTGGCCCTTACTTAGGTTAGACGAGCAGACGGAGAGCCCCCTACGATTAATCGGTTGGTCACGTGAATCCCAATCACCTATATGATAGTACCAACCATATTACCCTTATGGCAAGTCCTAACACTTTTTATCATATATGTGCTAGAAGGCGGTGGCTGAGGGTATTAGTATCCTAAGTATCACGTTAAAATGCATGTACTGGTTAAGTTCCAATTCTGGTGCTCTAGAAAAAGGGGAGTGCCCTTTCATCTCCATTTCTCTCAGGTCTACTCTGATCCGAAGTGGTAGTACCTGTTAGGGTCCCATCAATGGGTTAAATAGAAAAAATGTGTTTAAAAGATTGAGTTAAAAATATGAGTACCCATCATGAATGAATAAAACAAAATGTCTTCGGCATAAAATAACCAAACAAGAGTTGACATGCCATAGAATACAACCAATCAGCCGACAGATCTACTAAAAATGTTCAATATATAAGACAAGAAGTGGCTATCCAGCGTCGAGTGGGTAGAGGGGACGCAAAAAACTGAGTGTATTGATTTCGTTACTTTTTGGACATTTTTAAGTAAATGTTCATGATATTTCTATGTATACTTTAATTTTTAAATATCTTCGAATATAAATTAAATCGTCATGCTTTTTTCACAAAAAGCAAAAACCGGGTTAGCTCAGTTGGTAGAGCGTTCTGCTAGAAACCACCTGGTTCCTAGTTCGATTCCGGTCCTCGCCAACTCAGCGTATGAGTAGCACAGGGATCTGTGCGGTAAAGTAATAAGCTGATGGTAGGTGTGGCGCTCCACCTCAGATGCTAAAACAATCTCCTTGGTCTAGCGCTAGTGAAAAGGGGATAGACTCCCTTGCTGATTGGCTGATACCGACTTTAGGCCGCCCCGACGACTTTACTTACTCATATATATAAATATAAAATTTGTCGTTAATTGTTTTATTTTTATAGTTTCTTCCGGGCATACACACATACACACCAACTTCCCTTTATATATGTATAGATAGAGAACTGATTGCAGCTGTGTTATTGTTAAATAGAACCTTTATTCAAAGGCTGAAGTAAATTTATCTACTAAGTTTAATTCGTTTCAATTTCCTCATATATTAAAATAAATTTGCACATTGAAATGAACGGAAATGACAATAATCCGTTCGGCGCGAATAGATATTAGCTTGAAAAATAATGAGATAAGGAAAAAAAAAAACAAGATTTTTACTTTATGCAACAGGGACAAGAGTGAAAGAAAGAGTGTGAGGTTGAGGAGTTTTGCCTAAGTTTTTTTTTTTTTTTTTTTTTTTTTGAGGAGGTGGACGTCAGAGTCTGGGATGAGTATTTGAAGAGGACGCAACACCATGAAGCAAAGAAGTTGAAGAGAAAGCAATAGATCACTGGCATACTATCAACATCTTCAGGAACAACCTTCACATGCAACATCTGTGGTCGAAGATGTTTTTCAAACAATGGCCCTCACAGCCACAGAAGCGTTGCGTTAGAATGTAATTACAGTACACGTGTAATCTATGTTCTTCCTAGAGAAAGATGCTGATGCTGATCCATCAGAGGAGACAGTGCATTCTATGTCCCACCGATGGGATGATTTCCAACTTTGGTTTTCTATTTTGTGGTGGACATTTTTGGATATACTTTATATATGTGTTCACTATTTATTTGCTGATTTTACCTCCTCCATGGGTATTGGGACATATCTATCGCCGATAACGAGGCTCTACTGAAGTTTAAAAAAGCCCTTGATGTAATAGAAAAAAATCAATCACCCCAGCATTTTGGACTAACAATATTTTTTTTCTATTCTAATCTATTTTATTCTTCGTTTTTTATTTTTTTTATTTTTTATTTTTTTCATTCCTCTGCTTTTTTCATTCACTTTCATTTTTCTTTCATTTTTCCTTCTGAATTCTTTCTTTTATTCATCAACTTTATTACATGCTTCTTTCATTCGTCTCTTTGATCATCTTCATTCTGTCTGTGAAATCATCGTAAAGAATCACTCAAATCAATTTTTCAATAATCTCTGCATGTAGCACTGCGGGGTTCGATCTAAAAGAAGCGATGACGTTGTAATGGTAAAAGTAATAATACGCATCTTCTTCTCTTCTCTTGGTTGGGATCTGGTTATTGTCTGCTGTTCGAGATTGGAATAGCTAGTATCTCTTGATCGGTTGTTGGGCTAGGATTTTCGGCTGTCAAGTTTGGAAATTACTTTGAAAACTTTGGGATATATGGTCCTGTGCTGTTGACAATTTTTAATAACAACACAAAACATTCTTGTTTTATTTCCTTTTTTTCTTTTTTTGCTGTACACACATATTTCTTCCAGTGACTTGGGAAACATACAATCATCTTGCGTCTGTTCTCTCTAACAGTTCAATCCAGACTGAACACTCATCCCTCTCTCCTTCTGTCACTCTCTTCCTTGCCTTGCCTACCAATAAGAAATCGACTGCTCACTGAGTTACTTTCAACTATTATCTACAGGTAACTTAGATATTTGGTTTTGTCCACCACATTAGATTACATATATTTATTTTGTAATTATTTCTTTCTCTGATGTAAGTACCGAACATGTACATACTACTTTCTTTTGAACTCTAATAGTCTGACATTACTAATACCATTCATATAGAGATTGTGTGTATGTATCTATGAGTATGTGTGTATTTGAGGGATAAAAAAACATTATTTTCATGAACCATTCATTTGGCATTAAGTGAAAAGCCAAACAAAATAAGATAGGCCCCCAAGAAGATTATTTCTCACAAGTTTCCACCCGCCAAAGAATAACAACAAAAAATAAGAGAAAAGTGTAACCGGAATAAGTACAAACTGTTTTTGTGCTAAAGAAATTGAAACTTCCTTCATCCTTGCAACGCAGAGCAAAAAGGCTTCACAATTATTTGATGCATTATGTTGGGAACTTGTATTGTCCTCAAGAAGTGAAACAGATAACATGTTTATATATATATATATATATATATATTATATATATATATATATATATGTGAATAAAAAGGCCTTAAATACCAG
Organism: Doryteuthis pealeii; assembly: GCA_023376005.1. NCBI lineage: Eukaryota > Metazoa > Mollusca > Cephalopoda > Myopsida > Loliginidae > Doryteuthis > Doryteuthis pealeii. Next base: position 59,157,358 of record CM042145.1, on the reverse strand, counting down.
GGGTATACGGAACCTCAACTCTACAACAAACTACTATTAGAGAATAGGACCAGCCTAGAATCAGCCTTGTACCAAGAAACTTGGTATTCCAACAAAGAATATATATATATATATATATATATATATATATATATATATATATATATATATATGTAAGAATGGAAAAGGAATCCGACAATATGAGGAAAAAATGAGTAAAGAAATGTAGATGGATAAAAATGAATTTTATCGATATCACTTTTAATCGATATCACTTAAAAATTAAAAGTGATATCGATAAAATTCATTTTTATCCATCTACATTTCTTTTCTTTACTCATTTTTTCCTCACATATATATATATTATATATATATATATATATATATATATATATATATATATATAGGTTGTAGCGCTACGTTTCCAGCGAGATTGTCAGGGATGCCACTGGCTGGAGAGCAACTGTCATAATAAAATCTCTGTCTAGGATTCAGAAATCAACAAAAGCAAATCTATGAATAAGAAAAACCCCGAAAACAAAACAAAACCTCGCGAATAACATTACGTATTAATAAAGTAGCAAATATTTCAAAGTGTTCGCCTTGCACTTTACATAAAAAAGAAACTACTCATATTGAAATATTTTCGTGCACAATCACCGTGGGGGAGAAAAATTTAAAAAACAACAAAAAGTGGTTGCCTTTCTGTCATGATAATATGAGGTGTGAGTTCAAGACAAAACAGTACCATGTAAACTAGTACTACCTGTTCCGTGGTTATCAGTGACTAAACTGGCACTCCTGTCAGTCACCTCTCGGTCTGTCAGGTGAGATGGGTGTGTGGACACCCAGCTTATTAAAAATAAGAGTTGTTAAAGGCGGATGAGCTCCAGGGGAGTCAACGACCTTCCACTTTACTTAGTATTTAGTTACTTACTACCTATATAAATCTCCAAATGGTGCTCTATATCCTTGGACGGCAATCCATGTAGACAGGGAAAAGTCTATAAAACCTCCGCTGCTTAGGGGCTACAGCCATTTCCATGGAAAGGCTCGGGGAGTAAACCCTGAAATCAAATCCGGAGTTGGAGTCAATAAAGGTGGTAAGATGCTGAACGTCAGCACTACCCAGCAACTTCAGTGATACTACCAGACTGCATTGGTTTTTTTGGCTTTCCTTTTAATCACAACGGCAGTGTGGAGAGTAACACCTGCTGCTTGGGCGACAGCTTATTCCCCATATCAACGCACTCTGGGTACATAGATCCACTTGTTTTTGAACACTACGCCATCGTCTCATATAGACGGATGGATACCAACGATTTTTTTTTTCATTTGTAGGGCTACGTTTTCCGCGATTTTGTCGGTGTTATAATGAAATTTCCCTGTCCAGGATTCATAAATGAACAAAAGCAGAAGAAAACTCGCAAATAATAGCCTTACAATATTCAGTGTTTATAAAATTTGTTATCATACACCCAAAGAGTGCACAGGATTGCCTAATCAGTGATGTTATTTGGATCCTGACGAGTTTCGGGTCATCAAACATCATACTCATTCTCTTAAGTTGTTGTGTACTGGCATAAAATTCTATATGTTATATAAGGAAGCGCGTGGTGTAATGGTTAAAGTCATGAGAAATGGACTCGTCGCCCCGAGTTCAAATCCTGGACGTGGTAATTGCATTTCACTTAGCGCTAATACCCTTGGGAAAGGTTTGAATCCTACTCTCCCTCCAGCTATGGGTAAATAGCAGGGCAGACTGGGTTCTTTAACCATGGCTAGGTAACCAGTCTAGGAGAAGGAAAACTCTGAATTCAAAACCTGTTGAACTCCGCTTAAGAAATTGACCTTGTGTCGTATCCTACTCGTGCGGAGGAGTTGGTAAATATATATATAGCGGCTTTTTCTTCACGTTGCTAAATCGGCGTGCGTATCGTAGCGGGTATCGTCACTACCCTAGACGATATATGTAGTGATCGCTTAATGAAATGACAACACATGAGTATAGAGGAGGTTTGACTTTATTTCTTCTTCTCGGCTGTACGTAGTGGGTGGCGAGCGTTGACAATGAAATAACCGAGGGTTAACAATGACTATTACCACTGCTGGGATCTGAGGCAAAGAGGGGTGGACGAACCTCACTGCCCGCTGACAGCGATGGTGCGCAACCGTGAGCGTTGGTTACTCCGTTCGCCGTCTCCTCCTGCCTCTTCACTACTGACCGTTGACTGTCTTTTGTGTCTCTCAAAACGCCTACGCGCCTCCTTTGTTTGCGTTTTATCAACGATCAAATCTATTTCCGGCATCTTAACCCCTTTGTCATTTTTGACGTATTTCCTTTGCTTTGTTTACTCTAACCGGAAATTCCTATTTCCGTTTGTACAATATCCAACAAAGTGACCTTACCGAAGGTACATTTCCGGTGGTCGGAAGAAAATCCCCGCATTACAATAACATTCAACACACAAAGAAAACGCAACTGCCATTACCACTGATATTAGCAAAGTGACCAATGAGAAGCAATGTACATCACTTCCAACTCAGTTTGTAACGAAATAAAAGGGAACAACCGGTTTTAACTTATTGAAAATACCAAATATTTCAAAATGTTTGCCTTGCAAGTGTACAAGAATAGAAAGTACTCGTGTTGAGATCTTTTTTTTTTTTTTGGTGGGGGGAGGGGGAAGGTACGCCATAACCAATAGGCAGAAAATTAAAAACAACACCAAAAATGAGGTTGCTTTTCTGTCATGATAATCGTAGGTGTGAGAGCCTTTTCGAAATGCTTATCGACAGGTGATAATATTTCGATTAGGAACGTGTCAAATAATGTTCCATATATCATTTCATCTTCCCTTTTTTGTGTGAATTGTATTCTTAAAAGAATAAAAGGAGACTTCACACTGAAAATTGAGTTATGAATATCTGATGAAATCGGAAGATAAATAGATATTTTCTTAAAAACTTAACACATTTCTTAATTTTAATGATATTTTTTTCTACTTTTGCGTGGGTAATTTGTGATCAACGATCTAAGATAAAACGATGTAAATATTATATAACGAAATGCAAAAATTAGAAGCCGAGTGGTTTGAGCACCCGCTTAGGTATAACAAGGCTACAGGTTCGATATTGGTCCCCACCAACTCAACTCATCTTTAGTAATCTGATTTGTGCGGTAAAGTGGGGAGGTGTGGCGCTCCAACTGACAATTTTACTTTTACTTGAATAATAACATTTAACTTATCTTTTCATAGGAAAAGCATGGACTGGTCTTAAAGAAGTAAGTACGAATGCATTAATGACTGTTCTCATGTGAACAACTACAATTGGACTCAACCAGCAAAAAACTATCATATAACAATTATCTATGGACACTGGATGCCGTGCTGAGGACTTTCCAGGTGTAATGACCGATATATATATATATATATATATATATATATATAACGATACTCAACGGTGCTTGGTAATTGTAACCGAGCACCGTTATCCTAATTTAGATATATACGCTAATCATTGATATCGAGCACTCTTTATTTATGAATATAGAAAACTATATTACAAATATACATAATATATATACAATTATAAACAAATTATGAATATAGAAACCTTTATTATCTCTCTCTCTCTCTCTCTCTCTCTCTCTCTCTCTCTGTATGTATGTATGTATGTATGTATGTATATATATATATATATATATATATATATAATGTGGGTGTGTGTGTTTGTATACACACACACACACACACACACACATATCAGCAGGCTGCTTCTTTTATGTTTTTACAATATGAACTTTGATTATAGGAACTTAGAGCGCCTTGAAATCTCGTCAAATTTAATGATCTACTTACTGGCTCTTTCCATTTCTACGTCGTGGCAATTATTATCCAATATAATGGCACCACTCCCATGAAGCAATTATATTGAATTTTATAGAATTAACTGTTTCCCTAGGTCAATTAACAGCTATCGTAACAAGAAGATTATTAGAGTGATATCCATGGAATAATGAAAGACACGCAATTAGTTTGGAAATCCCCGATGTTCCTATTAAATTCCTGACGTTTCACGTTCCCCGAATACAACAGATGCTTTTAAGCCTCCGAAATCTGAAATTATGAAACTGATATTATTCTCTTTCATATTTTATTATTAAATTTTAACTGAGAAACTCTTAAGCTTTTCTTGATTCTCTCCTGGATACTTACATTCATAAATCTCGTTATCTCACCGGTTTTCTGCTTAAAGGATGAATAATTTTATGATAAATATTTCATTATATATATATATATATATATATATATATATATATATATATATATATATATTATATATATAATCATGGAATCTCTCGTCGATTTTCGACGCATGAGGGTTCATACACACAGTGAACACCCACACAGTGATTTGTTTATAGTGGTGAAGGATAGGAAAGAATTGGTGCATCAAGGGTTGCCACAAACCCAATCAGCGACCGACCTCAGGAATTTTGAATTCAGAGTTATCCCTCCCCTAGACTGGTTACATACCCAAGGTTGAAGGGCACAGTCTGCCCTACTATTTAACCCATAGCTGGAGGGAGAATATATGGATTCATACCTTTCCCAAGGGTATTAGCGCTATATGAAATGCTAACAGAAGGATTATGAAAAAGAAATATTCCGTGGTTTTTAACAGTACTTCACACACACACACACACATATATATATATATATATATATATATATATATATATATATATATAATCTCCTTAAAGTCATCAGATTCCTGCTTAAATTTCTCAAATAAGGACTTTTCAATTATAGCATAATACCTGTAAAAATATTTCTCTTGATTATCAAATTGTCATAGTTACGATGGTTGTCTTATAACCCATTGCTTTGTCCTGGGTATGACGTTAAACTGCATCCAAAGTTTCAATTCTGGATCTCTGAGAAATGTGCAGTACCCCTTTCTCATCATTATTCCCAGCTTCATTCATACACGGAGTACATGTACATGTTATGGTCCCGTTTATGGGTTAAATAGAAAAATGTCTTTAAGAAAATTGAGTTTGAAAAAATTTGAATACCACCAAGAATTAATAAAAAAACCCACCTCAGGCATAAAGTAGCCAAACAAGGGTTGTCATGCCGTAAAACCCAACGAACCAACTTAAACCACTGCTACTGTAACATTGTAAGCAAATGTTACCGGGGCACGAATACATAAATTATTAAAAGATCCAGTTGTCTGAAGAAAGAGTAGTTGACATCATTTAACAGCTCGTCCAATGTGCTAGGTGTAATAGAATACGCTTCGCCTCGCTTAGTTGTTTGCATATTAATTGTTAGGCTTACGAAAGCCTTCATAGAAAGACTCTGATTTTGGATATATTTAAATATGTATTTAACAACCCCTCCGAACGAGTAATTATTCTCTCTTCAGCTATAGGTCGGACAGACTGGGCTCTTTACCCATTAGGCAACCAGTCTAGGAGAATGAAAACTCTGAATACAAACCTGTTAAACTCCACTTAAAAAATGACTTACTATCACATACTGCTCGTACGAAGGAGTTGGTATATATATATATATATATATATATATATATATATATATATACCAACTCCTTCGTACGAGTAGTATGTGACAGTAAGTCATATATATATATATATATATATATGAAAAGTATTCGTATTCCATAGATATTTTTGCTAAGAAAATCTAAGTAACAACTACACAAAAATGTAAATGAATGTACAATGAACGCGATTCCCTAACCTCTTGTCATGAATTAATCCTAGACGGGTCAAAATGGCGTTAAAATCAATCACTTGATCAATCATTTTTTTACTTTTGAGAATAATGTATTAACTTTGTTCTGTCTTTGTAATGGTGTCTTTGTTTTTATTAATGATAGACATCTTTGTACATCAAGTTTAAATTTCAAACAAAATCTTAGTCTCATTAGATAGACAAAATACACACGTAAATTTCAAAGGTTAGTAATCAATAAATATCTCATTCTTGATCTTTTCTTTAACAAATACTCAAAAAATAAAAACTTATATTTTTTTTAAATCGTAAATAGCAAGACATAAAAGTGATGTTCAAAACAATGATTAAATATTGAACAAGTTTGGTTGGTTTTTCTGTTTTTAAGGCATAACAACTCTTTTTTGAGTCATTTAATACTGAATCAAGTCATTTTGATAAACAAAGGACTCAGGTTGCTTACAGTACGTGCTGCTGCTTATGAAGACCAGTCATCTAACCAAGGCTAAAGAACCCATTATGTCCTACTATTTACCCATTGTAGTGGGAGAACAGTTAAATTCATGCCTTTCTCAAGGGCAATAGTGAAAGTGATGAAGAACGCACAGTATCTCATCCTGGATTAGAACTCAGGTCGACGATTTCACTTCCTACGACGATATTTGTTACGCTAACCGCTCCTATAAAGACGTGTTCCTATTGTTATATTGCCATATATTTATATATACGTATCAGCGTATATTGTAGCGTATAGTAGATTATATCCGTGGTTGTATACACATAGGCTAATCTTCTTTATACTTATCTTATTCTGAGTAGGTGGATCTTATCTTCTGTATCTATTATCTGTATGGCCCTTATCTGATCTCTGGATTAATATTACCCTGATGATGGTTAATATATCCAATATATATATATATATATATATATATATATATATATATATATATAACAAAATGCTTGAATATAGGTAGAACTATTTATTCATTCATAAACAAACACTTCCTTTAAATATTTGTTTCTTTCATATTTCTATACTTACATACGTTACTTATATAGATATGATTGGAAAATAAAATATTAATGAGTATAATCTTGTAAATATTGATATCAATAGATTCGTAGACAATTGACATTTCTTTCAGGAAAAACAAATTAGTTATACTGATAAGGGAGAGACATAATGTTTGTTTTTTTTTCTCTTAGGAAAAAAAACAAACAAAAAAATCACTATTAAATTTATTCAATCATTTGTACTTTTGTCCTTGTTTTTATTAATGATAGGCATCTTTGTATAAGAAGATTGAATTTCAACCCAAACTATTGAACCCTTAAGGCAGAACTAGGACAGACGCTAATTTCAAAGGCCAATAATCAATATTTTTTTCTTTTTTTTTCATCCTAAATGTTTTTCGCTGGTTTTACTGATTTTCTGAACACACAAAAACTCTCTTTTCAAATTTGTTTTTGTGTTTTGAGCAAGAGTGTAAAAGATTAGAAAATATGTAAACAAAACCCCCAACCCAGAGAATCCCTGTCAGCTCGGCTTAGAATATGTTGACTGTTACCCTTGAAGAGAGGTAAAAAATACAGAACGGGGTGTGCTGCATATGATAACAAACTGAATCTGATAGTGAGGTTCCAGTTCTGAAATTCTACGAGAGTGTGGAGTACCACTAGATTGTCATATGTTAACAATGTACTGGTTGTGTTTCATATTAGCCGTTGTTGGTTAATGTGTGTACTTGTTTATAGAGATGGCAATGTGTAAGTTTAACGCTGCCAATCCTATTTCAAAGCAGTACTACTTAGTTTGATGCAAGACCAATTTGCAGGTCCTTTTTTGGGGACGTTCTATCAATTCGTCTTTGTGTTTCTATTATCACTGTAATCTTATCTAATGCATCTTTCGGGGACCTTTCTATGATGGTGAACCTGTTAAAATCGGGACCGTTTATGTAGATATGATGGTCTACAAGTAATACAGTCTACTGTAATCTATAGTTTACTGTGTTTATACATGAATAGTTAGAAGTAAAATGGCCATACTGACATTACAATGTATTGCTTTTACTGCGTGTACAGTTCAGAAATAAATTACATTTAGCTTTATACACACACACACACACACATATATATATATATATATATATATATATATATATATACTTCCAATAAGACCAAAAATCTCAACTGAGCTTCATTTAGCCATTATATATTTATATCGGTTGGTAACTCCCTAAAAGAGTCCA
>CM042145.1:59099359-59144359 GCA_023376005.1 Doryteuthis pealeii | reverse complement strand
AACTCTCTGCCGGGTTTTTTCTCTCCGCAAGGATCTACCAACACGCTTGGTATATTAAATATATATATAGTAAAGAGAAAGGCTTAGAAATTGACCTGTGTACCATTTTCAATAAAGTTAATGATCTGATGTTACTCATAGGTATATACAGATACCTATGGGTAGAAATAGATATATAATAGCAAAATAGCCGATTTTAAGCCATTTTCCATACCAATTATATTGCTCTGTTCAATAATATTGAACATCAAGCTCTCAACTTGGACCTGACAACTCTAACATTTTGGAAGAAAGGTCCAACTTCGAATAATCCGAATACCAATTATCCGGTAACCCATCTACTATATATATATATATATATATATATATATATATATATATACTGTATTTTGGCAACAAGTCTTCTAGTTTTCTGTATATCGTTATCGCTGGAATGCAGGTGTCCCATATTATTGATTGTTGTTGTTTGTTTGTTTGGTGTGGTTTTTATTCGTTTCAAAGGTTTTATCGCAGTTTTTTTTTTGGGGGGGGGTTGCTGGATAACAAATATGGAAAACTTACTCCACCATCTAGAACCAATCTACTCTAGATATTTGGAAAACAAGAAGATTTGAACGTCTACACTTGAAGATCATAAAGTAGAAATATTCCGTGGCCTTTAGCAAAACCTTGTTTTTGAACTTTCTGAAAGTGAAATTGTTGCTGACGGTTGCTGATTATGCTAAAATTACAAAATAAAATGGATTGAGTCGTTACATAAAAATGTTTTTATCAGTAAAATGTTATTTTGTTGGTGATTAGAGGTTCTGACGCATGAAAAATCGTTCAAGTTTCGATCCCGGCTGAAGATAGTCTTCTAAGTCTAACCGCACTGAAGAAAGGTGGTACGGTGAAATATGACTATATGTTGATGACTATATATAGATATATATATAAATCATAACTTTCAGTTTCACTATATATATATATATATATATATATGTTGTGTGTGTGTGTGTGTGTGTGTGTGTATTATCTTGCCTCTATCTGAAGAGCCAAAGTTTCTGAAAACGAAAAATCCCCACCAGTCCAGAACACGACAAATATTTATTTACTATAAATCTAGTTTAGATGTCGAGTATAGAAAGTTCAATTTGACGATCAGTCATTTTTATATGCAACATAATAGGACATCGAAGGATAAATGGCGATAGTTTATGTGATATTCATAGGAATATTGTCAGTTATATATTTGTTCAGTCATAAATCTTTTGAATATATTTTTGAAGAATATATAACTCCAGCCCTAACCTTTATTTTTTGTGAAGAAATGACGATGAGAATAGAATTTACATAAAAGACCTAAAAACTGACTTGTTATTTTTTGTTGCACAACATTATAGTTTCATGAATTGTCTAACGTGGAACTTTTGGTTCAAGGGAATTTGATGGTGAGGCTACAGTTCTGAAGATATGGAGAGTGTGGTGTACCCGTTTATTTTCATTACTTCCAGGTCCACTTTGACCCTGAGTAGTTATATCAGTTGGGTACTCGTCTATGGGTCGAATAGACCTGTTTATAAATTATCGTATTCGATAGGAGTACGTGATAACATATAGATATAAGTTATTTGTATTAAGTATAATTACTTGTTCACTGGGGATTAATGATACTTATGTGAAACTTTATAACTGTATGCAAACAAATGACTAGTATATATATATATATCAATAGAAATATTTGAAACCATATCATTATTGGTATTAGCAAAATAAAAAACGCTCTCTGGGCGACGTAAAATAAATATTGCCTGAGGGGATGGGAGTTGAAAATTTAACATCAGAGAGTTTGTATCATAAGTAAAGTAAAATCATCAAATTCATTAAAGGAGTAAAAAATAAAATAAATTTATTAAAGGAGTTAAAAGGAGTAAAAGATATAAAATTTGAAATGGAACTTAGTTCTGATAACTTTAAATATATATTAAAATAAAACAAACTATATATAGATAGATAATACCAGGTATGTATTTATTAAAACTTGTTTAAAATACCAATGAGGACTGTCTAACATTGCATGTTCAATTTTTGAGTGAATTTATTCTTTTATGACGATTTTGGGTAATGTGACGTAAGCAGTGACGGAGTTTTTGTTACAGACAAAAACCGGAAGCGAATCTCCATTATTAATAGATTAGATAGGAATACGTGAAACCCTCCAACTGTGTGCAAAATATTAAGATTAAATAGGAGTACTTATACAAATGTAAATTATTTGCATGAAGAATAGTGACTAGAATCTGCTGAGCCGATTTAGCTTAGTCGATAGAGCATTTGCCTAGAAATCACAAGATTCGTGGTTCGATAGTGACCTCCGCTAATCCAGCGCATGAGTAGCAAAGCTTTGTAATGTGATCTGTGCGGTAACGTTAGGAGCTGATGTTACCTGTGGTACTCCCTCTAAGAAAAAAAACAATCTCCTTGATTTAACGCTAGTGGAAATGGGACAGACTCGCTGTTCGGCCAATACCGATAATAAATCATACTGCTGGTATTATTACTACAACTAGAAGCTATAATTATTTTTTTTTAGTCCTGATTATCTTCCGTCAACCGTTTTGTTTACTCCTCAGTACATGCCTTCCTTTGAGACGAGTGGCGATAGTTTCCTGACTGAACTGTTTTGTCCAGGCCCTGTGAAATTTATCTCCAACCCGTCCTTCAGGACGGGGGTCCAGTGTGCTTCGGCCACTGGACCGATGAGATGGTAAATTATTAGCGTCGATCCCAGAGGGCCATTCCTCCAGGCAATACCTGCCCCCTTGACTTAAAGGGGCAGGGCTGGGTTTATTGCCCAGCGCCCGAGGCGCCCCCTTGAGGGGGAATGCCGACGGGATCGACGCAATTTTTCTACCCGCCACCCATGAGTCTCGGCTTGTGGGTGGTCCCACATAAATAGGGCCTTCGTGCCTGACTCGGTACGCGTGGGGTACTGGGAAAATAAACCTGTGAAATTTATCTGCTTAGTATCTTGGGAAGGGCGCCGTTGCCCAGGTTCGTCCGACTTTACATTCACCGGGCTGCTACCCATGGTTTCCGATGCTACACGCTCGTATGGCGCATCTAGTTTTCTCCTTCCCATCGATGCGATATCCAGCGAAGAACCGGAGTGACATTACTGAATAATTATGGATGACGTATATCTATTTCAGCCCAGCGTTTAACCTCCTCTGTTTATTATTGCCTCGGATTTAAGCAGCTCATGCTGCTACACAGGTAGGGTTTTGATAATGGGAGTTATCTTTCTCGGTGATAAAACAAAAGACTTTCTGCCTTTAAGAGTTCCTAAGTTTTAATTTAGTAAAAGTCCGGAAAAAAACGCTCCGTTATTTCTATATCTTCTGAGAATATAAAGTTTATTATATTAACACAAATAAAAAGAATATTAAAATAAAATTAATGCACATGTTTTTGACAGCCACTTACCTCTTATCACACAATACATCTAAGTAAGACGAAGACCTGATGGACATTACTGTAGAAGCAAGGACGAACTTATAAGTGACGTTCTCCTGTAGACACCTACATATGGATACACCAGTGTGGGATGGCCGATAAAATCTACATCAATTATCTATGCGCTGATACTGATTGCCGTGCGGAAGATCTGTCAGGAGCGTGACCTGGTGATGAAGATACACGGAGTCTTGTTTTTGGAATTCGGTAGATCTTCTACGTTTCTATAAAGTTAAAATTGTGAGAATATTTTGTGTTATAAGATCTAAACAAAATTCCCACTCATATTCATGGACTTTCCCAACATCAGCAGCAAGGATTTCCGGTAAAAAGTAGCCAATCAGAAACGCATTTAAGGTCGTTGGTATTTGTCCTGAATTCAACTGCAAATTGGACTTTCTGAAATCAAAACCTACAGAGGATTTCAAGGCCTAAAACATACTTTCTACTAAAAGGAGTTTCTACTGACACTCTATTCTTTTCTACTTAGGTTTTCTAGGACTACAACAAACTTTCTACAACAATGTCTACCTACTGATACTACTCTCTTTTCTATCGAAGATTTCAAGAAATACTACAGAATTTCTACTACAAGGAGAATCTATTGAAATGACATTCTTTTCTAACTAGGATTTTACGGAATACTACAGAATTTCTGTCACAAAAGAACTGAACTAGGAATTTACCAACAGATTATAACTAATTTACAACTAATTTAAAACTAAAGGCCTAAAATGGCGACCAGTATCGTAACACGGATGGCGAGTGAAAGCCATAGGAATCAGTGCTGTCAGCGTGACCTGATGATAATGAAGTACAATCTTGTTTTTTTTTTGTTTTTTTATTTTTTTTTAATTCGGTCGATCTTCTCCGTGTCCAATAAGGTGAATATGCTAATTAATTGATTAGAGAGGTTTTCGAATTTATTTTATCGAAAATTTTAATTTGTTATTTTCTTCTCTTTTTTAATTCATCGTCGAAATCCGGATTTTCTTGGATTAATCAGCGATAAGATAAACGTGTTTTTATCATTACCGATGTTTTCTAATCCATAATCTTTAATCTTGTTTGGATAATTGTGACGTATGTGACAGTGTCATTCCGGGAGCGTGGAGGGGGCTGCATGTTGGTATGCAAATGGTGATACTGGAGCGTTAAAATCAAATCTCTATATTAACACTTGTGTTCCTTAATTGTACAACCGTTATCATCTTGCAACGCTCTCTTCTTAAAAATGAGACCATCCAAATCGTCTAAGATGAAATGCAAAAAATGTAAATCCTGATTATCTGTTGTTTTCCACTGAATTCTTATTTCTTATGAGTGTCGTCACTTCAGCAAAATAATGGATCATTCCGTTTATATCATAAAGAAAGAAAAGGGAGAATTTATGTTAGACACGCACAAATGCCCCTCTCTCTCTCTCTCTCTATATATATATATATATATATATATATATATATATATATATATATAATGTGGTGTGTTAGTACTGGCTCGCTTAAGGAACATTCACGTGAAACTCTGAGATAGGAGTTTTTTTCCTGTTTTCTTTTCTTTTCTAAGTTGATATATTATGATATTGTTGTGCATTTTTGTGTATAGAGAACTGTATTTTACTGATTAAAACGATTTAAATATTTACTATTTAATCATACACACACACACACATATATATATATATATATATATACAGGATCAGGCAAGATGATCTGACACAATTGTAGGTTAAATAAAAGGCAAATAAAGTAAAGAAACAAAAAAGTGTTTTTATTTTCGAAAAGTACATATAATGCCATTTTCTTTCATATAATGCTCACCAGTCCAATTCATGGCAGTAACTGAAAAAGAAACGAAAAACAATGGCATTATATGAAAAAAAAATGGCATTGTATTTACTTTTTGAAAATAAAAACACCTTTTTGTTTCTTTACTTCATTTGCATTTTATTAAACCTACAAATGTGTCAGATCATTTTGCTGAATATATATATATATATATATATATATATTTGTGTGTGTGTGTGTGTATGTTTGATATAGTTTAAATATAATTTAAATAAAAGTAAATATTGACATGTGATGCAATATTCTCTTTTCTTTTGCAGTTGAACATTTTCCAATTTACAATATAATTTGTATTTCATCCAATTTTATTTTAGCAATAAAGACTGATTTATTTCTACGGGGAATAAACTTTTAAAGCCTATAAAACTGATTCAAGCCCTAGGGGCAGTTTTATTCCGATTTTATAAGAAGAGATGCATTTAATAACAATATTTCTTAATTTTTTCATACGGGAAACCTTTTAATAAATTCGCTCAGAGTTGCAAACGTTTTTAAATCATGTTAAATTTCCATTGAAACTTTTGCGGATTTTGAAAATATAAGTGCATCAGTAATTTAAATCTTATTTCTGTTGATTTTTATAGTAAGTATTATTATGTTGAATAGAATGCATTGAGATTCTTGTAATTTTGAAGTATCATTTTAAAATGGACGTCGAAGCCCCTGAAGCTGCTATGGAATTCAAGAAGCAAAAACAGAAAATAAAACAAAATATTATTTGTCTATATTTTGAGATGAGGTTTAATCATTTGTATTATCTAGATTTTTCGAATTGTTGCCCTCATCCTTATTGTTATATACACATTACAGGTAGGAGGTGTGGTGTAATGGTTCGAGTCGTAGAAAATGGACTCATAGACCCGAGTTCAAATCCTGGACGAGGCTGTTTACATTTCCCATAATGCGAATACCATTGGGAAAGATGTACATCCAACTACTCTCCCTCCGGCTATGGGTAGAGCAGACAGGGGTCTTTAACCCTGGTGTGGTAACCAGTATAGGAGAAGGAAAATTCTGAATTCAAACCTGTTAAACTCCGTTTAAGAAATTAACTTCTTGTCACATCCTGCCCGTGCGGAGAGGTTGGTGAATATTATATATATATATATATATATATATATATATATATATATACATTACAGGTTCAATCCTAACTGCAGGCGAAGAATAACATATACTTAACATAGCTTAACACTTGTACCCGGTCATGGTTAAAGGAATTAGATGAATTTACCCCCAATGGATTAAATAAAGAATTCAGTTCAGTTCTGTGAAGGCTCCTAATTTCGAAATGAAGGTTTACGATTTGTACAAGAAACATCCAAAGAAGACCGAAGAGCACATCTGCCGAAACGTTGTATAGATAACAATACACATGATTACAACAGTAAGAAATATCTAAATAATACAAAATAAAATATCTTATCGGGTTTAAACGTTTAACGGTGGTTGGTTGGTTTAATAGCATGCCAACACTTACGGGTTATTTAATGCCAAATCCTTTCTTTTTTTTTACATGTATATGATTTGCTTAAGAAATAATTTTCGTTAACGTCATGTGTATTAATTAATATGTGATAAAAAGGTGCTAGCTGTGATGGATTTTGTCGTAGAAAACATATACAGCGACACGAGTTAAAATACTGGACGTGGCTGTTTGCATTTCACACAGCGCTTATATCATTGGGAAGTGCAACTATAAATCCTCTAGCTATGGGTAAATAGTAGGTCAAACTGGGTTCTTTAACAATGGTAAGGTAACCAGTCTAGGAGAAGGAAAACTCTGAATTCAAACCTGTTAAACTTTGCTTAAGTAATTAACATTGTGTCACATCCTACTAGTGGGGAGGGGTTGGTAAATATGTATATGATAAAAAGGGGTGGGTAGGTGTTTGCTATGAGATCAAATTCTAGTTTGTTAATGGTGCTTTGATAAGTCAGAATAACGTAATAAGCACCAGATAGACAATCATGTATTATTTGGATTTTGGGGCTGTTGTCCTCATCAATCCACCATGGTTGATTGTTCTCATGCCTGGGTACAAGTGATAAGCTATGCTAAATATTCTATGTAATTACCACCCTTGTCCAGGATTGAGCCAGCAACCTACAGATGATTGCCACTTAGAACTGTATTAACTCAACCCTTATATCCGTTGCGCCATGTGTCCAACTGGAGTTCGACAAGAAGGTTTCCGAGTTTGTCAACAAAACCCTGAAGAAGGCCGGAGGCACGTGGTCCGAAACGATGCGTAGATAACAATAAAGATGGGACAACAGTCTGAAAAATCCAAAGGATACAAGTTAAATCTAAAAAAATTCAGATAAATAGAGAATCATATACTTGCTACGAATTAACGAAATTGGTCGGAAGGTGCCTCTCTGACCGCTCTGAAATACGAGCCGAAATAGTCGTGGGACGACTTTGTAACCCGGTCACAAACCGCGCTGCCATTAGAGCGCTCAGGCATTACGGGTCGCCACGTTCGACCAAAAGGTGGCCCCATTGGGGAAGGGGTCTTACGCCTCTGCAGAAGTGCAGTCATCTTATTCTACAGAACCAGCAAACAGAGCGATTTTAAGGTTGGTCATATTTTGATTGAAAGCCCAGAAGTTGAAGAAAATCAATTGTTGATCATGGTACTTTAAACAGGGTTCGAGAAACTACAACCAGCGGGCCAGATTTGACCTGCGACATCAGTTCAACCGACCCATCGACATATTTACTCCTTATCTCCAAAACGGACACGTTATATATATATATATATATATATATAATATATATATATATATATATATATATATAATGTGTGTGTCTTCGTTTGTGGAATCCACGTATGCTTCTTTGTTGGTATATCTGGTGAGTCTAGTTCTCAGTGTGTATATATATATATATATAATTTTATCTTTAATATGAATATAAAGAAGATTTTAGAGAAGGTCTTCAAATTTCATACAACTTCGGGAATTAGCCAGTGATTAAACCCACGCCGTAGTTACAACTAATCAATTTTATGCAAAAGTATTTTCCCGTATTCTGCTTTTATCTTTTCATCTGATTTAAGCGCATTTTTCTCACGAATGTCAACTTTGTAAAAATGCTTAAACCGATAATTTGAATCTAACCATCACTTTTTTTAGGGGAGGGGGGGGGCATCAGTAACTGATAAACAAAACGGAATTAAATATTGGAACATTTTGTTTAGAGGCGGAATTCAACAGTAAAGAAATCGATGTTACAAGTTGTTCTTCTGGCTAGACTTGTAGTAATCTCGTTATTTTACATTTAACAGCGAGATTCCCGTTCTTTCTCAAAAGCTTTGGGCATCGTCTTATTTGGTACAACCATTGGGAATATTGTCAACATGAAAGTGTTTTAGATCTATTCTGGAAGATTTTTTAATGCTCGAGGATACGGAAGCTTCTTAAAAGAAAAACAAAATTTCCAACGTCTCTGTTTATCAAATATCTTTTAAAAAAGGTAACGATCAAACTTTTTACTCATTTGCCAAGGGAGATAATCGATACGTAAATATAAGAATCGCGACGATCAGTCACCAATAAAAACTACAAAAAATATTCAGACTTATTTATATTTTTGCTGAACTTTTAAATCTACAATAAATATGAGGGCCAGTCAAAAGTTTTATAGTATTTTGGTTACGGAGGTCACAATTATACAGCTATGGGTGCTTTTTTTTTTTTTTTTTTTTTTTTTTTTCGTGAAAATTACGAACGACACTAGACTCGGATATACCGAACTCGACTGATATTCTCTGAATGCTACTCGGTAGATTTGTCTCTTTTGCTTGGAACACTGCCTCGGATTCCTCAATTATTTCTGTTTCTGTGACGTCAATTGAGCCGGCTCTATCCAACGAATTCACCTGTTGTTAATTCATGTAAGGAGTAACAAGGAATAGGAAATTTACAAGTGGTCTCCAAACCCCGCGTGCATATCTCAGTCAGAGGGAGGAGATACCCTTGTTTGCCGCAGATTTTCCACCGACGCAATGACAAGTTCACCAAAAGCCGTTGATTCCTGACTATGATGGAAACGCTCTTTGCATTTTCGCCAGAGCCCCTTTGGCCGGGTTGTGGTCCTAATACCATTGGGTACCAGAACTGTCCGCCTTGGATGACGGCTACCAGGAACTAAAGTTCCCGACGTCATGGCTCTGACACGACCAATTTTACATGGTACTGTAGCGATGAAAAGAGGTTGGACTTTAGAAATGATGGTCTTTGAGCAAAAAGCTTCCTCTGCTCTTTTACAGATGTATGAAGGCGTTAGAAGTAAGCCATCACTCAGGTTTTTTATCAACTAAATTTCTCTTATAAGGTGTGTGCCTGAGGCCCGCTCCTACGCGCCGAGAACAATGTGGTCAAGCTCTTGGCCAATCACTGGCAGTACTCTGCTGTTAATACAATACTTAAACGGAGCACATTGACCATAACTACTTTGAACCTTCGTGGACGACGGACATAGGATTGAATCACTGGACCTTTAACACTACGCAAGATAGGACTTATTCACTTACCAGAGATTTCCATAACTCACGACTTATACGCAGGATAGAACATATTCGCTTACCAAAGGATTCCATAACTCAGGACTTACTTACTTTAAGCCCTTTTCAACTGGCCAAGGATGGCATTTAAAAACTTAACAAAATGTAAATATTTTACAATTTTAAAATCTTTTTTTTTCTGTATTTTAATTTTATTTTAATTTAAAACAAATGTCACGAATTTATTTTCTTTTTTTGATATTTTCGTTTTATTTTGATTTTTTTTTAAATTCATGTACTTTCAAATAAAGCTACCGGATTTCCAAAATTAAAAACAATACAATCAAGTACAAATAAAAAAAATCTAAATATTTTGATATTCATTTTTATTTTAATTCAAAATTAATGTCCTTCAAACAACTGGCGAGTTCAATTGTAGTGCGAATTCTTTTTTCAGTAGGCACCGCTTATTGTTTTTTTAGGGCAGGGGGACAAGATGCATTTATGTACTGAACAATTAATTCAAACCAGCTGTACTCTACTTAAAAAATGGTATGATTGCAGAGGTTCATGCAACCCATGCAAAAATTCTTGAGCTATTGGTTACTGTACTCTGATCAATTGCACCTTCATCTCTCGCACAACAAATGTTTTTTGTTGTTTCTGTATAGTTAGGGTTGAAAGAAAGCATAGGTTTACGAATTATACTACGTGGCCTGTTCATATGTGTGGCTTTCAAATCACAAACAGACTGAAGCAATACACAGTGACTCAACTATCACGATACTACCAACCACACTGGACAGAGTCTTGCGTGGCGTAATGGTGAGTACAAGTCTAATTGAACAACTAGTTTAAAAAGTACTTCCTATAAAATGCTAAGAATTAAATACTTATAATTGTTCGTATTAAAATTTATTTTTCTTTTTTTTTTAAACTCATTTGTACATACAAAAAAAAATTAAATATTAATTAAAAATGGATATATTTTATTCTAAAATGAAACTATTAATAATAAAAACAAAGTTGAGTTAGTATTAATCGCTAAATGAAATGCTTTCGTTTATTATTGTTATTTACTTCGCAGTAAAAAAATAATTCAATCGGTAAAACCACATACAAACTAAATATTTACAAAGATTATTTTATTGTCTTTTTAACCAAATAAATATTTCTAAGATTAGACAGGGCATACGCGAAAAAAATTCCGAGCTGAAACGATTAGGGCACGATTTTGTCAACTTCAAGCAGCAGCGTCATTTTAAATGACTGCTGAATATAGGCAGCAGTCAGCGATTTTTTTATATTAGCAGCAGGGGATGCCACAATTATCGCAAATCGTTTGATTTTTGCTTAATTAATTAATTATATCCCTTAATCAGTAAAAAATCAATAACCAAATTTGGTGTGTTTCTTAGTTATAAGGATGTCAGGGTGTATGCAAGATTTTGAATCTGAATAACATCTCGTTTCTGAGTTATAAGTCGACACGTACATACCAAACTTACTTATATAGAGAGATATATATATAGCTTAAACAATATAACAGCTAATTTTAAAAGTATTTGATTCTATTACAAAAGACCTGATTTAAAACCTATATTATAACATGCTCTCCTGTAACTTCGATCTTCCCATCTCACCCGTAATGGAATCTACCACTGTTTCATTTTTATCAAAACAGGTTATGCACTTTGCCTATTACGTGAGTAGTTT
This sequence comes from Doryteuthis pealeii, assembly GCA_023376005.1. Taxonomy (NCBI): domain Eukaryota; kingdom Metazoa; phylum Mollusca; class Cephalopoda; order Myopsida; family Loliginidae; genus Doryteuthis; species Doryteuthis pealeii. Next base: position 59,132,790 of record CM042145.1, on the reverse strand, counting down.
GTTTATAATCGGTTTTAATTGATTGTAACGACATGTAAACCCGTCTAAAGACTTTTTATGTCTTGAGATAAGGGAATCGCGTTCATTCAGTCAAAATCATTAATACATATAAATATTAATTATTAACGATATCTCTATGAAAATTTCAGTTAGATCTGCCTCAAAACATCCCATTTTATAAGTGCGTTTAAAATCCTGCAACGTGTCTTATATGTCCGAATAAATAAAGGTTTATATAATATATAGTGTGGTTAATTTGCATACTGGTTTTCACAAAACCGGGTTTAATAAATAATTACTTGGTGTTATTGATCAATAATATTATTGTTTTATTCTCAAACGTATTAAAATCGATCTTATAAATGATTTTATATAGAAACCAATTAAAATATAACTAAGATAAATATAATGTTTTTGTATTCGTTCTTATTGATATCTTTAGTCTGTTTAATCTGATACATTTCATTACATTAAAACTTAAATACTCACTCCCGGCGGAGGGCGTATATTCCTGCTAGTTCAAATGAAAAAAGTACATTAATATGTACTTCTGTACACAAATTAAAAATATTAGATACATAATTTGTGTGTACCGTATGTTTTTAAAAATGATAAAGCCTGCACATGTCTGCCATTTTCTTTGACTTGACAGTGAATTAAATTCGAATCGATATCAGTTTAGACATTTAAATGATTTAATGAAGAAATATTGTCAAAAAGACATAAATGCTCGGAGAAAATTCCATCTATTTTTCGACAAACTTGAAAGCATTCCAAGAATTCTCCCAAATTGCAATTCTTCAATTCACGACAGATAAACGTTCTATTAGTCTAAAACTAAGAATGTCTAAGTGATTTAGTTTCGAATCCCAAGATAATCTTTATCTCACTCTTTGATTAAAAGTAATGGAACCTCTCTAGATAACTCGACTGTCAGTGAAAGATGAATAACTTTAATCTCTGTTTGCTCTAAATACGTCATCAGCCAAACAACCAATGATATGATCCGGTCATTTAATATTAACGAAATGATCATCTTCCAAGAGCAATGGTGTCTTAGCCCCCTTTAATGTAGGGATGGACTGACCACTCGTACAATCAGCAGTGTCTGAGAACCCAAAGTACTTGTATGATGGTCGGTTGAAAAGTCCTCAGGCTGATCAAGATACTCTCATGGACTGTGACGAAATGAGATTTATTTTTCAACAGAGTATCCTTGCGTTCCCTCACTTCTTTCATGGGTGTTATAGTACTTGGATCCGACTGGTATAAAAGGCATCAACAGCTGATATGATGTGATCATATGAACATTTTATGTTGTCCCTTGCACTTTTTTCATGGGTGTTGCAGTGCTTGGATCCCATTGGTAAAAAGGCATCAACAGCTGATACGTGATCATATGGACTTTTTATATCACCCCTTGCGGTCCTCTCATTTTTTCATGGGTGTTGCAGTGCTTGGATCCCATTGGTAAAAAAAAGTATCAACAGCAGATATGTGATCATGTAAACTTTTCAGTCTAACCTCGAAGAGAGGTATTTAAGTTTGTTCAATGTTCTGTGTATGGACGTTGGTGTTTTTATTTTGTATGAATAATGTCAGACCATTGCTTATATTATGAGTCCCAGACTGAACAACGGGGTTCACCAATTTATAGAGGAATTTACACATTAGAAGAAAATGCATCTATTTTGTATAAGAATATTAGTTGCTAGGATAGCAAAATGAGAACAAATACAAGAACAGTCACGTACAATGAATAAAAGTCTATTTAATTGCCTGACAAACCTAATAGGACTTACTGATCAAATCTTAGCATATAATTTTTATAGATCATCTATTCATACACACGTGTCGATTGATTATATATATATATATATATATATTTATATTATGGACTCTCCCGTCGATTTTCGACGTATGAGGGTTCATACACACAATAAACACCCACACAGTGATTTGTTTATAGGGGTGAAGGCTTGTGTTGGACCATCCACACTTTTTGGCACAGTCGATAGGAAAGAATTGGTGCATCAAGGGTTGCCACAAACTCAATCAAAGACCGACCTCAGAAATTTGAATTCAGTTATCCCTCTCCTAGACTAGTTACCTACCCAAGGCTGAAGGGCCCAGTCTGCCCTACTATTTAACCCATAGCTGGAGAGTCGATTCGAGTTCAATTCAATTAGATGAGGCTGTTGGCATTTCACATAGCGCTAATATATATATATATATAAAACCCAACATCACGACCCATAACGAATAGGTGACCCCATTGGGTGAGCTTTACCCCTCTACAGGGAGGTATTTGGCGTATTCTTCTGTCCCAACCATCAGGGCGACATTGCTTTTGTTATGTTAAAGGGAAAATGTATATGTTGTTTCGGAAGTAATAGTTTTAAAAAAATAGTTAATTACTCATCAATAATGAATAAGACGAAACGTCTTCGGTATATATTAAACCAACAATAGTTGACATGCCGTAAAATTCAGCCAACCAACGAAAGAAATGAATTTGTCCTGGAAAGAAAGAAATTATCGCAGGAATAAAAATCTGTAACACCCACATAACATAAAAGTCAATGAGCACCCCCCCCCGCCCCCACCAGACGGATTTTCTCTAAAATGGCACCGCCTTATTTAAATATAATCTACTAAGATATAATCATGTTTGCTCGACGCGCCAGACAATAAAAGAAAAGACTAACACGATAATCAATTATTTACCGCTATAATTTGATATTTGTTTGTATAACTAACTTGTCATTTCTATTTTAGAGTGACGGGAAAGTCAAGTCTGCAATCGATTCATCCCCCCCCCTCCCCTGCTACTATGCCCCCTCTCCCTTCGTTGCTATGACCCCCTCCCCCCCCAGATTGGTTATTATCTCACCTGAAAATCAGCATTCTAAAAAACCAAATTCATTTTCTTTGGATATATATATATATATATATATATATATATATATTGTGTATTTATATATAAAGGGTGGCTTACCGGTGAATATGGGTACGATCGTTGGAGGTGCACAGGATCCAGGGGTTAAGTCCCTGATAAAACAAATATAAAGTGCTCAATACAAAGTAGAGCAAATTTATTGAAGAAATGGATACAACAGAAGCCTACTCGAGTTTCATCGCTAGAATCATCAGGGTTAAATCCACTGAATTAATCGAGTTACCGATTACTTCAGTGGATTTAACCCTGATGATTCTAGCGATGAAACTCGAGTAGGTTTCTGTTGTATCCATTTCTTCAATATATATATATATATATATATATATATATATATATATATAATATATACATGTGTGTGTGTGCAAGATAATCGAATTGACTGGTTAGTAAGGTATGATTCTAATTGGGATCATCGAAATCTCACTGTACATCCATACTGTATGTTCTTGTAGGTGCAAACTTATAGATTCATATAAGGATTTTTATAAATCCCTACGAGAGCTCAATATATAATGACTAATAAATTACTTATATACACAGAAATATTTAACGTTTAACGAGAGAAAAAGTCTAATGACATTTTAAGTTTTTCTTTGAAAGTTTATATATATATATATATATATATATATATAAGTATAATGTAGATTATGTAACTACCTGTCCCTAACCGAAACTACGTAACCACTGACGTCACGATTTCTTAGTTTTTTAAGATATATTTTAAACGATTATGGAATAGTCATTGTTTAATCTTAATTAGCATCTTATTTTTTAAGGATGTCTATTAAAGTCTAGCTGAGTTAGATTTGCTGCAAAACTGCCCATATCATTAATGCATTTAAAATCATGAAATATGTGCTATATATCACTAAGAAATAAATATTTACATAGTATATGGTAAAATAATTTGAATAATCATGTTAACAAAACTTGGTTTAATAAATAATTATTTTCTGTTACTGATTTCTAATACTATTATGTTATTTTCAACCTTATTAAAAAGGAATCCTATGTATAATTTTATATAGAAATCAATTAAAATAACATTAAAATTAGTGTTATGTTTTATATTCCTTCTTATTTAGTTTCGTTAGTTTTTCTAATTTAATATGTTTCATTACATTACAACTTAAATACTTACGTCCGGCGGAGGGCGCATATTCTTGCTAGTTTACTTAAAAAGCATTTCTAACTTTAACGCGATCACACAAATATATTCACCAAGCAATTCCATGATTATGTACAGAAGGTTACAAATCTACAATGGCACAGGTAAAGATAAACCATCTCATGTATGTGGATGGAATCTTATGATAATGGAGATTATGTGTCTATCTATCTGTAACCGAAACTACCTCACATTTTATTCTTAATGGTTATTAAATAATCATTTTCTAATCTTAATTAGTATATTATATATCAACAACATCTCCTTAAACGTCTATCTGAGATGGATTTGCCTTAAAAATTCCATATTATTAATGTTTAAAATCCTGCAATGTGTGTTATATATGCTTATAAGATAAATGTTTACATAGTATATGTTGTGGATAATTTGCATACCGGTTTTAACAAAACCGTGATTAATAAATAATTACTTGGTGTTATTGATTTCTATTATTGTATTATTCTCAAGTGTATTAAAAGCAATCCTATGTATAATTTTATATTGAAATAAATTAGAGCAAAATAAAAAATAAGAGTAATATTTTTGTGTTCTTATTTAATTTCATTGGTGTTTCTAATTCAATATAATATCTAATTATATTAAAACCCAAATATTTGTGCAAATTGGGGGCGTTTTCGAAAGTTAGGACGATGACAAAGAACTGGAACGATTCAACAAACTGTTAGAATCTACAGCAAAAATATAAGAATGGAATTTGGTTTGGATTGTTTTACTGCATATCAAACCTTTTCAGGTTATTTAATGCCGAAACAAGTCATTTTGATAAAAATTTCTACATTTCAAGTTCTTGATATCTTCAAATTTGTATACATAATTTTCATTAACTTCGCTTGGTTTGGTTTATTTAATGGTCTAATAACTCTGTGGGTTATTTATTGCCAAAAACTGTTGGCGTGTTGGTACACAAGTTTCATTTACAGGTGTATTTTTGTAGATATATTTTGTGGATGTATTTTATATCCGATTCATAATTATCGAAATATTTTTATTTCCCTCAAGAAAGATAAAATATCATCTATTGTAGTATTTTCAAACAGACCCCTCATATTATTTGTGTTGAAATGTTTCTTTCTGATTGGGGCGAAAACTTCACACTCCACGATGAAATTTTTGACAGTGCAGTGTGAATGTGTGTGAATGGAATTTGGAAATCTAAAATAAGCCATGCTTATAAGGAACGAAATAATACGACACAACGGAAGAAATGGAACTGCTAAATCAGGAAAACATCAAAACAGGTGGAAAAAAAAGAAAACTACAGTTTTGTTTGTTTACACCATGTCAACCCTTTTCGGGTCATTTAATGCCGAAACAAATCATTTTGATTAAAGTTTCTATGTTTCAGCTTCTTTATATATTTGAATTAGTATAAATAATTTTCTAAAACTTCATTTGGTTTGGATCGGTTCGGATTGGTTTGTTTAATGCTATAATAACCCTGTGGGTTATTTAATGCCCGAAACTGCCAGAGTGTGAGACAAAAGTTTGCACTCAAGCTCCCATTACTGATATAATTTATAAATGATTTTCATGGATGTATCTCATATCAGATTCACAATTTTCGACACATTTCTACTTCTCTTAAAAAACGTCAAAATGTTACCCATGTCAGTATTCTCAAACAGATCCCTCATATTATTTGTATTGACAAAAATTCTTATTGGAGCGAAAACTCCACATTCCACGAGTAAATCTTTGACAGTGTAGGGGGGTGCACCGTGACTGCAGATACCTGGAAATATAAGCGGACAGTATTAAGTACATAGAGATAAAAGAAAAGTAAGAAAAGCGTACCTAAGAAGGACAAAAAACGCCTCGAGACCTAGCTCTACTGCAGAAATCTCATTATAGGTATAAATACCTGGGAAGTTCCCAGTTTAATATATTCTGGGCCAATCTTAGAACGGACGTGCCAATTAAGAAAGCAATTAATGACGATGCAAAAGGTTTTACAATCAAAAGATGACATAGACAGATTCTATGTGTCAATAGAATAAGGAGGATTAAGTAGAGGCAACAATTCAGGGAATCGAGGAATAGACAAAAAGAGCAAAGAAAGACGAATTACAGCAGTCTGTAATAGCAATATCAATATGACTAATTTTTTGTTGGTTGGTTGATTAATGGTGAATCAATATTTGTGGTCTATTTAATGCTACATCTAATATAGAGAGTGGCTGTAGATCTTGTGTGTGTGTGTGAGTGTGTGTAGATCTTGTGTGTGTGTGTGTGTGTGTGAGTGGCTGCAGATCTTGTGTGTGTGGCTGTAGATCTTGTGTGTGTGTAGATCTTGTGTGTGTGTGTGTGTGTGTGTGTGGCTGTAGATCTTTGTGTGTGTGGCTGTAGATCTTGTGTATATAAGTGTGTGTGTGTGGCTGTAGATCTGTGTATATAAGGTGTGTAGATCTTGTGTATCAGGTGTATATCAAATGTGTGTCATATAGGAATAATGTTTATCTTATGTGTGTGTGTGTGTATATATAGATCTTATGTATCATATGTATATTTATTTAAATTATATATATATGTTTGTGCATCTTATATATGTATACGTTTTGGGCCGGAGTCTTAATCCTCTGCAGGTATACAAATTCGAAGATCAAGCGTAGCTTCTAGGGAAATGTAGCCAATTTTTCCCCTATCCATAGAAATTGGAAATTATTTCAGCCATGAATCTAATATTATATTTCATTCCTCCATATCTATTAATATGTATAGTAGACTTACTAACTGGTGTTTTCTAGCACAGCATACCTATATAGACGTGTTATACATTTTGAAGGTTTTTTTATCTTGGGGGTGGGCAACTCTCTATCTTGTCCCTATTTCCATCGTGCACTTTATTTATTAGTAATTACTAACAGATTCCTTGGCGAAGAACACCTGCAATACATGTACGAAGAGAGCAGTTTCCGTTGTGCCGGATGTAGGCATAATATCTCCAAGAACATTCAACAAATGAAAAGAAAAGAAAAAGAAAAGAAAATCTATTCTCTTGAGCTACAAAAACAAACTTTTCACTGCAGCTGCCCATAACAAATCACACTCGACAAACATTTGTCAGTAAACATTGAAACGAAAAAAATACACAAAGACTGGATTTGTGTAAAACGTCTATTTCGGGGGTGGGTGGGTGTTTTGGGCAGCCTAGTGGTTACCAGAACAAATCGGACAACAGAGAATCAAAATGAGGAGGTAGAGGGTTCCTACCATTCTCATCGGCAACGTTCATTTCATATCTATACCCTTTGGGAAAATAAAAGTAGAAATCCACTTCTCCCCGCTAGAGGTAAACAGCAAAGTTATTTTAAACCAGGGGTCAGCAACCTTGTACTACATAGGAGCCAGGGGCCATATCTATGGCCGTAGTCCTTGTAGCATATAGTAATAATTTACCGCGTGGATTGGGGTCAAGCAGCATCAATGTAACATTGTATAAGTCTTATACACCAAATATATTCATGGGCTTTTTACCAGATGTTGCTTTACTCATTACCAGATTATAGTAATCAAGATTATATGATCTTGCAATACCTATGAGATCATTACCAATTTTTACCTGAGAAATAGTACGTGACATAGTGTTTATGACTACAGTGTACGTTTATGAGTTAAAAAAATGAGCATCTAAGCCACCGTCTGTTTCCTTTGTGTGTTGGATTAATATAATATTTCTCTTAGGGACTTCCGGACCAGATGGAATGCGGCTCCGATCTGGCCCATGGACTGTAGGTTGGTGACCCGTGTTCTAAACCTTTTACCATACCCCAGCGAATATAACCGTTACTCTAAGCGCGTAACGGTTATACTCGTATATAATAGAATCGCTGACCGAGGTTCAAATTCTGAACGAGTTTGTCTGTGATTCACTTCGCTCTAATGTTAATAGCAGTCATGAATCCATCTGTTCTCCCACTAGCTATGGGTAAATAATAGAGTAATCTGGATTCTCTAGTCTTGGTTGGGCAACAAGTCTAGAAGAAGGACAACTCTAAATACAAACCAGCTTTATTCCACTTCAAAAATTACTTTGTGACACATTCATTCCGTAGTGGAGGGGTTGGTTGAATATATATGTAAAGATTTTGGCCTAAATTTATTAATTTTGTTATCTATTCATTTACTTATTTAGTTATCATATATCTAAAAAAAATTCTATTGTGTGATGTTTAGAATTTATACATCGCTACATTAATTTTTTATTTATTTTGTTTTTCTTTTCAAATTTTCAGAGATAATTTCATAACAGTTACAATGCATGTATTTTACATTTAAATGTTAAACAAAGGGTTATTACAAATTTAAGGTAAATAAAATATCGGCTGCTATATGTGTGTACTTATCTAGATATTTCTTTTATTCATTTATCAACGTTTCAATCTTAGAAGTTACTTTAATTCATTTCTAGTAGTGGCGTCTCGAATTTTAACGTTTAGTTTTACCGTTTATTCATTAGATGTGTTTATTTTATTTTTATAATTTAAACATTTTAAAATCTTATTCTAATGGAGATTGTGTGTTTGTCTGTAACCTATATTACTACGCAAGTCATAATCTTATTATAATGGAGATTGTGTGTTTTTCTGTCTGTAACCGAAACTATATTACTACTCAAGTCACAATTCCCTTAATTATTTACGTCAAATTCTCCATGATTTCATTCTTTTAAACCTTCAGTTATTAATAAAAAATTGTTTTACATTATTAATACTGTTGACCATATCTACGTACTAATAACATGCAATTGTATTTATATATACAACAAAATAGCGGTTTACAGTTTGAACGAGAAGGCTAATTTGCATATTGATATTTAAAATTTATTTTCATAAATATGTGCTTGGTATTATTGATTTCTAATTGTTTGGTTTTATCTTAAGAAATATAAACAACAATCTCGTGGATAAATCTTAAAAGAAATTTATTTACAAGAAGAAATAACTGTAATATTATCCTTTACTTCCTATTCTAACTAAATAGTTAAATTAGGAAAATTTACTAATGAAAGAGGGGAGTAATGGAAAATGATGGAAGGGTTAGTTTCAAAGTTGTTCTATTTTTCAGTCATTCCCCCTCTGTTGCAGATCTTTTTATCTGCATTCTTAGTCAGTTTCATTAGCCTTTCTAATTTAATATGATATTTTATTATATCAAAACTTAAATACTTGCACCCGGAGGGTGCATATATTTGCTAGTTCTCTTAGTTATTTATGTCACATTCTCCGTGATTTTATTTCTATTTAAATCTCAAATATGAATAAAATTGTTTTACATTATTAATCCTGTTGACTATATCTACATGCTAATAATATGCAATTGTATTTATATATACAATAGAATAGCGGTTTACAGTCTGAATGGAAAGGTTAATTTGCATATTGATATTAAAAATTTGATTTTGAAAACTATGTACTTAGTATTATTGATTTCTAATAGTTTGGTTTTATCTTAATGTATATGAGCAAAAAACTCGGGGATAAATCTTAAAAGAAATTCCTTAACAAGAAATAACTAATTTTATTCTTTATTTCCTATCTTAACTGAATAGTTAAATAAGGAAAATTTAACAATGAAAGACGGGATAGATGGATATGTAAGTTTCAGTTGTTCTATTTTTCGAGTATACACTCTCTGTTTCAAATCGTTTTATATGCATTCTTATTTAGTTTCATTAGCCTTTTTAATGTAATAAAATATCTTATTACATTAAAATTTAAATAATTGTCCGGATATGATTATAATAATAGCTCGGTTAAATTCATACATTGCATATAAATGAGAGAAAAGGGTATGAAATAACTCAAAAGATTGAATTAATAAGTTTGGTTTCTTTGTTTAATGGCTCGTCAACATTTGTGGGCAATTTAATGTGAAATCCACCATTGAAGAAGAACAATTGTAGTAATATCTAAGCCATAACAGAATGAAGGAATTTACACCTTTCTCAAAGGTATTAGTCCGAAAATAAACGTAGTAGTGCGATTGGAGTTCGAAGTCGCTGACTATAATATCGCAGTCCAGTACTTTAACCATTAGACCACGGGTACCCCCCTTGAATTAATAGTGGAAATTTATCAGGAAAAAAGCAAGAAATTTATAGAAAACAAAGACAGCGCCAAAAGTGAGACCCTAAGTCGTCAAGCTTATTTTAGAGACCATTTCTACTGCATTGTGGGATTGATTATCATAAACAGTCGTCCTCTCCACTCCTCACCATTAAGTAAATTGTAGGGTTTTCTGGTTGCTGTGTCTGAGTTATCAAATAACAACAGTGAAATCTGGAAGAAAGGTTTACATACCTTTGGTACAAAAGATATAATAAAAATAGTCCAACTCGCAGCGTTTCCACAACAGTAATTAATCCTCTGTAGCAACTAGCTATTACTTGAACTCAACTACTTGACTGTAGGGTCTGTATCATTTATCTGTTTCGTTAGACAAGTCCAACTTTCTTGTAAAGGAAAATATCTTCCCTTACAACACTGGTTTAGCGTGGTTACTGAAAACTGTCGGTGATAGCTATTTGTCAAATAGCGAAAGGAAGACACAATAACACAAATCGTTGTTAGCATTAAAACATCTCTCAGTTCAGTCTCTGAGGCAGTGGAAGCAGGAAGAATTGGGTAACGGACACCTAAAGGTGGTTGGGTTCACCGTTCTCCTAGAAATACGACTCTTCTTGTATATTTGAATCATTTAAACGAACGATTGTCTCCTCGTACCCCAGCTACCAAAAGACAAAGAGGCAGAATGACAAAATGTGTCGTCTTAAATTGAGATTCACAGAACACCCACATTTTCTTTGGGTGGGTGTCATCATTGGACAGTTCCTGTCGTTAATTAGATGACCGATCTCTAGTGACTTCGATAAAACCCAGGGTTCAGAGTGTTAGATAAATCATATCGTATTACACCTAGTCCAATCGTAGAGATGTTAAACGTGTCTTTCTTCTGGTTTCTGGCTTGTTTGATAACTTATGTATTCTTACCTCTGTACCATTGGCTTACACAGTTACGCTGGGTTTCTTAGCTGGTTTAGCTCAGTTGGTAGAGCGTCAGACAAGGAATCTCAAGGATCCGGCTTCAATACCGGTCCTCGCCAACTCAACGTATAAGTAGCAGAGGGATGTATGCGGTAAACTGAGGAGTTGGTAGTATGTGTGGTGTTCCACCTCAGACACCAAAACAATCTCTTTTGTCTAGCGCTAGTGAAAAGGAGATAGACTCCCTCGCTGTCTGGCTGATACCGATTTTAGGCCACCCCGACGACTTACTTAGGCTTGGTAAGGCAACCATCTTTACTCCGCTAAAATATTGAAGTTTGTAAGATGTAACAACAACAAAGTAGTAGTAGTAGTATTTACGTTAAGATACTTTCCAGCATTCAGCGTGAATAGAAGTTTCCCGATTTCTATAAAGAAAAAGGTAAATTGTATAGATTAGTGCTCCCTGTATAAGACACAATTACTCAATGAGACAGTTCCCTTCTACTCTTCAGACTTGTGTCCGATTCTAACGGTGGAGTTGGGTAAATACATACAACAAACTGATTGTTTATTGAGAACTGACAAATAACTTCTCAGTTATTAATATAGATGCGACAAATGAATAACGAAATCATTTTCTTTTATTATTATGTTGTCTAATTGAATTAGTTTGTTTTCTAGAGAGACTTTAATGGTCTGAAGATTGCACTCAGAAACCTGAACATCTGCCGTCAATTATTACCGACTGAGTCAAAAGAAGAAAAACCAAACAAAATAAGAATATTAAATGAATAAAACATTGCAGGTCAATATTAATACAAAAGCGTAATCAAAATAACTTACGGAATCTCATCTTATTATAATGGAGATTGTGTGTTTCCCTCTTTGTAAGCGAAACTATATCACTACTCAAATCACAATTTGGTGAGGCTGGAATCATGGTTGCTGGGTTGCTGTTCAGTTGACTGGTAATACTATGATGATTGGTGTCTGGAAACCAACTTGGGTATTGGGGGACCTTGTGACATTTAGAGTTTTTAGTAATAACAAAAGAGTCCTGAGTAGATTTGATGTCACTGAGACTCCAATGAAAAAACATCAGTTAACGCTGATGTGAAAAACTTTTAACTTTATAATGTAAATTTTCTATTAGATGATAAGTCTCCAAAATTTGAACTATAAACATGTATTATTATTATTATTTACTCCTTTTGAGTTTTCACATCAGTGTTAGCTGATGGTCTTTCACTGGAGTCTGAGTGACAGTAAGTCTCCTCAGGTCTCCATGACTCTTCTGAGTATTCTGGCAGATTGTAGCAGTGCAGTGTTCTGAATAGTTTCAATCCTTCCTCTGATTTCCAGATTTTCCAAACCCTTTTCTAATCCTTTTGGAACCGTTCCAAGTGCACCAACTACAATTGGTATCACTTTGACTTTTCCATATTCCATAACTTTTTCTGTTCTCTGGCAAAGTCCAGATATTTGTCCATTTTTTCATTTTCCTTTAGCTCCACCCTGTGATCTGCTGGAACTGCAAAATCCACCAGTTGACAAGTTCTTTCTTTTTTGTTTATCAACACTATGTTTGGTCTTCTTGCTGGGATAAGGTGATCCGTTTTTATTTCAAAGAGAATTTTATGCGTTTTTTTCTCAAGAACAGATTCTGGTTTATGCATATACCATTTTGTTGTATGGTCAAAATTAAATTTTTTGCATAATTCCCAGTGGATCACCTTCCCAAACCAGTCGTGTCTAGTTTTGTATTCTCGTTGTGCTAGTTTGCTACATATTATTATATTATTATTATTATTATTATTATTATTATTTCACTCTTTGAAAGTTTTTCCCATCGGCGTTAACTGATGGTTTTTCATTGGAGTCTCAGTGACATCAAATCGACTCAGGACTCTTCTGAGTATTCTAGCCGATTTCAGCAATGCTTTCTTTCTAGATGGTCTCAATTCTTCATCTGATTTCCAGGTCCTCTAATATTTTTCCAAGCTGTTTGGGACCATTCAAAGTGGAGCAACTACAATTGGTATCACTTTCACCCTCACATTCCACAGTTTTTTCAATTCTCTGGCAAGGTCCAGGTATTTATGTATATTTCGTTTTCCTTCATCTTCACCCTGTGATCTGCGGGAACTACAAAGTCTACCATTTGACACGTTCTCTTTTTTTGTTACTGAATACTTGTCTGGTCTTCTGGTTAGGGTAAAGTGATCTGCCTTTATAAAAAAAGAGTTTTGAAAAAATTGAGTACCCATCAAGAATGGATAAAACAAAATGTCTTCGGCATAAAGTAACCCAACAAATGTTGGCATGCCGTAATATTCAACCAACCAACAAACTAGTGCACTATTCTTCTGTTATGAGCACATTCAAAATGTATGTCTGGTCTTATACAAACCTTCACCACTGAGAGCTTAATAATAATAATAATAATAATAATAATAATAATCAGTCTAGCGATCTATATCTTTAACTGAATTGTTTGGCACACATACATCGTGGGCGATGAAAGAACTACTACTATATCTTTATCAGTCTACTTATAATACCTCAGACTGTTTATATCTATTTAGGTCTTTTTACTTACGGCTATCTGATTTTTGTTATTTCCTTAAAATCTAAATGCAATAAAATTGCCGGAAAATGCTAAATATATTATTAAAAAATAACTGTACGAAGAATGTAGAAGTATTAGATGCAAGTTGCTAATTTCTAAGAATACCCCCGCTGCAAGGAAGCCAGATTAGTCTGATTCGACAACGAAAACACTTTTCCTCAGTTAATTGATATTATTAGATTTGCTTGTAAAGAAACACAATTATTTAGTTGGCTAGAACTGGCCGGTGCATCTAGAAACGTTAAAGATCCTTTTGGTTATAATCAAATGTATATTTCTTAAACCTAGTTTAGTCAGGTTGGTTAGCTGGTTGGATTTTACGGCATGTTGGGTTATTTTAAGCCAATAAAGTTTTTTGTTTTATTCATTCTTCATGGGTACTCAATCTTTTAAACACAGTTTTCTAAAACTATTTTTTCTATAAACCCATAGATGGGAAACTAACAAGTACTACCAATCCGGGGTTAGTGGACCTGGAAGTAATAGTGATGGGGTTCTTCCATTCCCCAGAGCTCCAGATCTGAAACTTCACCATCAGATAGAGTTTAACGTCCTGCCCAGGACAATAAGACCCTCATCTACCACCTTTTAGCACATGATAAAAATGCGTGTGGCTTGCCATAAGGGCAATAGTGTTGGAACAATCATATAGGTGCTAGGGCTTGATGTGACCAGCCGATTGAATACAAAATACAACTACATAAGAAATGTAAATATGAATGTGCAATGAATGCAATTCCCTAACTTCTATGCATAAAATAACCCTGACGTGTTGACATACCATCGCAAACAATCAATCATTTATTATTTGCATTTATGTATGTATTTACTCCATTCCTCGGCTGGATCTGTAGAATACGCTGAATGACTCTGATCATTTTTAGTCTGGTAAAGATATAGGGACTCCACTGTGAATTGAACTCGTTACACTAGACACATTGATCCCACCTGTTGAGATTGTCGGTGGGGCTTAGAATACCATGCTTGTATTCTTTTTAGTGAGGTAAGACCCCTCCCTCTAGAAGGAGGTATCCTGGGTATGATACTGAATTGCAGCAGATGGTAAGGTTACATTTTTGGAGATGTGTGGGGTGGAAAGTACATGTTCTTCGACATTATTTCCAGGTCCCTTCTGACCGTGAGTAGTAGTACTTATTTGCGAAACCATTCATGGGTCAAATAGACATTTGAAAATTATAACCTTTCAAAATACAACTACATAAGAAATGTAAATATGAATGTGCAATGAATGCAATTCCCTAACTTCTATGCATAAAATAACCCTGGACGTGTTGACATACCATCGCAATCAATCAATCATTTATTATTTGCATTATATGTATGTATTTACTCCATTCCTCCGGCTGGATCTGTAGAATACGCTGAATGCACCTCTGCAGAAGGGTATGACCCCACTAATGAGGCCGCCTGTTCGCTATGGGTGCCAACCCGTGATGCTTAAGCATGGTACCCTGGTAGCTGAGCAGTCCATACAATACTCCACTTTGGCCCGTATTTGGGCTAGACGAGCGGTTGGAGAGGCCCCTTCGATTAATCAGCTGGTCTCGCCAAGCCCTAGCACGTATATAATTGTCCGAACCATATTGCTTTTATGACAACGCCCACATTTATCATATATGTGCTAGAATACGGTGGCTGAGGGTCTTAATGTCCTGGATATGACGTTAAACTGCATCTCGTGGTGGGTTTAAATTCTGGAGCGTTGGGGAGAGTGGATTACATCTTTATCAACATTACTCCCAGGTCCACTTTGAACCGGAGAGATAGTACCCGTTAGGGTTTCATCTATGGTTTCAATAGATCAAAATATGAGAAAAAAAAGGAATACCTAACAAGAATGAATAAAGCAAAATACCCTCGGCATGAAATAAACCAACAAAAATGAATCAATTATTTAGGGGTTGGCCCCTATATTTTTACGGCATGTGGAATTGAATACATTAAAATAATTAATTTTTCTAAAATAAGTAATTTTACAATTGTATAAGTCAAGTTTAGAATTATGTAAACAAAAGATAGTCGAATAGATATTAGTTTAGAAATATTTTAGCAACAATAGAAACAATGGTTTAAAATCCATTGAAAATATGTACGCCATCGAAATGTTACAAAATCAGCCGATATTTACGTCATTAAAAAACAGCTACGTACAGACACCTACAGTCTGCAACAGCGCCGAAAGAACAATTGACTATCACTATAGTATAGTATACAAATTGTAAAATAATTTATATAAAGTTTGTTTCTTTTATCAATGTTGTCTTCTTTTTTTTTTTATACGGAAACTACATTTCCGTAGTCTCATGCATTTAAATTGTGGGGATCAAAACTCGGATCTTCTTCTCACACACAAACACTGAGTAATCACGGTCCCTACAATTGCTTGAATATGAATTTGAACATGTTGTCTTGTATTTGTATTTTTCGTATGAAAGAGACATTTAAATTTCAGCGAAAGATTTCCATACGAGGCGGAATTTGTGAGCAGGAAGATAATCGCATTATATTTTTGTAAAACTTAAAAGAACAGTCATACGATAATCAATAATATTCAAAATATCTAAGAGAAATAAACTGCCATCATTGTTTAACGTCACTTTTGTCACAAAAAGAAAAAAGAAAAAAAAGTTTAGTCAAATAAGAAAGTCTTGATAATGATAGTTTAGACAAAAAATAAACAGCCTTGATAATGGTTCTGAAAAGAACCGAAAGTACTTGGTTTACCAATAAAAATTCTATAAGACAACTGATTAACGCCTTTAAAGATGATAAAATCAAAATAATTCTTAGAAAACTTGAAAAAAAGAAAGAGAAACTTGAAAGCAATAAGGATTTTGAATAATTATGATATTTCGGACTGTTGTCGTCATCTTTATTGTGTATAAACACAACATTCAGGCTACTGTAATCTAGGGCTCTGTTTTAGGTACTTTTTAAAAATTATTTTAGTTACTTTAAAAATAAGTTCTCCTTAGAGGATTACCCGTGAATTCAAACGCAGTTTCGAAGTTTAATAATAAATTTAAAAATATAAATAAAAAAAACCTACCTAAACAGAGCCTGAAGGTACAGTGGCCTGAACGTTGTGTTTATATACAATAATTATGAGGACAACAGTCCGAAATATCATAATTATTAATATCAAGCCTTATTTCATAAATACACATACAAATATAATAGGGGTTTTATTATTTTAACCAATATTTTCTTGGGATCCTTCCGTCTGCGAAGACGAAGTCGTAATGTCAATTTTTTTTAAATATCTGTATTTGCGCGAGTTCCTGAGCAGGCCAATTTTTGAATGGAAGTCTCTGGTGCAGTGACTGCAAACAAACATTTATGCTTGCTGGGCCTGCTTTTGTCTCTCGTTCTTTCTGTCTCTCTTTTATGGGGTGGCTATTATTTAATCAACAATGTGTACGCATCTAAATTTCAAACAAAAATTAAGACTATTTCTCAGAAATTTTGAGATGAGGGTTGACAACTCGCACTATTTGGATTATTCGGACTATTGTCCTCATCTTTATTTTATGGTTAGTGGAACGAGAACAGTATACCCCTGTGGACTGAATAAAGAGTTGTGTTCCAAGTTTCGTGATGCCTCCCGATTACAACAAGGTTCCCGAGCTCGAGAAGACTCCCGATTCTGACAAGAAATACCTGAAGGAGACCGGAGGGCACATTGGTCGAAACTTTGTACAGATAACAATAAAGACGAATACAATATTCCGAATAATCCAAATAGTGCAAAAAGTTAAGACTCACGTAGAAGAATGAAATAGGAAAATAAATATAAAATTTCTAAATAGAAAAAAACAAAACAAAACAAAAATCTTTAGTGTTTCCAATGAGAATACTTGTTAAAAGAATATTTGACCTATCCGTCTGTTAATCTCTTAATCAATATTGCCCTCTTGAATATCATTCATAATCAACATGAAAGAAGTTCAACTGATTTCCTCATGAATATTCATTAATTCGTGGATTTCTTTTCTCTCATTGGCTGAGATTAACACACTTCCGCCTCAAGTAATTATCTTTCTCTTTTTTTAAAATTCCGAGTGAATACTTGTTTTCTCTTTTTGATTATTCATACTTAACCTTGTTAAATGTTTGGAATGAGATACTTGAAATGGGAGGCACTCGGCATGTAACGGTTATCATCGTAGGCCGTGTGTAACGTTGAATGTACATTTAAAAGTGCGAGTATGTTGTAATTATCATTAGGAATCAAATTGAAAAGTATGTAATTTTGTTTATATACTTATCAGGATTTGTGGTATTATGGATCAACGTTGCTGGTATTCTGTAACTTTTGTTGAGCTGGCTGGCTTCTCTCGTTCTTTGGTCTGGAACTTTGGTTCTCTTCGGACGTCTTGTCTTGGGCCGTTTATAGATTTAGTAACGAACACAGGACGTTATTGTTTTTTTTTTTTTTGTTTTTTTTTTTTAGCTCTTGTTGTATTGTCCTCGCCCGGAAGACGGAGCTTCCGGCAAAAAGACAAAGAGGAATATAAAAATATATATGTAAAAAAAGGGGAAAACGGAAGCGAGGCTTTCCGGTCAAAGAAGCAGGGAGAAGATAAAGAAATATATAACAAATGTCCGTTATCAGATCAAAAGATAAAAATGCGTAGGCATATTAGCGGATGTAAAAACCAGATCAAATGATAAAGATGTGTAGGCGTGTTGTTAGTATGAAAGCCAGAGGGTCGAGCCGACAGACGGAGAGACCCCAGCGAACAGCCGATAGCATCACGTCGTCTCCCGTCAACCCTCGGGCATTTTCCACTGTGAACACTCGTCGCCGTCTTCGCCAGCCAACGGCATTTTCATTGTAAAGCTATACGCCCCTCACCTACCTGCACACCGAAGAGAAATAAAGAAGGGTCCTATTTTTGTATATACGTATCTGCTGTTTATTGAAGTCTAGTAGTCGGTAGTAGCCGACTACTACATACTTCGCTACGTGACCATATATACCCGCAACGTATACAGATACACAATTTAGCAGCGCGAATTTGAAACCGTTATATAACACTCTTTATTATTTCGAACCCAACTGGAGATCTGAGTTTCGAACAAACACATTGTAATGCGTCTCCTCCGAACACCTCAGATAGACTTTCACATCCTTTCACTTCAAAAACTTCGAGCCAGGTCTCTCTTCTGAATAACTTCCTATCACTCTTCATTTTGTTGGCACTTTTTGATCAATCTGAATCCAACAAGTCAGTCCTTTACGCATCATTCAAATTCCAGTTAGATTCCGCAAATAACTATCTTAAGAACAGCCTTCTACGGTTATCAGCAATAGGTATACATTTAAATTTCAAACAAAAATTAAGACTCACTCAGGTAGAAGAATGAAACAGGAAAATAAACATAAAAATTCTAAATAGAAAACTTTAGCGTTTCCAATGAGAATACTTGTTAAAAGAATCTTCGACCTATCCGTCTGTTAATCTTTTAATCAATATTTCTCTCTTGAATATCATTCATAATCAAAATGAAAGAAGTTCAACTGATTTCCTCATGAATATTCATTAATTCATGAGATTTCTTTTCTATCATTGGCTGAGATTAACACACTTCCGCCTCAAGTAATTATCTTTCTTTGTTTGTATTACGAGTGAATACTTGTTAAATATTTGGAATAAAATACTTGACATTTATATTCTGAACTAAATGAAGAAACTAAAAGGATGCATTTAACATTATCCACACTATGATTTACTATATTAAAATGCTTAGTTATAGTGAAATTATAGCCAAAACACACCTTCCGGGCGATGTAAAAGTTTATATTTTAAAGATATTGCAGGGGTAGCAGTTAAAATTCAATGTCAGAGTTTTTATCATAGGTAAGTAAAATCAAATTTATTAAAGGAGTAAAAAAATAAAATAAAATAAAACAATTTGAAATGAAACTTAGTTCTGTCGCCCTCAAATAAACTTTTGTGTGCATTTATTAATTATTAATCAGATGATTATTTTGAAAATATTGTACATAAATTTTACACAAAATCGTAAGTATTTATCTATTTATAAACTTTTTGTTAACTTCGTGTTAATGAAAAAGGGTGAGAGTAAAAAGTAATATTTAAAATTGATTACAAATTTCGCAAATATTTTTTCCATTTAAAGTAAGATAATTTTTTAATTAATTTCCCAGTTTATATAGTTTATTTACGTAAATAATATGTAGTTTAATAATTACAATGGAAGAATTCAAACGTTAACTTATAATGAAGAGCTTTTATTCATTTTATTAATATTAATTGTTCTTTATTCTATTATTGGTATTGTGACGTAAGCAGTGACGTAGTTTTGGTTAAACACAAATAAACCGAATCTTCATTATTGATAGATTATCCATAATAGTCTTTTTATAGTTATCAAAATATAGATAAAATTCAGAACCATTTTTCTTTCAAAATAATTAACCTCTTCACGTTCGTTGAAAAAAGAAGTTAAGCTACGTTTAAACTGCTACAATAAGAGAAAGGTGAATTGAATTTTCAGTTCGGTAACTGGAAAAACACAAACGTTGTCGGTAATAATGTTTACAAAAGTAGCATCGACTTTATTGCACGAGTTCTTACCGTTGGAATAAAATACTTGACATGGGAGGCGCTCTTATACAACGATTAGCGTCGTAGAACGTTAATTCAAATACTGGACGAGGGTGTTTGCATTTCTCATTGTGAACGATATGAATCCAACTATTCTCTCTCCAGCTATAAGTAAATACGAGGGTCTAGACTGGAATCTTTAACCTTGGTTGGTAAACTTATCTCGAGAAATACATTTTTATGGAGCATTTTATTAAATGCAACCATCTTAGCCACCAGACATGTTCTAATAGAAACGAAGGCAAGCAAAGCTATTCTAAATGACAAAAAAAATTGGAAACCATGAAATCAGTATTTACTAGCAGTATTTTACACCATTTGATAAATTTACTTAAGAGCTATTGCAAAATAATTCAGTAATCAAAAAGGATAAAGATCTTCATTTAAATCTATCTCATGATTTTTCTTTTCTTTCTTTCCTTCTTTTCATCATGTTCGATTGAAACAGATAAGCGTTATTGCCTCTGCGCGCTCACCTCCTCTCTCTCTCTCTCTCTCTCTCTCTACCTTTCACCTACTCCCTTTCTTTCTTTCTTTCTGTGTAGCGTGTCCTGTTTCTTCCCTTTCTTTTTTATGATAAAACCGGAATTCTATGGATAAACAACACCATATAATCAGGATTTATATTTTTGCATTTCATCTTGAACGATTTGAACGGTCTCATTTTTAACCAGAGAGTGTTGCAAGACGATAACGGTTGTGAAATTAAGGAACACGAGTATTAATATATAGACTAGTTGGACCTGTGGATATACCACAGTATGATAATTATTACAACGTTTACTATGTTTACTTAAGAGCTATTGCTAAATAGTTCAATATGTAATAAGTATAATAATTTTGGTATGAGGTAAAGCCGTTTGGCAGCGGGATTTTATAATAGACTTTTCCTTCTCCTAGATGGATTGCCTATCAAAGCTGAGGAGCCTCATCTAGCACATTTGGGGATTTATGTGAGTAATACCTTTTGTGGGCAGTCAGTGCACCAAATACTGTCACTCAGGAATTGGCCCGCACAGTCATTTAGGCAGATACAGATAATTCATTTTTGGACACCACACCCTCGTCCTTAGTGGAGGGAAAGGTGCCAACAACAAATCTGGATTTAATTCTTTCTCACTCTTTCTTCAAAGGCCGGTTGTAAATCTTTTACATTGATTTGCCAATAAGAATCCGTGGGGAGGCATTTAAAAATATCTACATTAATTTGCCAACAAAAAGTGACAAAAATTGACTCGGAAAAGTTGGTCCTAAAATGCACCTGTGCTGGGTCGCTAAATTAAGGCAGGAAGCCGAAACGACATGAGATCAAAATTGCCAAAATGTATTCCGTAATTCACAATTTCAGTATTACAAATGAAACAAACATGTAACTTCTTTTTTTAAATTCATTTTAATTTCACGTTGAATATTTAAACGACGCAAGGCCATTTGGAATGTTTAATTTTTAAAAGTGGGGGAAATAGTATGAGACAAATAAGAAATCTACGATTAAGTGACACCAGATTATCTGGATTTACATTCTTGCATTGCAACTATAAAGATTCCTACTTATTTTTTTCTGAAGAATTCGTTTTTGAAATATTTGCAAACTCTGCTATAATATTCAATATCTATTGCGTATAAGACTTTTATAAATCTGAACGTGGAATGCTTCGAGCTTTTATCGATCACTAATTCCTGAGGGAAGAGATGTTATCGTATTTATTTCAATCCCCAGGCAAAATATACATTTCAAAAACGTATTTCAATTATTTATTCTTTATCCGCGTTAAACCATTCTGTACAACTTATTTTACAGATACAGGTTTATCGAAAATCTATGGGGAATATATTCGCTTGTCCTCTAATGCTTAGAAATTAAAATCTACCCCAAAAGTCGGACTTTTGTCGCGATATTTCCTGAATATGTTTTTCTTTTTCGTGCCTTGGTGTCTTCAGGATAACCTACCCTTTTTTAAAGGAATATTTAAGCTTAGAAATAGACGAATACATGATCATGAATGACAACACATTTTTTGAAAATCTCACTTACATGTTGTTTAACTTCTTTTTACTATTCTTGATCTCCTGATTTTTAATATGGAAACTATTTTGTTCTATATGCTCTAGTGTTCATGCAATTTGAGAAATTACATTTTATTCTGTTAAATAAATTACTTAAGTGTTTCTGGTATGAATAGGGATGACTTATTTTTTTAGTTTTTTCTATCAAATCAGTACATCAAAAATAAATAATAAAAAACTAAAATTATTTTTCGTCCCGTATCTTATTGATTAAATTAAACTAAATAATCGTTGAAATGAAATAGAAATAACAACTTTCTAAATAAGAAGACTAAACTTTTAATTATTATTCAACCTGTTCGTTGTCCCATCACTTGATGGATGAGAGACATTTAATTTCCTTATTATTGGTAAAATATGAAAAACAAGAAACAGATATTATATTCAATAAAAATGAAATTCTATTGGTTTTTTTTATTTTTTATTTAAAATTTTTTAAAATGTCTTAAAGTTTTTATTTTAGTTTTTAATTTTAACGTATTCTCTAGACTTTATTATTTTGTTGGCAGTGTAATAGATTTTCTTAACTAATCAGTCATATCGACTGGGGCTTTAGAATACACCAACAGCACCTTTACAGAGGGGTAAGACCCCCAATTGGGCCACCTGTTGATTTCTATTATCATTTTTCTCTCAAACGTATTAAAAGTAATCCTATATATAATTTTATATAGAAATCAATTAAAATGAAGTAAAAACAACTGTAATAATTTTGTGTTCTTATTTAATTTCATTAGTCTTTCTAGTTCAATATAACATTTAATTACTCGTATATTAAAACTTCAATACTTGTATACTCCGGGTACATATTTCTGCTAGTTTAAGTAATAAACTGAATTTCAACAAAAAAATCTGATTTGCCTAAAACTTAAGGGGAATTGTAACTTTTAAAATAGTCTCACTCCACAATTAATACATTGGTCTCACCCTTGTCTTGTGAGTTGTTTTAGAGAATTATGTATAGATTTCCTAGCGCATTTCCTCTATCATATCTACCATCGGAAATCAATGTCTACAAAACATTGAAAAATAAACGTCCAATTAGAATATTTTCCTTCTTTAGGATTTTTGTCTAAAAAGGGCTGTAGAATGAATCGGCTGGAACTTTGAAGTAAGAGTATCGACAGATGTTTTCTGTGAAGTCACTTGTTCTTTTCAGATCATTGAATATTAATGGTTCTTTAAAAGACATAGACAATATATTACAGTAATCTATCAACTCGATTACTTTCTGCCAAGGACATAAAAACATTTTATAATATTAATGCTGTATTTTTTATTAATGTAATCTTTAATTCAGAACAGGAAATACACCTTACAGCACACACACACACATACAGATAGAAGATATATACTCATACTTATAAATACTCATATTCACACACGCACACACACACACATATATATATAATATAATATATATATATATATATATACATACATACATACAAACACATATACCTATATAAGTAAATATATATATGTATATATTCATATATTCGTACACATATATGCATATATAATATATAATAATATATATATATATATATATATATTTTATATATATATACACACACTTATATGTACTTACCTACACACATTCATGTATATGCATGCATATATATATATATATATATATATATATATACCACACGCACATATATATATGTACATATGGGTGCTATATTTATAACAGTGCTCAATATCTTTGATAGAGCATTTATATTTAAGTTAAGGTGGCAGGATCATGAGTTGACGGCGCCTGGTTACTGACAGTCTCTTGCCTATGAGATCTTCAGACCAAGTCTTAACATTGTGTAGGCGAGAAACTGTCAGCAACCAGGCGCTGTTGACTTCGTGTCCACGCCACCTTAACTTATTCGCTGCCCTGGTCAAGTCAGGAGGATGGAAAAATGGCCGCATCCCGAAAGACCTTTGGCGAATTAGTAAAACGCTCTCAATCGGTAGGTAGACCACGCCCACGCTTAAAAGATGTCTGCAGGAAAGACATTAGGATATGCTACATTGATACAAACACTTGGGAGGTAGATGCCGAAAATCATGCGGTCTGGTGCCTTAATGTTAAACAAGGCACGAAGAGGAGTGAAGAGAAGAGAGTAACCTCCAGTGCAAAGAGAGCCAGAAGAATAGAGAGAAAACAGCAGCCCCAGCAAGCATCACTGTTTGTGTGCAGACATTTTAATCGTCTATCTAGCCTCGTTTACTTTTGAAATAGCCGAGGTCGAAAGGATCCTTAAGTTAATTTTATATTAAAAATGAGTCTCCTCTTTAAAAATTTCTCATCCTTGTGTTGTATCAAAAACTTTATTTGCACACACACACACACACACACACACATATATATATATATATATATATATATATATATATATATATATATACTTTTTACTTATTAGCTTTAGTCTCCCGGCGGTTTTGTATGAATATGTATATCTTATATATACTAGCAAATATATGCACCCTTCGGGTGCAAGTATTTAGGTTTTAATATAATAAAATATCATATTAAATTAGAAAGGCTAATGAAACTGAATAAGAATGCAGATAAAAAGATTTGGAACAGAGGGTGTATGATTGAAAAATAGAACAACTTTGAAACTAACTATTCCATCATTTTCCGTTACTCCCGTCTGTCTTTGGTAAATTTTCCTAATTTAACTATTTAGTTAAAATAGGAAGTAAAGAATAATATTACAGTTATTTCTTCTTGTTAATGGATTTCTTTTAAGATTTATCCCTGAGATTTTTGCTCATATTCAATAAGATAAAACCAAACAATTAGAAATCAATAATACTAAGCATATATTTATTAAAATCAAATTTTTAATATTAATATGCAAATTAGCCTTCCCATTCACACTGTAAACCGCTATTTTGTTGTATATATAAATACAATTGCATGTTATTAATACTAGCAAATATATGCACCCTCCGGGTGCAAGTATTTAAGTTTTAATGTAATGAAATATCGTATTAAATTAGAAAGTCTAATAAGAATGCACATAAAAAGATTTGAAACAGAGTGGGGGTATAATAGAAGAATAGAAATGAAATTTACTCTTCCATCACTGCCGTCTTTCATTGCTGAATTTTACTTATTTAACTATTTAGTTAAATTAGGAAATAAAGAATAAAATTACACTTATTTTTTATTGTTAATGGATTTCATTTAAGATTCATTGAAGAGATTTTTGCTTATATTCATTAAAATAAAACCAAACAGTTAGAAATCAATAATACTAAGCACATATTTAATAAAATCACATTTTTAATATCAATATGCAAATTAGCCTCCCCGTTCACACTGCAAACCGCTATTTTTTGTATATATAAATACAATAGCATGTTATTAGTATGTAGATATGGACAACACTAATAAAAAGGTGAAGCAATTTTATTAATAATTCAGGTTTAAATATAAATAAGATCATGCAGAATGTGATGTAAATAACTATGTTAATTGTGACTCGATTAGTAATATAGTTTCGGTTACAGACAGAAAAACACACAATCTCCATTATAATAAGATGTAGATATGGTCAACAGTCTTAATGATGGAAAACAATTTTGTTAATAATTGAGGTTTAAATAAAAATAAAATCATGGAGAAGGTGATGTAAATAACAAAGGGAATTGTGACTTGTACAGTAATATAGTTTCGGTTACAGACAGACAAACCCACAATCTCCATTATAATAAGATGCATATGAATTGTTTTTTCTTTTGGACAAAATAGTGTACTAATAGATTATTTTCTGTTGGTACGACTATCCTGGTCTTTTCTTTTTTCGAAACATTTTTTTCTTCCCGGTTGATGTTTGGTAGTATATTTTTACAATCAAACTATTTGCTGGGTTTTTTTCTCACCGCGAGGATTTACCAATAAGCTTGGTATATTAATTATATATATATATATATATATATATATATATATATATATATATATAATATATATATATGTACTTTTTTAGTCTTGGAGAATTGACAATAAAGTGGTCGATTACGAATGTAAACTCACTCCAGCAAGGATCGAGGGACGAGCTTGAGCGGTGGGATACAAAACAGCTTAAAACATATCCCACTGTATTTTCCTTTAATCTTTGATGCAGGAAAGAAGTAGTGCATCATTTATATTTGCAATCAAACACTTTATTTTCAATCCTCCAATACTAAAAAAACTGTATATATATATATATATATATATATATATAATATATATATATATATATATATATATATATGGATATTCATTCTTTCACGGGCACTTTCCCTTGATGATAAGTGAATAACACGCTGCTTTGTAACTAATGGTAACAATCACACCTTAAATGTATTGTACTCTATAACATATATATTCGCTGCAATATCTAGGTCTACCTATGTGCAATCGTGCTCTTATTGTCATCTTATTGGTAAATATTTTACAAATTTTCCTACGATACTTATTTGGCTACCGAAAATCAACGCTTTATTATTCATCGTAAACATTGGTATAATCAACAAGTTTCTCTTTATAACATGAATTTCTCTGAATCAGTTATCTAATGGGACTCATTGAATTTTCTTTTGTGTCTTTGTGCAGCTAACTCAGACAGAAAACTCTTTTTATCATTTAATGGTGCCAGGCCGAAATATTAACGTTTTTCCCTATTTTATTGCGATTACAAAGGCTTCAACTTTTGACATTAATTCAAAGTCCAGTCCATTCGTCTCATTTTTCTCCCATTTTACTTTTTTTTCTTCTCTTCATTCTTCTTCTTTCTTCTCTTCTCTTTCTTTTTCTTCTCTTTCTTTTTCTTCTCTTTCTTTTTCTTCTCTTCTTCTTTCTCTTCTTTCTTTTTCACCTTTTCTTTCTTTTCTACCCCTCTTCTTTCTTTCCTTTCTTCTTTCTTTCTTCTTCTCTTCTTTCTTTCTCTTTTCTTCTTTCTTTCTTCTTCTCTTCTTTCTTTCTCTTCTCTTCTTTCTTTCTCTCCTCCTCCTTCTTTCTCTCCTCCTCCTTCTTTGTCTCCTCCTCCTTCTTTGTCTCCTCTTCCTTCTTTCTCTCCTCTTCTTTCTTTTTCTTCTCTTTTCGTTGCCTATTCAAATGCATTTATTTCTCGATAAAAAAAAAACTTCATCTTCAGTCATTTCCGGTCGTTGGAGAAAGATGGAAATCAAAATGAAAGTATTAACAAAACATCTAGTTTTGTTTGCTAAGCAAATTTTTATTGCTTACAAGTGTGGACTCCGACAATGGCCTTCCCCACACTCACATACATACGTACACACGCACACACATGTATGTATATATAATATTAGTAATATAAATAGTGGAAAAGAGTTAAGGGTCTACCATGGTTTTGATTTCATCAGGAGCCTACCTTATACTTAACTAAGTTGGACTGAGATAATGAAAAGAGATTTATCTCAGTTTTAACTAAGGAATGATATCAACTTAGATAAGTATAACGTGGTGAAAACTAGCTTTACTCCGTTTAAAAATTCAGCTTCTGTTACTTATTATCAATGGTGGAAAAGTATGTGTAAGGAGTCCAAAATAGAAAAAAAGCTAGATGAGGGAAAGGGAAATGACCATAGCCATGTGTCTTAACTGTTCCATGGCAGTGACAGAGACACCGTCTCTACTGTTCATAGAACAGACACACACGCGCACACACATGTATATCAATAATAGAAATAGTGGGGCAGAGTTAGATGTCTACCATGGTTTTGATCTCCATGATGTCATCAGGACCCTACTTAATACTTAACTAAGTCAATATCATTCCTTACTTAAACTGAGATAAACGCAAAGAGGTTTATCTTAGTTTAACTAAGGAATCCTGTATTAATTTGTTTTATTTCTTAATCATTTTTTAATTGATTTTTTATTAGATTTTTATTTAGATTTTCTCATAGAAAAATATTATTTCTCAAAATAAAGTACAGTGGGGATTTTATTGAACTTTTATCTTATCAATTATCCATTAATTCTCCTTTGTAAACGCCGGTGCGCACGGTCGTTGTACGAACAATCATACAGGTGGACAGACATACAGAATATTTCTTATAATGAAAAGGCTACCGAATTTGGATATTATGACTTTTACTTCTGTAAATTAAAAGATTGTGTCTAATATTAATCATCCTAATATCCTCAGTATTTCACAAGATTTCATAAATAAAGCTTCCTTTATATATGGAAAGTTTCCTTATGTATTCTTTAATTATTTGGAGTAGATAGTTTCTTTTGAGGAAGTGGTTAGCCAGACAGCCCATATATGTATATCGAAATCATTAATATCTGAACAAGTTCGTTTAATACGTATGCATTGATAATAAATTATAGACTTCTTGAGGTTAATAGGGTAGCAATTATTAAAATTTAAGTAACAATGACTGTCTATTGGTTTCGTGTCGAGAGATGTAGTATTATAATTGCCTATGATACGTACTAGTACGCCCAAAAATGTTATAGCGGATATTTAATACTGTTATCAAAATTGTTAAGGAACAGATTAAAATAACCGAAGGAGTATGCATCTCTCTCTCTCTCTCTCTCTCTCTCTCTCTCTCTCTCTCTCTCTCTCTCTCTCTCTCTCTCTCTCTCTCTTATATTTTATATATATATATATATATATTAAGTATATATATATTAAGTATATATATATATATAAGTATATTTTGTCTGCATTCTTTTCTTTTATGCATGTTTCGTTGAACTTGACTGACATTTTTTGACTATCCTTTCCAATTGTCTGGCCATCTTTTTTTTTATACCAGGGTGGAATTGGCGAATAAATCCACCGAAGTAGTACAGAAAGTACTAGTATAAAAACCATCGTCCATCGACTTCAACAATATATATATATATATATATATATATATATATATATACTAGCAAATATATGCACCCTCCGGGTGCAAGTATTTAAGTTTTAATGTAATTAAATATATTTAAATTGGAAGGGCTAATGAAACTAAATAAGAATGCAGATAAAAGATTTGAAACTTACTCTTCCATCACTCCCGTCTCTCATGACTAATTTTTCCTAATTTTTTTCCCTAACTATTTAGTTTTCCTAACTATTTAGTTAAGATAGGAAGTAAGAATAAAATTACAATTATTTCTTCTTGTTAAAGGATTTCTTTTAAGATTTATTGAAGAGATTTTTGCTCATATTCATTTAGGAAAAACCAAACAATTAGAAATCAATAATACCAAGCACATATTTATTAAAATCAAATTTTTAATATCAATATGCAAATTAGCCTTCCCGTTGACAGTGTACACCGCTATTTTGTTGTATATATAAATACAATTGCATGTAATTAGTATGTATATGTGGCTAACAGTATTAATAATGTAAAACAATTTTATTAATAATTGATGTTTAAATAAAAAATAAAATCATGTAGAATGTGATGCAAATAATTAAGGGAATTGTGACTTTAGTAGTAATATAGTTTCGGTTACAGACAGAAAAACACACAATCTCCATTATAATAAGATATGAATGAGAGTAAGTGAACAAACAATGTGTTTATTTGATATGGCTTTTAGCCGACAATTTTTGGAGGATATATGCTTAATTGCAGTCATATCTAATTATTAACTAATTAATTTTCAAAATTAGCTATGACTTCAATTAAGCACATATCCTCCAAATATATATATATATAAAGTACTCAATTTTTTAAAAGCCTGAATAAGTGAGTGTAGGTGTTCAAACTAAACTGATGTTTAAAAAATACAAATAATTAAAATAAATTTTATTTTTAAATCCTTAGTCTATTTGAAACAGCTACATCCACATATTCATACTAAAAAAAAGACTCAATAGCTGTCCCTCTCTTTGTAAACCAAGGTGGCAGTTCTGAAATTTACAATAAGAAAATTACGTTTCTATAACACAACGTAGTCAAAAAGATGGTAAAATAGCAGAAAATTAACAAAGTTGATATTTTTAGAAACATATTTCCAAATTTAGTTTATATGTACGGTTGCCATAATTTTTTTAAAAATCATGTGGCACATGTGGTCCGGCAGGTGGTACTCCACGGATTGTCACCGATATGAGCGACCGGCTATGAGAAGGACTGGTCTAGATGGCATCCTAAGGGAATCTGTGCAGTCAATACGCTCTGATGTTGAGGATAATGATAGATATTTGCTGATAGCTGGCTATTATTTTTGTCTATGAAATACTTTATACATTGATATATTTCTGTGTCATTATAGATGAACAATGTTCAGATTGTTAGAGAAGTAAAATAAAATCGCTTGGCTAGTAATAATGCCTCTAATTGGGAAAGTCTACTGTTTGGTTAATTAGTGAGTTTTACTGAGTTTCACAGTTAATGAGGCAGATGTGTTTGTGATGTCTGTTTATATATATATATATATATATATATATATATAAAATAATAAAATTCGAAGGCAATACAATGCGTAAAAAATAAAGACAAAAAGATGTTTTATATGTCTAATCGATTTCAAAGCAAAGCTTTATCATCAGAGTGTATTTTCAGAAATATATATATATATATATATATATATATATATATATATATATATATATATACTGTACGTATATATACATAAGTTAAGAGCAAGGAAATGAATCCGACGGTATAAGTATAGATAAAAGGATATGAAAACACACAATGCTGTTAAAATGAAAATATTTTATATCATATCCATAGCTAATATTGAACAATATTTCGATTTATAAAAATCATCTTCAGAGCTTGTTTTTAATCCGGACTCATCGAGAGAGAAACAGAAAAACAAAAAACGAAAAAACTCGAAGATGATTTTTATAAATCGAAATATTGTTCAATATTAGCTTGAATAGGATATAAAATATTTTCATTTTAACAGCATTGTGTGTTTTCATATCCTTTTATCTCTCTCTCTCTCTCTCTCTCTCTCTCTCTCTCTCTCTCTCTCTCTCTCTCTCTCTCTCTCTTATGTTTATATATATATATATATATATATATATATAAACATTAAGTATGTAATGATTTGGAACACTTCAGGAAACTGTCAGTAATACAAAGAAAGTATGTGTATATGCAATCTTTTGTAATTAGTCTATCGACGGATTTTAGATTTACACACACAATTATATATATATAATGTGTGTGTATTATTATTATTATTATTATTAACAGCATATTTAAAAAATACATTATATTAATTTGCACATAACATACGTAACCAAGAATACCAAACACAAATACGCATACACGCGCGTGGAGACAATTATATCATCATAGCCTTCATACATTCCCACGCGCACGACATCACATACATACGCACAAACAAAAATACGCACACACGCGCATGGACACAATCATATCATCACAGCCTTCATGCATTTCCACGAGCACGCGCATGACATCATACACATACGCATAAACAAAAATACGCACACGTACAAGCAAAAAAAACATTCCACATCACATAAACACGAGAATACAGTTAAAAAACACACACATTTGACCATTTACACCATTTCTGTCATTTTCAAAGGAACCTTTTCGTTTACCTGATGAATGCTTTCAGCAGGAAACCATTGGTTGTATCGTTTAGCATTTCGTTCCGAAATAAATAAATAAAAGCTAAAACTTTTATTTGTTACTTTATTGAACTATATATATATATATATATATATATATATATATATATATATATATATGTGTCTGTGTGTATATATATGTCTGTCTGTGTGTGTGTATATATATATGTCTCTCTCTCTCTCTCTCTCTCTCTCTCTCTCTCTGTGTATATATGTGTGTGTTGTGTATATATTGTGTGTGTGTGTGTATATATGTGTGTGTGTGTGTATATATTGTGGTGTGTGTGTGTATATATATATATGTGTGTGTGTGTGTATATATATATGTGTGTGTGTATATATGTGTGTGTGTGTGTGTGTGTATATGTGTGTGTGTGTGTGTGTTATATATGTGTGTGTGTGTGTGTGTATATATATATATGTGTGTGTGTGTGTATATATATATATGTGTGTGTGTGTGTATATATATATATATATATATATGGTGTGTGTATATATATATATATATGTGTGTGTGTGTGTATATATATATATGTGTGTGTGTATATATATATATGTGTGTGTTGTGTGTGTATATATATATGTGTGTGTGTGTGTATATATATGTGTGTGTGTGTGTGTATATATATATATGTGTGTGTGTGTGTGTATGTCTATATATATATATATATATATATATATATACGATACGACTGGTCGACACTTGCTAACAGCGATATAGGCAATCGCTACGCTGTAGCAGTAAGAAATAAATTCAATATCCTCCAGGAGTCATCTGAAAGCTTCACACCAAACGAGGAATACGAAAACTTTGTTAGTGCACACCTAGAAGCTGCAGCCGAGTACGTACCAACCAAACAAAGTGCTAAACACACTGTTCCTTGGGAGACTGAAGCAGTTAGACAAAGGAGAAACGATATTAAAAAAAAGCAGCCCAAGGCAATAAAATAAAACCAACTAACACCAATCTACACAGCCTTAAGAAAGCCCAGATAGAACTAACCAAAATACACAAAAAAAAACAAATAGAATATATCGAAGCACAAATAAATAATATCAGACAATCAGTGGAAGACAGACAATCGAGATTAGCATGGCAAACAGTGAATGAAATTAGCGGTAGGAAAGGTAACTCTAGATCAAAGCTCAAGGCAACCAGCCAAAAAGATAGACTTCAGAAATGGAAAGACCACTTCCAGAAACTTCTGGGGAACCCACCTAAAATCATAGAAAATAACATCCAAAAAATCATTGATAGACAATTAGATATCAAACTAGGGGATTTTTCAACAGAAGAACTCAACGAACTCCTAAAAAAACTAAAAGTAGAAAAGCTGCAGGACTTGGCGAAATACCCCCCG
>CM042145.1:59049359-59091859 GCA_023376005.1 Doryteuthis pealeii | reverse complement strand
TAGATAATAATACCGTATCAACCAAACAATTTTTATGTTTTCTCATTCTTGTTGATATTATGAAAACATTCTACGATTTCCTTTCCTTCATAAGTTATTTATGTATCAATTCGTCGCAGCCAACAACAAAGTAAATGAAAAGTACATATAAAATATTTCTGCTTTCGCGGCAAATTTTCTATCGTTGAAACATAACAAATAAATTAAAATATGGCCGAGGGAATCAAAACGAGGCTGACTGAATAAACAAGTCAAATATGAAGAAATATTAAGGAAAAGAATCGTATAAATGGTGGGAAAATAAGTAAATGAAAGATGTTTAGTTTTGAGGTGTGCAGAGCCTTGTTTCAAATAATCTATTTATCGTCTGCTTTTGAAACGAATTTAAGAAAAGCAGATCTTTGAACGAGGAATACTTGGTGATTTGAGCAGTGAAAATAAGAAGTGTATGTTAAAAGAATTGTTAAATGATCCTACATAAACAAATATCTTGTTAAAGTAACCGAGTATGAGATATTTCAAACAAGATTGGGACATCTCCACAATAGAAGGTAAGCCTCTCAAATTAGTTGACAATTTCACATTGGTAAAGTTGACAGAGTGGGCTATTATCGTTATCAGTCGGACATCGAAGGAGTCTATCCCCTAATCTGTGCTATTCATGCACTGGGTTGGCAGGGACCGGTATCTAACCAGGAGAGTTGCGATTCATCAGCGGGTGGTTTACCGACTGAGCTAAACCGGTTGTAATAATTCTCATCTACAGAAAGAAGCCAACCTCTTTGCTGGGGCAGTAGAATACGCCTTGCCCTGTGGAGAGGTGTAAATCCCTCCAATGGGACCACCTGTTAGCAGAGAGTGGTGACCCGTGGTACTTATGTACGGAATCCTTTTGGCTGAGCAGTCCATGACATGCAACACTCCACTTTCACTCGATGCGAACTCAGAATGGCATTCATTTATTTTAACAAGATAGACATCTCCACACTGGATGGCAAGTTTCTCAAGACTAGTAGAAAGAAATGTTCGGAAAGACATGGACAGCAATAGAAATCTTATCGATCATGGAAATCTGATCTCTTTGATAAGATTAAGCAAGAATACTTCCGAGTTATAGCCGTGCCAGTGTTAGTGTATAGCTGCACCACTTGAACTCTAATGAAACACTTAAAAATACAAATGGCTAGATAGAAAAGACACGAGGATGCTGTCTTAAGCAAATCTTGGAATCAAAACCATACAAAAAGCAGATGTATGGCCACTTGCCTCCAATCACAAACCATAAAAGCAAGATGAATAAGATACGCTAGGCACAGTTGGAGAAGAAGGGACGAACCCATAAGTGATGAACTGCAAAAACGTACATCAATCAGTTATGTATGGACTCTGGATGCCGTGCAGAAGACTTAATAGGGGCACTGACGAATAGGGATGGGTGGAGAGAGTGTAAGAGAGTTAATCAAAATTCTGATGTATTTAGTATCAATTCTCAGTTGATCTGTACTAAGCCTTCAATAGAAATGTTGCAGAAGATATGTAGTATGTCTTATCAAGAGACTGAATGATCTTAAATGACTGTGAGCTTGTTTTTTTATTGACCATTTTACCCAAAATTGTTGCTGCTGCTGTTGCAGTCTACATATAGAAGCAACGATTCTGTGTAGGTCTTATGCCAATATATTCCTACATCACTCCTGTTGAGTCTGTTGCAGACAATAAATTTCTCTTGAATTGTATCACTTTCTGATATAATGAGTCACTGGTCGTGTAACGGTTATCGTATGAAGTGATCATGGCTACCCGAGTTCAAATCCTGAATGGGGCTATTTAATATAGCGCTAATGCTCTCGGAAAGGTATGAATCCAACTGTTTTCTCTCCAACTGTAGGTAAATAGAAGGTACACTGGGCTTTTGGCTTGGCAACCAGTCTGTGAGAAGGAAAATAAAATTCAAACAAGATGTAGACCTGGAGAGGATGGGCCAAATAGACTAATCCTGTAGAAGACACACTACACGATAACCCCCACGTCCAAAACAGGGAGTGAGTACTACAAATGAGATAACACAATTTGGGAGACAGATACCCGTCACCATGACCTCAGTTGGTAGAGCACCCGGCTTGGAACCAGAAGATTCTGGGTTCGATACTGGCTCTGGCTAACTCAGCGCATGAGTAGCACATCTTGTAGTTTTGCGGTAAATTGGGGAGCTTACGGTAGGTATGGTGACCCACCCCAGACGCAAAAACAATCTCCCAGGTCTAACACTAGCGAAAAAGGGATAGACTCCCCCCTGTCCGGCTGACACCACAATAGGCCACTTCGTCTACTTTACTTATTTTTATGTAAGCCCAATCCGAAAATAGAATTAAACATATATATTTACCAACCCCTCAACACGGACAGGATGCGACACAGTCAATTTCCTAAGCGGAGTTTAACAGATTTGAATTCAGAGTTTTCCTTCTCCTAGACCGGTTGCCTAACCAAGGTTAAAGATTCCAGTCTGCCCTACTATTTACCTATAGCAGAAGGGAGAGTAGAATTCATACCTTTCCCAACGGTATTAACGCCACGTGAAATGTAAACAGCCATATATTCATTTGTTAAATCTGCGATACCCATGGTGTATACTTGCTACATGATAAATACTTAAACGTAACGATAAGTAGGTGAGTGTTGTTTTAGTTTCTCTTTTGTTTTTTTCTTTCGGATATGATTTCAAGATATAATACAAGATAAGTGAATAGTTTTGTTCTTGGAACGAAGGTGAATATTTCTGCAGGTGTATCTTTTACTTAACGAAAAGTTTCAGATTCTCCATAAAAAATGTTTGAAAGCATTTAAATGTGATTGGTCGTGTTTTCAAGGGAATTCGTATAAAAGCAGAACGTTAAAAATAAGCCAGAAGATATATTCAGGAAAGTTGTCTATTAAAGAAAGGGATAAAGTCTCTAAATATGTAAACGTGGTTCTTTCTTTTGGTGAAGAATACTTTCACTCTGAGCCGCATGTCCTTCTTTTTAATCTTTATTCTATAATTTCATTTTATTTCCTTTATGACGAGTGACTTATTGGCTGGGTTCTTGATTGTGACATTGGAATAAACGAGTTCAAAACTCTAATTGTGCTATTACTTTCACTTTCGTACCAATATTTTTGGAATAGGTATGAACCTCTATCCCCTCCGCTATGGGTTAAATAGTATCACTCCAGTTCTACCCAAACGAGAACTACCACTAGAGGTGTGAGTGGAACTGGGAGTATTGACAACGAAAGAGGTGAATCTACACTCTCCAGAACTGGATTCTCACTACGGATTCCAATTTAGTGTCATATCCAGTTTAGTATCGTGACTAGTGCAGAATAGCGCGCAAGAGAGTTATTTGGTACGGTTGCACCAAAGAACCCTTTTTATTTAAAAGAAAGGTTACAAAGGTGTGTGACCCCCCCCCCCACCTCAGTATATAGCCGGAATTGTGTTGGCGGAGAGGGAAGGTAACAGAACTGGTTATACAGCTAATTATTCGGTTCTAGCTTGCTAGGTACACGCACTGACCAATCCTTACAAAAAAAATTACTTTCATTCTTCCTCTTGCACAGTCTGCTTCCAACAAAATGTCTCTGTCTCTCTAATCTACTTAAAAACATCCGAGTGAAAAGAGATGAAACTGGTAAAATTGTAAAAAAAACATATCGAAAATACTTAGATTTATCATCCAGATAAGAGAAAGTTTCAGTTAGGCACTGCCAAATTCTTTGCTCGTTTTCATTTTAAAAACGAATTAAAATCAATTAAGGTCAAATTTTTGTCTAAGTCAAAAAGTAGTAACATAATGAGCATCAGTGAAAAAATTTAAAAAAATAAAAAAAAGGTAAAATAATATTACATATGTAATTTATTCTTAATAGATTTTAATCCATTAATTCTGCTAAAAGAATTTGCAAACATGGACGCTTTTTGTGATGTCTTTAGGGACTACATTATCTAGGATTTCAAGGCTTGAAAAAGCAGAAAAATTTATTCTGATTATTATGTCATCATTCCAAATTGTTTGTTGGATGGTTGGCTGGTTGGTTGATTGATTCTTTGTCATGTAAACCTTTATTGAGTTAATTAACTCAGTCTTTTTTTTTTTTTTTTACAAGCACTATAATTGTGTATGCAAAGGTGATTCACTAGGAACTGTGCAAGAATTTAAACTTACTATCAAATGGTATCTGCATCGATCAGAAAATGAGACGTATAAAGTTCTGATTTTGAGATAAAACTGATTCCCTAACCCCATTCAAAAAACGAAACCTTGTTAACAAGAAACAATAACTTGACATCTCGTGGATTTTGACGTTTCAGCGGATGACAGATTGAAAATGAAAGAAAGCGAAAGATAAACAAATACTGGAATCTTGTTAGAGAATTAAAAAAAAAACAAAAAAAACAGAAAAACTGTGGAACATGAGGGTTTTAGATTCTCCATGAAAAAGTGTTTGAAAACATTTAAATGGGATTGATAGTGTTTTCGAGGGAAATCTTATAAACGCAAAATGTTCGAAATAAGACAGAAGAGTTATTCAATAAAGTAGAATATTAAAAAAAAGGGATCCATTTTCATGTATGTAAATGTACACGTGGTTCTTTCTTTCAGTGAAGATTACATTTACTCTGAGTAGCATCCCCTTCTTTTTCTTTTATAATTCCATTTTATTTCCTTTATGAAGGGTTATCGTGGCGCCGTGGCTAATGTGCTTCCTTGCAGCATCGCAGTAAGCGAATTCAATCTCTCGTCGTGATATTACATTCACTTTCGGACTAATACCTTTAGAAATGTATCCATCTCTCTCATCCAGAACTATGGGTTAAATAGTATCACTCCTGTTCCACAACTGCATCTAATGGTGAAGTTTCAATTCTGAAACCCTGAGGAATGTGGAGTACCCCTTCATCGCTATAACCCCCAGTTACACCCTGGCCTAGAATGGTAGTACCTGTTAGTGTCGCATTCAGGGGTTAAATAGATCAAAATATGAAAATGTGTTTAAAAGATTGGGTCTGAGAAAATATTGAATGCACAACAAGAATGAATAAAAAAATGTCTTCGGCATAAAATAACACAAAAAGGTTTGTCCTGCCGTAAACTCCAAGTAGCTAACCAACCAACGTGTTCTACAAGAATAGTTTTGCATTAAATAACCCACAAAGATTGATATGCCATTAAACAAAGAAACCAAACCAAACTATTTCTTTTATTCTTCATTCCCTTTTTCCCTCCTTCCTTTTTTGCTCGAAGAAAATATATTCTTTTCCTTCTTGGAGGAGTTCGCGTCGAATAGTAAGCAACGTGCTAGACTGTGACATTGTAGTAGTCGAGGTTAAACTCTAGTCGTGCCATTTCGTTATTTCGGACTTGGGAAATGTATGAAACTTCTCACTCCCCAACCAATGGATTAAATAATACCACCCCAGTTCTACAAGAATGGTTGTGGCATTAAATAACATACAAACGTTGATATGCTATCAAAACAAAGGAAGAACATTAAATTATAGCTTCAAGTAACTATATGTAATACAAATAACTTACACAAGTATAAGTATTCCTATCTAATAGTAATTATTTTCAAACAGTTCTAATTGAACCACAGATTGAACACTTGGTCCAGGGCACAGTGGAACTGTGAGTAATGGTAACCTAGGGGTAGCAAGTGAGTACAATCCGACGTTTCTCCATTTCCTTTGAGCGGTGACTTTAGAAATGGTCACGATTCTTATCACAGTAGGTATGGCCCAAATTTGGGTATCACAGTGGGGTAGGTCGATTTTGGAACTGTAACATCCCCATTTGGCGAAAGTTGCAAACTAACATAAAGAATTATCACACGAAATATTTTCTTCAAAACTTTGCCTATTACAGCTTAGTTATTATGTAAAAAGCAGCATATAGGACGTGTCAGTGGTGATGGGTACATATTTTCAATTTGAATTCTAGTTATAATATTTTATTCGTTTCGTTTAAAATGATAATCTTTTCTGTTTTGGATACTGAAATTCCTAAATATGTTAACCAATTTCTAGGCTAAATGTTGCGAAAACGAGGATTCTGGTTTATTTTAGTAGACTATTTTTGATGCTATTTCCTCAAACAGTGGTGCAAGTAAAATATTTAGTTTTTGGTATCAGTACACATTATACCAACACACAACTTTCGCTGTTTGAGAGAGTTTGATATTTTTAAAAAGTGAAAAATCAACTGGAATTCTGGTGCCTCACCACTAGATTCAGTAAAGTGTTAAACGAGGACCCCCTTTTTTTGGGGGGTATATTCAACGTATTCTATGATCCACTGAGATGGATTCTAATGTTTATGGATGATTATTTTCATGTTTATCAC
This sequence comes from Doryteuthis pealeii, assembly GCA_023376005.1. Lineage (NCBI taxonomy): Eukaryota > Metazoa > Mollusca > Cephalopoda > Myopsida > Loliginidae > Doryteuthis > Doryteuthis pealeii. The sequence continues at coordinate 59,085,473 of CM042145.1, read as the reverse complement.
GATATCATTGCTACTGACTCAGTTGAAGATAACTTTCGTGTTGTTTATAACTTGCAATAGTTAATTGTGTCTCGACGTACCGTTGTTATTTGATTAGTGATTATTTTTACAGACCGTTGGTCTCCATATAAAATTGCCTCCATACAAACTAGATTGATTTTTTCTGATTTTGTTTATATGTTTTATTGTTTAATATTTCCTATTGCATATTCGCTCTGAATGGTTTTGTTGAGTTTGCAGAATACTCTTTTTTTTTATTAACTAAATGAAAAACCTTTTTCTTACTTTACGTTGGTGGAAAGTTATATTTTGTTGATTGAATAACTAGAAGGTTAGCTTCTCACCTTATTCAGATTCCTGAAGTATTCATATAAAATGTGATATCAGAGAAATATACAGGGTGATAGAAATGTTGCATACCCTTCTCACTGGCACTAAATAATTATAATGTTGCATACCTCTTTCTTTAATTCTATTTCTTGGCCGTCTTTAGTATTCTGATCGTCTTTGGTATTTCTTCTATCATCTTGACTTGGTCTGGCATCTTCTAAGGTCCGGACTTTCTTGGGGACTTCGGGTCTGGTTTTCTGTTAGGGATTTCTCCTTATCAGAAGCCCTGTGTCATTGTTAGTTTTTAGGTAATAAACACAAGACTTCGATTTACTTTTGATCTTATTTTATTGTTAAATCCCCACCAGACATCTGCTAACTAACATTGCGCGCGTATGCAGAGTGAGTCACAGTATGAAAAAGGTCATCCCCTCAGAATTACAGGGGACCGACAATAATCTTATGCAACCGCATAGATTATGTAACAGAAAAGTAACTACCTATTTTAAACTATTCATAATTGTTTTCATTGCTGTTACATTTTTCTCAATTATTTAATGTATTTCCAAGATGGTGCTCCTCCACATTTCACTGCTGTTGTTCATAAATGGCTGAATCCCCATTTTTCCTGGGTGATGTATGGGTAGACCTGGTCTGCAGGAATAGCCGGTCAGAACCTCTGATTTAATACCCTGCAACTTTTTTCTTTGAGGTTGGTTGAAGGAGCAAGTCTAATATACGAAACCAACGACTTTGGAAGAATTTAAGGGACGCATACAAGGATTTCTTTTTACCATCCTTCAATTGTTCCTGGCAAGATCACTTGCGATTCCCTAGCAGTTTAAGAGACTCGAGTCGAATACTTGTGTCCATAAAGAATGTAAAAAAAACTCGATAATTATGTATGTTTTTCCTATGTTCATTTCTTGTAAACATAATTATTCAGAAATTAATTATAATTTTTTTTTTAAATAAGGAGTTACTTTAAAATCACCCTGCATATTAGTGCTTAACAAAATCATTACTTCAAAGTCTTTTTCGTATCCACATCTAAAGATTACGATTTATAAGGGGATAAAAGGGAGCAATTGCCCATGACCTCAAACCAGATGAACGCCCCTACTTCCTTTATAAAACTTGTAGAACATGTGGATATATTGTTAGAATCGGTACGGTGTGTTTGAAAGCGATGACTGGGTATGACGTTAAGCTACATCCAATGGTGAATGTCACTCCTGGAGCTCTAGGGAGTGTTGAGTACCTCTTCATCACCATTATTCCCAGGTCCACTCTGACTTAGTGTTAGTACATGTTAGGGTCAATCTATAGTTTGTAATAGATGAGTTAACAAAAATGTGTTTAAAAAGAAATTTTCAATACCCATCAAGAATTAAGAGAATAAAACGTATTCGCATTAAATAACTCAACAAGGGTTGACATGCCGTAACATCCAAAAAGGAAGGAAAGAAAGAAAATATCTGTTAATTAAAACAGTTATTGATTTTTATAAAAATTTACTTTTAATCAATTAGGCCGTAAAAAAACTAAAACTGTATAAAGAATAGATTACTATTATTAGTTACTTGTAAAGCGATTGGTTTAATGGGCATCGTCGGGGAAACGGTCTTGACAAACCGAGTTCAAATTCTAGATGAGCCTGTTTGCATAATGCTAATAATAATACCATTGGGAAAAGTATGAATTCAACTATTCTCCCTTCAGCTATGGATAATTAGTAAATCAGCCTGTGCTTTTTAACCTTGGAATGGTAACAAGTCTAGAAAAAAGAAAATTCTGAATTCAAACATGTTTAACTCCACTTAAAAAACTGACCTTGTGTCAATTCCAACTCACATTAGAGAGTTTATAAATATATATGGGCTTTTAAATCACTTGGATATAAACGAGCAATGTTCATTGAAGTTCTCAACAACTCATTAATATTTTTTTCTAAACTAAAAAAAGGGTTTATTCAAAAGTTTGATCGAAAGGATTCAATTGATTAAAAAAAATGTTAAAAGTGAGAAAATAATTTGATTGAAGTATTTTCAAGGCTCAAATGTCAGGATCAGGGTTCAATATCAAGTCAGTCAATATTATGAAACGTTGATTAATGTCACCTCAAACAGAAACTGTCTAATTAAGAAAGCAGTCACTAATTAGGGGATTAAATTAAGGTTAATCAACTCAATTTAACCAGGTATTCGCCAGGTTATTGATTAATTTTGAAATCTAAAGAATAAATAAATAGCATCTAGGAAATGAAAGCATGTTTGATCTGCAGGGCGAATACAATCAATTTGCTAGAGAGAAAATTAAATACCCGATTAAAAAAAATATTTTACTGACACTAGCCTAGAAAAAATGGCTTCTCTAAGGGAAGATATTTCCCTTGCAAGAAAGTTTGACTCGTTCAACAAAACACATAAACAGTAACTGAATCTTGCAAGAGATCTGAAAATGTGATGGTGATGTTAATTATCTTTGGAGCACTTGGAACAATCTCCAAAAGTTTGAATAAAAGATTGGGGGTACTGAATATCAGAGAAACACCACAGTACTGTTGAAATCAGTTAGATTTTTTTAAAATGTCGTCGAGACATAAAGAGACTCGCTGTCACCCAGAATCAGTTAAAACTGATGGGAAAACGCTTACAAGGAGGAACATAACATTAAAATCCGAGCCAGGTTTACACCTTTAGAGACAAGGATCATTTCTGGTTAGGGGGTGGGGCTCTAGATGTTTCTACATACAAATTAAATTAGATAAATCAGCAATTTAAAAAAATCAAAAGAAAATAAATTTATTCAGGGAAAAATATGTTAGTTTCAGAAAAAAAGTTTGATTTAACTTTTCTCACTTATATTGACTGTGAGACTAACCTTTATACATTTTGTATTATACAACAAAGTGGTATCATTCTTTCCATCTGGCAGCAAATCACCATTATTCTTTTTGTTACATATTCAAATATAGATAACTCCCGATTCACTAATTCAGCAATTCAATTCGGGCACACACCGCAATAAAGAGATACCCGGGGCAGCCGAACAGTACACATCACAAGGGAAGCCGGCGGCACTAAATTCTACACCTCAGGTCGACCAACCTATATCTCTCACCTATCCCCTAATCTCATGACCATTACTGCCGACCGACTCTTGAAGGGGCAAACATCCTACAACAACAAGAGTTCACCAACTATGATACACGATACCAACCCGCTATCGAATACTAAAACACAAGATGCTTCCCACCTAACCAACACCTAAGCACTACCACTGGTTCATCTGCCCACATCACCACCAACACTACAACTGATTCGGTCACCGGACCCTTCACTGACTTCATCACCATACGTCGCAACTATCACCAAAATCAGACTTTCTCTCTTAATTCACTTTCAGCTTTTCGTCGCCTTTCATGTTCCTTTTTTCAATACAATTTAGAAAACATAAAATCTGTGTTTGTTTTTCCTCGTCACCATACGCTTGCTAATAACCCTGTTTATTACATTTTCAATAATAAAACTAATATTATAATCATAAATAATACTCGTGTTCCTTAAGTTACGACCATTACCATCTTGCAACACCCTCTGGTTAAAAATAACACCGTCCAAATCATTGAAGATGAAAAAATGTAAATCCTGATTATATTGGGATATATATATATATATATATATATATATAATTAGATTCATCTGATATACCGACAAGGAAGCGTACGTGCACCCCCACAAAAACATCACACACACACACACACACACACACACTATATATATATATATATATATATATATATATATATACATATATATATATATACTATTTACATTGTGTACATGAAAGAACCTTTTTAATAAAGATCTGTAAAAATGCAACCTAATACATTAAAGGATTCTTTAAATCACATGTTTATATGTTTATATCGATGATTTGTTCGCCTCTGGTTCTATCTTGCTGAGATAGTCATGCTTTGCCTCGGGTTAGTTGACAACGGTAATAATAGTTTGGCCTTCAGAAGAAAATAAAGAAATGTATTTTTCTCTCAGAAAAAGATATCTTATTTCAATTTGAACATGTTTGGTAGAAGGCCTGATATATTGAACAATTATACCAGCAAATAATTACTCATTTTATCATTGGATTAAGTACAGGGTTAGTTTATTCGTAATTACAAACGTTAGTTAATTTATTTGAACAGACAGTTAATCATAGAAGTGTGAGCTTTCTTCAATTTAATAGGTTATCACTGTTTTATAGCCACTCTTTAAGCCAGACATATCTCGTATATTGTAGTGTTTTGTAGAGTGTAATTTGATAGCTGTTGTTTTACACAGATATACCTATCTTGTTTTATGCGTCTCTTGTGTGTCTTCTTTAATGTGTCTCTTGTGTGTCTTCTTTAATGTGTCTCTTGTGTGTGTCTTCTTTAATGTGTCTCTTGTGTGTCTTCTTGTCTCTTGTGTGTCTTCTTGTTGTCTCTTGTCTCTTGTGTGTCTTCTTTAATGTGTCTCTTGTGTGTCTTCTTTAATGCGTCTCTTTGTGTGTCTCTTGTGTGTCTTCTTTAATGCGTCTCTTGTGTCTCTTTAATGTTCTCTTGTGTGTCTTCTTTTAATGCGTCTCTTGTGTGTCTTCTTTAATGTGTCTCTTGTGTGTCTTCTTTTAATGTGTCTCTTGTGTGTCTTCTTTAATGCTCTTTAATGTCTCTTGTGTCTTCTTTTATTTGTCTCTTGTGTGTCTTCTTAATGTGTCTCTTGTGTCTCTTGTGTCTCTTGTGTGTCTTCTTTATGCGTCTCTTGTGTCTTCTTTAATGTGTCTCTTGTGTGTCTTCTTTAATGCGTCTCTTGTGTGTCTTCTTTAATGCGTCTCTTGTGTGTCTTCTTTTAATGTGTCTCTTGTGTGTCTTCTTTAATGTGTCTCTTGTGTGTCTGTGTGTCTTCTTTAATGTGTGTGTCTTCTTGTGTCTTCTTTAATGCGTCTCTTGTGTGTCTTCTTTAATGCGTCTCTTGTGTGTCTTCTTTATGCGTCTCTTGTGTGTCTTCTTTAATGCGTGTCTCTTGTGTGTCTTCTTTAATGTGTCTCTTGTGTGTTCTTCTTGAGTCTCTGTGTGTCTTCTTCCATTGTTCTGAGTAGGTGGAATCGTCCATCAGTTATCTTCTATCTTTGCTGCTAGATGATATTCTTAGCTGGACCTAATCTCTGGATCTGGTCTAGTAGATATTATTATGTTTCTGTTTCTAGATCTGAGTCGTGTTGTTGCGGGTTTTTAATTAATAATCACACGACTTTGCCTTAATTAGAGCTCTTTATTATTTTATAAGTTTCAAATCAAACATGCGTTTGAGAATTTAGCCCCAGCGGACAAGAGCGCCATTGCCGTCCATCCACTTTGGCGGCCATGCAAAATCTGACTTTGCTAAGGTCTTTCTCCCGTTCGTGCTGGCGAACTGGAAGATGAGGTCAAACACAATTCAAAATCTCTCTATCATTTTTCCTGTGTTTTTCCTCACCCATTAATTTTAATTTACTTTGAATTAAACTACATTCATTGTATGTAATCAATAGGTTTGCTATTAATTATGTAACATTTCGACGTTTAAAGAGTTGCATTAAACAAATCCAAAGTAGTATCAGATCATTATGAATGTCTCGAGAACCGAATGAGTACCCTTGATATGACTAGCTAACTAATTAAATGGTACTTTTCTGTGCCAACCTGTACAAGTCTCTCTTGAAAAGGGCTACTCTCTAATAAGACTCCATTGTGTACTGTGTCGGCTGTTCTTTTATGTAAAATACAAAATCAATTAAATGTTTTGTTCAATGACTAAAAATAAGAAATAAAAATGGCAGAGCTGTTGATTTATTAATTGCGGGTTGTCTAAATTTTATTTATAAAACTTCAACAATTTTTAATCGTTTTATATTGTTGGCATGAAGTGTTTTTGGATGATCGACTAAAATATTTCTATATGTTGTATAACAGTTATGTCTTAAGATGTTAGTATATATATATATATATATATATATATATATATATATATATATATGAGAGTTTCATAATTTGCTTGAAGCATTGTGTATGTATTGGTTAGGAGGTTGATTTAGAAGGCTATCACAATGCAGTTTGGAATAAATAACAAATAATAATACGGTAACAATGGTGTTGTGTGTTGACCTGTATTATTATTATTATTTTATTATAATAAAAAAATACAGGTCAACACACAACACCATTGTTACCGTATTATTATTTTTTTTTTCCAAACTGCATTGTGATAGCCTTCTAAATCAACCTCCTAATCAATATATATATATATATATATATATATATATATATATATATGGGAGAAATAAGAGGAAATTAATCTGACAATGTGTGGACAAACACGGGATGTTGTACAGGATGGATGGTTAGAGTAGGTAGTGATGTCGACGTTATAACGTTTCGGTTTGTTAGAACTTCTGCAGGACAGTGGATTGAGTTCTTGCTTCAAAGGATGTCGATCTCATACTGGTGAGTCGGGAATAGTGGAGGGTGGTCAGTTTCTAGTGCTACTAGGAATGTTTAAGTTGGTAGTGGGAGTTGTTTCAGTTTTTTGTAATATAAAGCATGGGGCAAATGGTCACTTCTAAATATAGACTCGTTGACTACCACGTGACAACCGAAGATTCCTATTGTCCAATCACTGGCAGTGCTGCTGCTGCTGTTGGTATATTTATAGAGGCCTGATTTTAATCTTAACTCATTGACATTTGGATTATCTTAGATGTCGGACTTACAAAGAATACTATAACACCGGATTCTTATTGGCTTGCTTACTTATATACTACATCTGGAACTAAGGATGCCGACCAGATACTTAACAGGAGTTTTTTGGGGGTTGATGTAGCTAGTAAGGTTATATTATTATTGATGCCATAGGAATGTTTAGGTAATGGGAGTTGATGTTTTTTAAGTATAGCTAGTCAATTCATTGTGTGTTTTGGTGAAGAAAGGGGGTCGTCAGTGGGTCATATACGCTGTGTTTGGTGGAGACATGGTGGGTCATGTAAAAGTGGGGAATGGTAGTGGGTTTTATTATAAGACTGTGTCTTTATTTGTTTATTATATAAAAAAAGTCATCGGCGGGGCGGCCTAGAGTCAGTATCAGCCAGTCAGCGAGGGAGTCTATCCCCTTTTCAATAGCGCTAGACAAAGGAGATTGTTTTTGGCATCTGAGGTGGTGCGCCACACCTACCATCAGCTCCTTACTTTACCGCACAGATCCCTGTGCTACTCATACGTTGAGTTGGCGAGGACTGGTATCGAAATAGGAACCTTGTGGTTTCTATCCGAGCGCCCTACCGACTGAGCTAACCCGGCCCCTTTTATGATATACTATGTATTTATTTATTTATTTTTGATAAGTATCGTGTTGTTTTTTTGGTCAATAGCTGTTGATACCGGCTTTGCCTTGGTGTGAGGAAATATTTAAAAATTTGGATCTATACCTAACATTTGGTGTGTTACTTATGGCGCTGGCCTCGAATATTTGTCTTAAGTTTTTGTTGTGGATGTATGCAATCATGAATGCACTATTGAAATTAAAGTTGTGTTGTGTTTTAGATGCTGTAAGTAAAGTAAAGTCGTCGGGGCGGCCTAATGTCGGTATCAACCATGCAGCGAGGGAGTCTATCCCTTTTCAATAGCGCTAGACCAAGGAGATAGTTTTTGGCAACTGGGGGTGCACCACACCTACCATCAGCTCCTTCCTTTACCACACATATCCCTGTGCTACTCATACGCTGAATTGGCGATGGTGGGTATCGAACTAGGAACCTTGTGGTTTCTAGCCGAACGCTCTACCGACTGAATATTGGGTTTGTGCTCGTAGATGCATTCTTTCAGGTTTCTGGAGGTTTCCTCTATGTATTTTTGTGGCAGTTTGTACATATAATCATGAACAGGCCTGCTTCTGATTTTACTTGCTGTCGAGAGTTTTTTTAGTATGTTGTGAATAGTTTGGATGCTAATGTATGTGAATAGTTTTGGATGCTTATATATATATATATATATATATAGTTTAATTATAAAGACTAGAGTAATTAATAAGAACGCAAATAAAACGATAACATTCATTTTAATTATATCTGATTTGATTTCTATATAAAACCATTAATAGGGTTTATTTTAATACGTTTGAGAATAAAACAATATTATTAGAGATCAATAGCACCAAGTAATTATTTATTAAACCTGGTTCTGTTAAAATTAGTAAGTAAATTAATCACACTATATATTATGAGAACCTTTTTTCCTTAGTGATATATAAGTCACATTGCAGGATCTTATACGCACTAATTACATAGGCTGTTTTGAGGCAGATTTATCTCAGATTTGAATAGAGACATCTTTAATAGATAAAATTCATTATATGTATTAATGATTTGACTATAAATTAAATACTCATTGATAAACTTACGCAATTCCTGGGGTATTGTGACATAAACAGGGACGTCGTTTCGCTTACGGACAGACACCGAATCCCTATTATAATGAGATATAATGATAGTTTAATCCTATTATCATTTCGTTTTATATTATAGCAGACCAGTTATGTTGGCATTAAATGATAGCGAAAAAGAGATATTATTTTTAGTGCTTGGGGGGTCTGGTCATTTTTTAACCCGTGCACGCTGTAAGCAGTAAGAAGAGGTCATGCAATAAATCATCCTGACTTGATTGCTGCAAGCTTTTATCTGTCCTTTTGTACCAACCCATTGATTTACCCCATGGCCTTGAGTGTTCATTTGTTGCACTTTCGTTTTCTTAACGACATAAATTGATGGCGAATTCAACGAAACGTTTTTCTATAATTTCTTCATTTCTTTCTTGGAATGTCTGTCGCAACACAAATGGTCAAAAATATTCAATGTCTTATTTTAACAACAATGCCAATTCTTGAGAGTTTGCCAGTTTTTCTCACTGACTTTTTACACTAGTAAAAAAAGCAATTAGGATCTTGTAGTTGTAGACAGTTTTTGTTGAGTACAGAACCGTAGTTACAACACATCAAATATAGATTCGTGCTTTTAGTAAAAAGTAAATCTTTATTATATATACTAGCAACAAAAAACAACCTCCGGGCGGTGTAAAAGTTAATTTTTGAAAGATATTGCCTGGGAGTTAAAAATTCAATGTCAGAGGGCTTGTATCATAAGTAAGCAAAAATATAAAATTTATTAAAGGAGTAAAAAAATAGATCAATTTGGAATGGAAACTTAGTCCTATCCCCTCAAATGATATTAATTAAATAATCATTTTGAATATTTTGCACATAAATTTTTCACTAAATCGTAGTTATCTATTTATTTGTATACTTTTTAGTTAACTTCTCGTTACTGAAAAAATTATTAAAATTGCTTACTCAAATTTTAAGTGTATATAATACAAGAATATAGTGACGTAATCTGTGACGTAGTTTTTCTTACAGGCAGAAATACACCCAATATCCATTATTAATATATATATATATATATATATATATATATAGATAGAAAGAAAACGGAATTTGTCAAAGAAACTAAGAAAATTTCTGCCATACTTCCAGGACAAATGTAGTTTAGCCTTCAATGATTTAATTGAGTAACAGAAAAAGATCATTTCATTCTTCACAAAAAACTCAATGTTTACCATACTGCGGCAGTTTATTCTAAAGATCTAACCTGATACAACGTTTTTTTCATAGCAAGATCGGAGAAAACTGACTTCACATTTAAGGGAGATCAATACTATATTCATTTCTCTCTCTGAATCTGTCATAACACAAATGGCAGAAAAAATATCTTATTTTAACAATGATTAGAAACTTTTTTTATTATCGAGAAAATAAAGTCCCCTAATTAAGCTGATTTGCTTCACTTTGTAAAGTTGCATTGCACCGTCTCTAATCGCCTTCCATCAGATTTCTGCTCTTTCTTCTGACAAAGTTCGTCTCCCAATGGATGTTGTCTCTCCAGGTTCCATCTTGTGTTCTGTACTGAGAATAACACTGCTGAACTCGTTCAGCAGTATAAGAGAACCCGATTGTGTCTTTCCTGTCCGGATGAAACTCACGTCCTTCGGAATGTAAAAAAACTCACCTTGTACGAGATGTAGGATGCATGGATTGATTTAGGTGCCCCGATACATGAAATGTTGCGTCAATAAATAGATAAGCCAAAAGTAAGTTCGAGGAGTTTCAGAATGCACCGATGTTACATAAACAAGCTATTTCGGCTCAAGATGGGGGGGATTTGTTTCGAAACTCATTCTTGATAGTTTGCCAGTGTTTTCCTTGACGTATTAGGTTCCCATAGTTGTATACACTTTTTGTTGAGCACAGAACCGCAGTTACAGTACATCAAATATAGATTCGTGTTTCCAGTTAAAAGAAATTTGTATGAGATATAGTTTCTCCTGTCTTATAAAGTGCGGACTGGAGATCTGAGAAAGAATCGAGACATCACCGCACGTTTGTTAAAATCAGCTAGATTTTTTTAGTCCTGATAAACAAAACTGTTTAAATCTGTGTAAAATTGGCATTGTGTCACATCCTGCTCGTGTGGAGGGGTTGGTAAATGCATATACAATCTTTAGATATGTAAATAGAATTGTAATGTTTCGAGAACAATTAAATGGAAATCGTTGTAATAGTAATAATTAATAATTCAAACATTCAAACACATCCCTACCGGCATAACAACCAGACTCTCAAAAACTCATCTAACAAAACTATCTTTAACAAAACCAAAAACATATATGAACAAGCCGTTAAATCCAGCAGTTTCAAAACCAACCTTCAATACAAAGAGGATAACTCCCAAAACAAAAAATGAAATAGAAACAGAAACATAATTTGGTTTACCCCCTCGTTTAACTTAAGCTTAAATCTCAACTTAGGTAAGTTTTTTTTTTAAATCCTAAACTACCATTTCCCACCCGAAAACAAGCTCCATAAAATTTTCAACAAATTATCCTATAGCTGCATGCCGAACGTTGACAAATATATAAGCAAATCTAACATAAAAAATTAAACAAAAACGATAGCGACACCCTCCCATGCAACTGCAGAAATAACAATAATAATAACAATGATAATAAACCAACATGTCCATTCAACTTTAAATGCCGCAACAAAAACCTGGTATACAAAGCTACGGCCTTCAACAAGAATAACAAGAAAATGGTTTATGTTGGTTCCACTCAGTATCCTTTCAAAAATAGATATTATAATCATACATCTAGTTTTAGCAACATTCAGTATAAGAACAGCACCTCCCTCTCTAAATACGTCTGGGACTTCAAAAATAAACACGACACAGACCCTATAATTCTTATTACTGAACTATTCTCTTGACTGGACCTGTTGTTGGGCTGGATGGCATGCTCGCTGTTCTTTGAGTCTGGAATTTACTTGAGTTGTCTTGAGGATGTATTGTCTCGTGACGGTGATATTTTTTAATAACAAATGCAGGAAGTTCTTGTTTTTTCTGAGCTCAGGTATTTCATCCCAAGTAAAAATGCCTTGGAGAATAGACACTCACTTGCGTCTGTTCTCTTCAAACTGTCAGCTCTCACAGCCAACTCATAATCCACTATTTCACTTTTCGCCTGTTGGCGTACATCGACCAATCAGAATAGACAGGTAGCCTTTCATTCCTCATCCCCAAAATTCTAGTAACTTTTACTATTTGCTACATGTAACTAGAATATTTGGGTTTTTCCATCTCCTGATTTAAGAATGAATTTCCGATACAATCTCAGATATTCACTTGGAATTGATTTTTGCTTTTGTTTTATATAGTCATTGGTTGGTTGGTTGGTTGGATTTTGCAGCGATAATGTGAATAACCTGTTTACCAATTATGTTGTTAATCATTTCCCAGATCCCCACAGATCTTTCCGATACATCATCCTTTCTCTCGAAATCACTCCGCCAGGAAAAAATATCTTGTTTTCTTTGCTTATTTTATAAGTTTGAAGTTTCCATTCTTTTGCTTCCAGTTCTTTGAATTTTTGGTTAGCAGTTTGTGTATATGTAGGGAGGTGGGTGTAATCGCTGAAAAATTCAGGAAGTTCAGTAAATATCGATATGTCAAATCTTGTTTTCGACTATTCGTTTGCATCCCCCAAGGCCGGAATTTTCTCTTATCGTCAGTGCCACGGACAATTTGCCGGATGAAAAGAGTCTCAATACAATTAGTATTTCTTTTTATCTGCAGCTACGAGGCAAAAAAAGTAAACATTTTAAAACCAGTCTTTCTCTTCCAACCGAACGCCGGATTTGATATACACAAGAAGGACTCAGTAATACTTGTTTGTCTGTCTGAGTCTTTCATATACAGATGTAAACAAAACTTTAACGCACAATCTATTGAGAATCATTTATTCAGCTCTCAACCGTGAAAGTTATCTTGTTATAATGAATATTATGTGACCGTCTGTAAACCGAAAGTACGTCACCACTGACATCACGAATTCCTTAGTAATTTAATATATAGTCTCAACAATTATGAAATAGTCATTATTTAAACAAAAGTTTAACAACGACTCTACTGACAATCATTTTTCAGCTCTCAAGCGTAAAAGTAGTAAGTCTAAAAAGAAAAAAAAAGTCACGTCACTTGTTTTATTACATTGGGAAATTTTATCTATTAATAATAGATTCGGTCTCTATTTGTCGGTAACCGAAACTACGTCACTGCTTACGTCACAATACACAAAATCATCAATACGTAAATATAAAAACAATCTTGTATTATAGCTTATGGCAAAATGAGCCTAAAATGCATTTTTGACACCTACAGAAAATAATTTACCAAAAATCAGGGAATTATCGGATTTTAATGAAATTTTCAGTGTTTATTTATCAATAAATGATCTTTATAATGCATTATTTATTTTATTTCAAAACTTTCTCATTTTTTTCAGGTCACTTATTTTTTACCCTCCTTATGTTGGGGCGTAATATTTTTTTCAAGTTGGTCTTATTTTTTACTAAATACAGTATAAATAAAGAGATAAAAGACCGAAGTTATGAATAGAAACAATTTTTTTTACGGTGGTCATTCTATGAGTAAATAAGTACCAAAAATCGAAAAATTAAATGTAAAAAAATAGATAATTAATTTTTTGGAGATTTTTTTTACTCATTTCGATAATTATTTAATTGACTATTATCTTATAAAAGAAAAAATTATACATCGATATTTTTCTGCTTAAAAACGGGAGGGGTACATTTTCAATAGAGTTTTTCTTCAAAACTTATTACTTTATGTGTCTAAAATAAGGTTTGCATTAAATAGATATTTATTTCTAGAATCTAAAAATATAACATTTTAAAATTAACATGAGAATATTTTTATTTCAAATGAATTTTATATATTAATTTTTCATAGCAAAAATACTAAATTAAAGTTTTGAAATAAAATAATTAATGCATTATAAAATTCATTAATTGTTAAATCAATACTGAAATTCATTCAAATCGGATTACTACCTGATTTTTGGTAATTTTTTTTGTAATCGCGAATGTTACAGTAAAATTGTAAACAAGCACTTAAAACCATCGAAAAAGAGGCTTAATGGCGGATCACCTCGAAATTGACCAAAACAAATGGTTTTAAATCTTTTTAAAATAAACTGCATATTTAATGATATCTTTTTTAATGATGGTTATTATGTTACTACTTATCGATTTAGACAAAGTTTGACCTTAAATAATAGATTTAATTATTTTTTAAATTTCTAGCAGACGACAAAAGTGCCAATGGCTATTGTATTATATACGCTCAAAAGTTGAGTAAAAAAAAATTAAAATCATTTTTTACCTCCGCCCTCTTTTTCAGTTACAAGATTTTAAATAAAATGTTTACAAATAAATAAATACCAACATTTTTATGCAAAGTTTCTGTGTAAAATATTCAAAATAATTATTTAATTAATAATTTATATCCGAATTAAGTTCAGCAAGGTTACATAATTTTTCGATTTTCGTAAGACACAAATGCAACTTTTATTTTCGAAAGATAAAATACTTTAATGAATAGCGTAGGGTTTTAAGTACAATTTGTTCTAGTCAGTTGCGTTTATTTAGTTTTTATTCGCTTTAGTCAGTTTTGGGGTCACAGGCCAAAGATTTAAGTTTCGTTAGGAATTTTTCCCCATAGTACAGCATCTAATATATTACAGTCGCATTTCGTAAGGTATTTTCGCTAAACGAAGCTTTATATTCCATATGAATTCGTTCTAGTAGTTGTTTGTTTTTTTAAATTCATTCGTTCTTGTCAACATCGTTTGTTTTTTTTACGAGTAGATGAATTGATATTTAGCAATGTTAGTTATTTTAAACCGATCAATGTTTTCAACCGTATATAGATATTTATAGACAATAATTAGAATGTACATATATTTTACGCAATTTTACACCGTCGTCATTTAAAAAAAATTTTTTTTTTTTTTTTTACTCAGTATACATTTGTAGTCATTACCAGCGCGAAAAAAAATTAGTTTAAATATTCAACTTCGACCAAATTGAATATGCTATGGTTACAGTCTCATATATCCAACGCATTTAACATCCTAGCCATGCCAATGCATTTATCTGAATATCCTGTTTATGATTGGCTGAACCATTCAGATATATTAGTTTTAACAAAGTTTGATCGGCTTATTATGTTTATGAAGCTAACATAACTGACGACGCCATCCTGCGCTAAGTCTAGCGTATTTCAAACATAGATGCACACATATATAGGCTTTGAATTTTTAACACCTGCCCCCACAGGCAATGTCATTCAAAATAATTTTACAACGCCCGAAGGGCGTTTTTTATGCTAGTTCGTATAACGTTGTGTTGTGATCTTTTTGTAGGAATTTCAGGTCTATAGTAATAATTTTATTACTGGCAGAACCTTTGAATATATCACAGTATGATAATTTAATTATTACAACGTTTGATATGTTTATTCTATATCCGCATCTAAAGTCTACAATTTATAGAGGGATCAAGAGGGCAATTGCCTAAGTCCACCAACCAGATGAACATCCATACTTTCTTTATAAAACTAGCAGGACCTGGGGATATACCACACTATGATAATCTAATTATTACAACGTTTGACATGTTTACTTAAGAGCAATTGAAGACTAATTCAATATGTAAAAAGTATAATAATCTCGATTTAAATCTCTTTTTCCTTTTTATTCGATTTAAAGAGAATAGCCTTATCACTTCCGTGCGCTTACCAACTATCTGTCTTTCTCCTACTCTCTTTTTGTCTTGTTAGTTTTGTTATATATTTTTCTGTGTAGCATGCTATTTTTCTGCCCATTCTTTCTTTATAATAAAAATGGAATGGTCCATTATTTAGCAGGGGTGACAACACTCATAAGAAATAAGAATTCGACGAATAATCAACACCAGATAATGAGGATTTACATTTTTGGATTTGATCTTGGACGATTTGGAGAATCTCATTTTTAAACAAGAGGGTGTTGTTAGATGGTAACGTATTTTTAAGGAACTCGAGTATTAATATATAGATTATCACCCCCATGATGAAAATAGAAAATGTAAAACAACACAAATGGATGGATACAGAAATGAGTGTTTGTAACAGAACTATTAAAAAATCGGCTGAATGAACTGGTATTTACGAGAAAAAAAAACAAGCAAAAGCAGTCCACACACACACACACACACACACACACACACGGAAATGAAAGAGAAACAATCATGGCGTGTGGACAATTGGATGAAAGTAATATTCAGTAATGAATTAAGAATCTTCATTGACCACCGTGGGTGAAAAGGGGATAGACTCCTTCCGTGTCTCGCTGATACCGACTTTAGGCCACCCCGATGATTTAACTTCTTTTACTTACTGTTCAAATAAAACATTTAAAGATAACTACATGAAGAGTGGCTGGGTTAGCTCAGTCGGTAGAGCGTTCGGCTAGAAACCACAAGGTTCCTAGTTCGATAACGGTCCTCGCCAACTCAGCGTATGAGTAGCACAGGGATCTGTGCGGTAAAGTAAGGAGCTGATGGTAGATGTGGCGCACCACCTAAGGCGCCAAAACAGTCTCCTTGGTTTAGCGCTATTTAAAAGGGGATAGAATCCCTCGCTGATTCCGATTTTAGGTTGCCCCGACGACTTTACTTACTTACATGAATAAAACAAGTAAATCTCCCAATTTATTCATGAATTGGAATTGCATGTCATTTAAAGGACCAGATAAAATGGTAATCAATAATCTCAATAATCAATGTCTAGAAGGAAAAATAGAGGGGGGATAAATATTCGACTCAACATGTTGAGGGGGGGGGGCAAAAAGAAGCGAGTCAAACGCCTTCTCAACAATGTCGTCTACAACAATGTCGTCGTCGTCGTCAAAAGTTTTTAGCAGCTGAAAATTGCAACTCACTTCCTGCCGTCACCCACTTCTACTTATACTACTGTTTCCCCTTAACATCCGGCGTCTGTGCCCCACACACGAGACTGTCGAGCCAATCCCGACCGCCGGAATCCTGGCAGCTATCATCCGGGCACCTGGCACTTACATACGGGACAGTAGCATCTCGACTTCGGTGCCAATGTGTCGCCCGTTCGCATTCTGAAGGACGCGGGTTTGATTCTACAGTCCTACATGCTAGGCAAAGCCTAGCCCGCTTCCTTCGCGAATACGGTAGGTCTTCACGTTCGACACACACCCCGTGTTCTCTATCACACAATGCGGATGTGTACATTGAAATTCTGGATAATTTTCTCATTTGGAGAATGATGCATCTTATCAAAGAACAGAAGGGATCATCTTTTTCAGGAAAGACATGTCAAAGAACGATATTTTGTGTAGAATCAACATATTATATTTACCTTCACAGGAAAGCTGTTACCAGCATCCAGTTCCAGACAAAAAATGGGACTGTAACAAAATATAGTCCCTGTACCATCTATCAGAAAACAGTCATGTGTTCGATATATATATATATATATATTTACCAGCTCCTCCGCACGAGCAGAATGTGACACAAGATCAATTTTTAAGCGGAGTTTAACAGGTTTGAATTCAGAGTGTTCCTTCTCCTAGACCAGTTGCCTAACCAAGGTTAAAGAGCCCAGTCTGCCCTACTATTTACCCATAGCTGGAGGGAGAGTAGAATTCATACCTTTCCCAAGGGTATTAGCGCTAAGTGAAATGCAATTACCACGTCCAGGATTTGAACTCCTGTCGACGAGTCCATTTCCTATGCCTTTAACCATTACACCACACGCTTCCTATGTGTTCGGTATATATGGGTCAAAGTATTCACTCTAAAACCAGCAGCCAATCAGAATCTTGGGAATAGCCGAACCTGCCATTTAAACCACCTACCAACTCTGGATTCTCAAAATAGATTCAACTTGCAACACACCTGAATATACGAATTTCTACAGTTTGATGAATATCGTTTCGTTATCTGGAATAAATGTGAGAACAATTCACGCCGAAGTAATAACAACGTTATTTTATTGCCTGAGCAAACTTATCAGAAGAGAATACAAACATTAGAGGAAATACAAAGAAGAGCTTATATAGAATTGCATGAACGAAATGTCCAAATAGGAAAAATGTCTTTTACTAGAGAATGGCCTGAGGCTGCTGATAAAAGACAAAAATATACCTACAAATCCATGTACGTACGCATGGACGATTACGCAGACATGCATACATATAAATATCTATATAAGCCTTATCTCGATTTTATACCTTTTTTTATACATGTACTCTAATATTTATTTTTTTATTTTCTTTCTTTTTTCTCTTCGCATATACTTACCACTGTCACATTCTATAATATTTTTCTTTACATGACTTTAAAAGAAATACCATTCATTTAAATAATCAATCAAGTTTAAGGTTTATTTTATGAAACCAGATAATTCAGTTATTAAATAAAGAATGTTTTGTGACTTATCTGTTATTAATTTATTTACTGCTAAATAACAAAAGCAAGCTGAATATTCTCTAAGTGTGATAAATCCATAAATTTGTTGGTAGTATAGTATTCTAATATCAAACGTAAAAAACCCAACTTTTCTATTCATTGAAAGAGGCAGAATATAAGGAGGAAAATAAACAAGTGTGTCTGAGGAAAAGTGAGGATTACACAGTAGAAAGATAAAGCTCTTAATGTTTTGAATAGAAAGAATGTCTGTCATAAAGTGTTGTAATGAAACACTTCATTCTGAAAGATATTGTTGACAGCTAGAAAGAAATGTAGCCGTTTTTTGCTGAAAATCAAGATAGTCCGATAAATTCTTGCATGACAATGCAAAAGGCATACACCAAATAATTCTAATTCGGAAATTACTTCCTGTACTCTCTTTCCCTGTGTGGGGGTGGGGAGTGGTTAGTTTCGTTGGTTGGATTTTACAGCATTTGAACCCTTGTTGGGTTATTTTATGCCGAAGACGTTTTGTTCTATTCATGTTTGATGAGTATTCAAAATTTTCTTTTAAACTCACTTTTTAACACATTTTAAAAACTTATGGCACCTAACAGATACTACCACTCCGGGTCAGAGTTAACCTGGGAGTAATTGCAATGAAGGAGCACTCCAAACTCCCCAGAACTTCAAAATTGAAACTTCACCACAAGATGCAATTGAACGTCATACCCGGAATACTAAGACTCTCAGTCACTGCCCTCTAGCACATATATGATAAAAGGAAGCGTGTGGTGTAATGGTTAAAGTCATGGGAAATGGACTCGTCGCCCCGAGTTCAAATCCTGGAAGTGGTAATTGCATTTCATTTAACGCTAATATCCTTGGGAAAGGTATGAATCCTACTCTCCCTCCAGCTATGGGTAGATAGTAGGGCAGACTGGGCTCTTTAACCTTGGTTAGGCTACCGGTCTTGGAGAAGGAAAACTCTGAATTCAAACCTGTTGAACTCCGCTTAAGAAATTGACCTTGTGTCGCATCCTGCTCGTGAGGAGGGTTGGTAAATATATATAAGATAAAAGGGGTTGGCATGTCCATAATGGGAATAGAATTGAGGCAATCATACATGTGCGTGACCAGCCGATTTTATTGGAAGGAGTCTCTCCGACCGCCCGTCTATCCTAATGGACGTTCAAAATAGTGTTGCATGTCATGAACTGCTCAGCCACTAGTGTTCCATGCTTAAGCTTCATGGGTTACCACCTACAGTGAACAGGTAGCCCTATTGGGTGCAGTTAGGGTATTCTACAGCCGCAGCCGATAGGATGAGGAGGAAGGAGGCTTAGAATAAACTAAGAGAGATAAGATCCCCTTCCCCCACAAAAAATGTTTAATGAGCATAACACTAAACTAAAACTGGTGGTAAGTCTACAGTTCAGTATGGCGTACCTTATCATTGCTATTACTCCCAGGTCCACCCAGACCCGCAACTGTAGTAACTCTTAGAATTTAATATATAAGACAAATTCATTTCTCTGAAAAGCCTTAGTATTTGGATAAGAAGATGTGTAATCATATAACTGTGTGCAATCAAATATTTATCAAATAGAATTATTAATGCCACGAGGACTTGAAATCTGGAGTTATTATTAGATACTTGAAAACATACAATAGCTTGCAAATTACGGGTGTTAGATAAGAATACTAGAAAATATATAAATGTGCCCAAACAAATTATTATCGTTACATATAAATAATTATTTGAAACCATATAGTTACATTCAAATAAGTCTTGGATAGGTATATTTGATATCATATAACTTTCTATAAATTACTCTTGAGAAACAACAACAAAATATGAATGTTCAATGAACGCGATTCCTTAGACTTTCACACGGCTCACTCTGGCGAAACGGAAGAGAGGTCAAACGCAGGTTAACATCTGCCATTCATTTATTGTGTTTTTCACATTAAACAACAATTATCGTACATAATTAATAGGATAACTATTAATTATTTTACAATTGAACTCCACGATTCTTTCTTTTAACATATATATCACTGTGTGCAAACAACTAATGATTATTTCTTGTGAAACGATTGGGTTATTCATAAACAAGTATTAGATCAGTATACTATGTCGAAATTATTTTCATTAGATAGGAATACTTGATATCATTTAACTGGATACAAAGAACTCTTAAGAAATAGATTAACAAAAATGTGAATATGAATGGACAATGAACGGTGTTCCATAAACACTAGGCTTAAAATAAACTTTACCTTTTCTGCTGGGTGGTTTACAAAATGATAATAACACGAGAATATTGAACCTCTTTTATTTATTCTGCGACTAATTTTGGATTTAATTTCTGAAATATTTATTAAGATCTACATTGTAATCAATTTAGGGAGGACATTTTTTTTAAATTATTCATTTATATTTGACAAGAAAATACTGTGTGTATGTGTGAGAGAGGGGGTAAAAGAGAAGGGAAGAATAGAATCTTTGGACTAAGAATGTTTCTGTTATATTTACCAACAAAATGTTGTGTGTATGTGTGTGTGATAGAGATAGACTCTGTGTGAGAGAGGGAGAGAGAGAGATACATTGACAGAAAGAGGGAGGAATAATAGAATGATTTGTCTAAGAATGTTTCATTTATATTTGGCAATTTGTGTGCGCGTGCATATGTGCATACGTGTGTGAGATAGTGAATGGGAGAGTGAGAGAAAGGGGGAGGTAGAATAGAATTTTTGGACAAAAAATGTTTAATTTATATTTGACAACAAAATTGTGTGTATGCGTGTGAGAGAGTGTGAGATGAGGAACAGAGAGAGGAGTGTATTGTCAGATTCATTTCTCTATCTCTTCCCTGTAGAAAAATCCCTCAGGTCGATAATACTTTTTCATCGGTCCTTTTTCTATTTATTTTTCTATTCCTTCATTTTATATAGGTTTTCTTTTTATCGCCTTTTCTAATCGTTGGTTTCTTTTTTCTCCAAAATGTTTTTGTTTGAAAGTCCCTCTTTTTAAATACTGGAAGAATACCGAACGCTTGTCGCCATTGGCTATTGTTCAAACATTTGTCACTGAAGCAGAAATCATCCAATCATAGCCTGACACTGCATTTCATTACCATCACGTGATATATAAATATATATACTCCCTTTTTCACTTGAAACCTTTACCGTTGCTGGAAGTTGTATTTTTTCTTTCATATATTTACCTTGCTTTGAATATCCTGAGCTTTTGCTAATATTGTTAACTTTGGTTTGTCTTGTTCAGTTCAATGTTTTTGCCGATTCTTCTCTTACACTTCCAGTTCAGAATCTACGCCATTTTCTTTAAGCATTTTGTAATTAAATTGTAGAAATGCAAAATTATATAAGAATCGAAATAATTCACATTACGAAACTTTGTCATAACCTTTTCTAACATTACAAACAAATGGTACCGGCCCGCCAATAGATATGTTATCAAAAAAGGCAGCAGCCGGAAGAAAGGCGTGTGTAGAATAAGAAGATGCGGAAATGTTGAAAAAACTACAATTTTAGTTATATGTTATGTAATAGTGGAAAATAACTAGAATTGGCTATGACGTGTGAAAGGTTGATCTGTTGGCTTCTGATCAGTCGAAAGGTGGGAAGAGTGAAAGGAATATTGGGGGGGGAGTCTGTTGGACGCACGGGCAGAGTCTGGCTGAGAGTTTCCAGAATTTTAGTTACATTATGTAATAGTGGAAATTAACTAGAATTTGGGAGGACGTGTGAAAGGCTGATCTGTTGGCTTCTGATTAAATCCAGGTACTAGAATCTGGAAGTTTCTGGCTGAGAGTTCATTATGTAATAGTGGAAGGATCAGTCGAAAGGTTGAATGAGAGTTTCCAGAATTTTAGTTATACATTATGCTAGAATTTGGCAGGACGTGTGAAAGGCTGATCTGTTGGCTTCTGATTCGTCGGATTCTGGCTGAGAGTTTCTAAGCTTTTCCTTAGATGCCAAGTAGTGCAGCCGTACAGTAGCGCTGACATGGCTATAGCATGACCGAGTAAACTTAGCAAAATAAATACTATGATTTATATTTCATAGGGTGGCAAAATAACAACGATAAGTTTTGATTTCCATCGATTATATCTTATTTCGGTAGAAATGCACAATAGCGCGCAAGTGATAATATCATTAGAATCGCATTTACGTATAAATAGCATTAGTTGTCGGAAACTCCCGACATAGCCTAACCCTAACCCTAACACCAATCCTGAGCCTAACGAACCCTTACAGTAATCCTAATCCTAGCATCTACCGTGAAATGTAATGTTTTTATACGTAATCTAATGATATTATCTCTTGCGTGCTATTATGCATTAGCACCTTTATTTCTTTTCTTTTTTTTTATTAATCAACATTTTTATTTGCTCGAGTTATGCCACGTGGAAGTCCTGCGTGTCAACGAGGCCAAATTTTGAGGAAATTCTCAGGACAAACACATCTATAACAATCTTTTGCCTCATTAGGCAGCATTGATTCCCAAACCAAAACCAACATTAAAGCGATGGCTGACGAAAAGAGACACATAAAGATGATATGAAAGCTCGAGGCTGATTTTTTTTTATTTTCGCAATCGTTAGAATAAACCGAAATAAAATTGTTAGTCTTCTTGAATCCTTAATTAGGCGAGAAAGACATTAAATTATTGGCGTTGATTCAAATCATTTCTCATGGGAATTCGAGCGCGAAAATTTATTTTGTTATGCGCGAAATTATTTATGATTTGAGATGTGATTTGAAGAAGATGTATCGACAGCAGAACTATCAAGAAATCTAGTCGAATTAATCAGTAGTTTAATGAAAGGAAGGAAAGAAAAAAGGGTGAGAGAGAGAGTTAAATCAAGATCAGTATACTTTTTACATATTGAACTATATAACAATAGCTCTTACGTGAACATACCAAACGTTTTGATAATTAATCCTAATTTGGTATAGACCGTTAGTTTAATCAACATGAATTGAAAATATTATTTCCAACGATTGTTTCAAAATCATAAATTTGATACTTTTTTCTTTCGGAATTATCAGCCATTTATATCCGTAATTGTATCAGTGCTACTGTATGGCTGCACCATGTGGACCCTAACACAGCACCTAGAGAATAAGCTAGATGGGAATTGCTCAAGAATGATGCGCGTGATACTAAACAAATCGTGGAAACAACAACCTACAAGAAAACAAGAGAAGCAAGAACAAACTCATAAGTGACGTTCTTCTATGTAAACTAGCACATGGTCACGCCAGTGTGGACCATCTAGCAAAGACCTACATT
Source organism: Doryteuthis pealeii (assembly GCA_023376005.1). NCBI lineage: Eukaryota > Metazoa > Mollusca > Cephalopoda > Myopsida > Loliginidae > Doryteuthis > Doryteuthis pealeii. The sequence continues at coordinate 59,061,860 of CM042145.1, read as the reverse complement.
GACCAGCTCTACGCAGGTACTGGATGCTGTGCAGAGGACATGCCAAGAGCAAAATAGGGACGGCTGGCGAGAGATTGTCATAGATATCCATGGTACTAGCGCGACATGATGATGATATCAGGATTCAAGATTAAGCTTGTTTTGTGTCTGTGGTAGAATGTCGAGCCTACCATCAGCTTTACCCCAGAGTTCCAAGCTTACATAGTTTGGATCTCTGGGGTAAAGCTCATGCACTGACTCGGCGAGGGCAAGTATCAAACCTTGAGGTTCCTAGAACAATACTCTACCGACTGAGCTAAACCGGCCTAAGAAACATAAGGGGACTCAATTTCCATTTTCAAGCGCCCCCTTGCACACACACACACACACACACATATATATATATATATATATATATATATATATATATATATATATATATATAAACAAGAACCTACATGCGATTCTGGTAAAGGGATTTCATTCAGTTCCGGTATTTGAAAAACATATTGCTTGGCGTTCATGACTGAACATTATATATTTCGGCGATAAAATCTATATTTTGCTCGCTTTTTTTTTTTTTTTTTTTTTTTTGCGAGATTAAGATCAATTCAATTCGTTTCTTTTAAAAACAAAAATTCGTTGAGGTGTATAAAGATGATTGATTGATTGATTGATTAAATGGATTAATAAAAATGTGTTTAAAAACTTAGTTAAAAAAAAAGAATGTTCAATACCCATCAAGATTAAATAGAACAAAACGACTTCGGCGTAAAATAACCCAACAAGGGTTGAAATCCCGTAAAATAAAAATAATAAAATAAATAAATAACTTTTACGTCTACCTAACAACAAGAAAGACTTAAACCTTCGATATAACTTTTTTTTTAAATATCATGAAGCCAGATCTATCTTTCTGCCTCCAGTATTTTTCTTATTTTCAATTTGATGTCTATAGGTTAATGACTTATCTGATTTCATGTGTAGATGAGATCTCATCTAATGAGATCTCGTTAGGTTTTGAAATTCTAATCTTGTTAGTCCATTACAAAAACATTTTTTCTTACCAGATGTAAGTCTCTTCAAAATTCCAATGCGTTCATCAATTTTTTTGCAGACCCAATAAATCCGCTGCCTGGAATGTCCCTGTTCTCTCACAAATTTTTAACTCGCCCTTCTTATGATTTGGGCCCAGTTCCCAGTGCTTAAAATATAATGGGCACGACCGTAAAATTCATGCTACCCAGTTTTCTCATTTTCTAGTCATGGTTAAAAAAAAGTAAAGTTAGCTGAGTGGCTTATTTTCGGTATCAGCTGGACAGCTAGGGAGTCTATCCTTTTTTTGCTAGCACTTCACCTGGAACACTGTTTTTGATGAAGTGAAGCTCCACACCTACCATCAGCTCTCCACTTTACCGTACAGATTGGATTACCCAATTTGCGCTACTCATACGCTGATTTGGCGGGGACCGGTATTGAACCAGGGATCTTGTGATTCCTAGGTAGGTGTTCCACCGACTGAGCCTAACCGGTATTTATTTTTGGTATCATTTTCAATGTGTCCACCAACACAGTTACACCTACATTAAAATAACGGTCGATCTAGATGTTAAATTGTAGAGTACTATCACTGACAAATATAATTGTATTAACACGCTTAGAGGATGTTAGCTTAGATTTTTTATTTAGTAGTAAATAAGCTAATAGCTGTTAAGACGAAAAACATTTTTCTTTAATAGGTGACCATTCTAATTTTATAAAATAAAGTGGTACCTTGACTTACGAGTTTAATTTGTTACGCTCGTAACTCAGTTTCCTCGTATATCAAATCAATTTTCCCATTTGAATTAACTAAAATGTAATTAATCCGTTCCAACCTCCACTAAAAAAGCTAACTATTTTTTGGAAACAAATCTTTTAGTGAATCTATTAACATAAGCGTATCTGAAGCTTGCTCATCCCTCAAATTTCAGCTTCCGGCTCAAAGCAAAAGTCGATGGAGTGACAGCTCGTAACTCGGAAAACTCGTAAATGAAGACACTCGTAAGTCAAGATATAATTGTATTCCTTAAATAAACATTGACTAAATTGTACAAATAAACTGTATATGCAATTTTTCTGTGTGCTACCTATTTTATTTGATATAATTGGTTGGGTTTCTCTACTTATGTGTCCTTCACTGACTGCACCTCTTCAGAGGGTTAATCCCCCCAATGGAGCCACCTATTGGCCGGTGTTGGCGACTCGTGACTGAGCGGTCCATGACATGCAACACTCCACTAGACGGACAGTTGGAGAGGACCTCTCCGATCAATCGGCTGATCACATCAAGCACTAGCACCTATTGTTTGTCCCAACCCTATGGCAAACCCCAACTTTTTTATCATATGTGCTAGAGGGTGGTAGCAGAGGGTTTTAGTGTCCTGGGTATAACGTTAAACTCAGATGATGAAATTTAAATTTTGGAGCTCTGTGGAATGTGAAGTACACATCACAACTACTCCTCGGTCTACTTTGACCCGGAGTTGTCCTGTTAGTCCATTTATAGATTGAAAAGAAAAGAGTTTTAAAAATGTGTTTAAAATTAAGTTTTAAAAAATGAGTACCATCAAGAATGAATAAAACAAAACGTCTTTGGCATAAAATAAGCCAGCAATAGTTAACATGCCGTAAAATCCAACGAATCAACTAACATAGTGACGAATATAATAAGATGCAATAATTAACATTTTTACAGAAGACAGTTATAGAAAGTTTCTTCTGTTCTCCAATATTCTAGCCGAAGTGCTGTGGTCTATTATCTTGTTGTATTTGAAATTATTTTTACCATGGTTACTAGTTTGTTTTCCTCGTTCTCGAAAAGTCGAATTCTTCTGCAAGAAATAAAAATCAAAGAAATCTTCAAATGAAATCAAAGGCTATTTTCAAAATGCTGTATTGTTTGTTTTTTTCAAAGACATGGATGAGTCGTATTGACATAAAAGGCAAATTAATACAGCAAATAATCTTCCCCAGAAAATCAAAGAAACTGCAATATTGAAAAGAAATAAAAAAAAAATATATAACAAAAATGATGCATCTTATTTTTTTCCCTTTTGCAGAAAAGAACAGATGCCAGGTGATTTTTTCGTTTGATAATCTAGTAAACAAAGAATCCACTTTGCTTTTCTCCTAATTACGAATCTTTCAAAGGAAAATGCGGATCTTTTATCAAAGATAACATCAGGATTTGGCATTCCTCCCTTAAATCTAGGGCCATTCTACATTATCTCCCTGACAAATTATGTATTACGACCGCGGCATCATTTGGTGATATGCAAAGAGAATTCGGATGCGAAGCACACTCTTACATCCCACATGATCATAGAACAGCTCTTTATACAATTATACACAGGGAATTGGGTTATATATATATATATATATATATATATATACACTAGATATTCAATTTCCTTAATGCAACAGAAACTGGAAATTAGTTATGCAATTAGTGAAATTCATTCGAACAACTGATACATTATTAGAAAATAGGTTATGTTTATCTCAATATATAAACACTGGCACAATCCCCCATATATATATATATATATATATATATATATATATATATATATAACACGGCATCACCTGGGTAGAGGGAGTATTAAAAAAAGTTAGTTTCACGGATCCATTATAAATGAATCACGACTTGGATCCTCGCCGGATGTCCCATTAAAATCCCTATGTAATGTAGACTTTGCTTTGATCCGGCCTGGTAGGGCGTCAGGAACCAACTGCACAGACACTCTGAAAAGAATAATTGATGTTCCCTATTTGAAATATTAAATGCGAAAAAAAAAAAGAAAGAAGAACTACACCGATCCAGAATAGCAGACCCAGACTAAACCGATCTAGAATAGCAGACCTAGACTATACCGATCTAGAATAGCAGACCTAGACTAGATCTAGAATAGCAGACCAGACTATACCTAGAATAGCAGACCCCTATACCGATCTAGAATAGCAGACCCAGACTAACCGATCTAGAATAGCAGACAGAATAGCAGACCTACACTATACCGATCTAGAATAGCAAACCCAGACTAACCGATCTAGAATAGCAGACCCAGACTAAACCGATCTAGAATAGCAGACCTACACTATACCGATCTAGAATAGCAGACCTAGATCAGACCAGACTATACCGATCTAGATAGCAGACCCAGACTATACCGATCTAGATCTAGAATAGCAGACCAGATCTAGAATAGCAGACCAGACTATACCGATCTAGAATAGCAGAAGACTAGATCTAGCAAGACTAGATCTAGAATAGCAGACCAGATCAGATCTTATAGTATAGTACTATTAGTATAGTACACACTTCTACACAATTAGACGCTAGATCACAAATCGAAAAGTAATACCTGCCTACACACATTTAAATTGTTTCCGCTGCGAAACAATTTCGTTAATTTATTTGCTTGTACGAGGATTCAATAAGTGAAACGCTAGTACTAGGGGAGTGTTTGTATGTTTCAAGATTTAACATTAATTGCTCTGCCAAAAGACTATTGAGCACTTTTTTACTTTTTGCTTATCTCCCTATTTTATGATATTTTTAATAGCCACACAAGCATTCTGTTTTCACACACACTCGCACGCACACACACACACGCATATATACATATATATATATATATATATATATATATATATATATATATGTAATCCACAGATACTGTGTTTTGATATTTCATCTCATAAGTATGGCTAGACACAGCAACTATTTCTGACCTGGAGCGAAACCCGACTGACTTTTCATCAGCCAGGTTCTTTAACCCTTCGTTCGTAGACATCTGCCATTAAGGAGCGGTGTTTTAACTGATCGGTGTATATATATATATATATATATATATATATATATATATATATATATATATATATATATATATCATCGACCCTCTATTCTAAGCCAGAAGGCCGTATTCTATATTTTTACGCAAGGAATCAAAATCTGTCAGATTCGAGTGTCGTCTAAGCGCATGCACACAAACAAACCAGAATATCTTTCGACGAAAAAAAAGGGGAATTAAACGTCATCTTTATAACAACTGCCAAACTTTGGACAAAATAAAAAAAAAATATTTCATTGAATGAATGACAATCCGGGAAAAATTGAGATTGCATAGATCAGAAAAATGTTGGAGATTAGGAAAAAAGCGAATAATTTGAAAAGACTTGATATCACTTAATCCGTTCCAAGACTAACCTGGTTAGGAGATTCAAATAACTACTACTAATAATAATAATAAAAGATAATCTTATTATAATGGGGATTATGTGTCTGTTTGTCTGTAACCGAAACTGTCACAGCCAACGTCACAGTTCCCTTAGTTTTTTACGATATATTCAAATGGTTATTAAATAATTATTATTTAATCTTAATTAGCATCTTATGATTTAACAATGTCTTGTTAAAGTATATATGAGATAAATTTACCTCAAAATGTTATGTATGTGTTTAAAATCTTGCAATGTGTGTTATATACTACAAAGTAATAAAGCCTTACATAGTATATGGTGTGCATATTCTTACCAAACCGTGTTTAATAAATAATTACTTGGTGTTATTGATTTCTATCATTGTTTTATTCTCAAATTGTATTAAAAGTAATCCTATGCAAATTTTATATTGAAATCAATTAGAATAAAGTAAAAAATCACTAATCTTTTTTGTGTTCGTATTTAATTTCACGAGTATTCCTGATTCAGTATTATATTTAGTTACATTAAAACGTAAATACTTGTGCTCATAGGGCGCATACATTTCTTGATATAATAATAATAATAATAATAATAATAATGCACTAGGAACAGTCTGAAAAAAGACTGGTGGAACTGGAAATCAGAGGAAGAATTGAGGACATCCAGAAAACAGCGTGGCTGAAATCAGCTACAATACCCAGAAGAGTCCTGGAGACCTGAGGAAACTTGTTGTCACTCAGAGTCCAGCGAAAGACCATCAGCTAACGCTGGTATGAAAAACTAATAATAATGATAATAGAAAGTGGATCACTTATAATAGCACCTCAAACCAGTACCAAAAGGACCAATCATATCAAAGTGAAAATAAATAAGACGCAGGAGAATGGTAAGTGTAGGGTATTTGAAGACAGATGAAACGGTTAATCACATAATAAGGTAATGTAACAAACTAGCATACAGAGAGTACAACACGACTGGGGAGTAAAGGGGATTAACTCTGCAAAATATTAAATTTTGACCCTACTACCAAATGGTTTATGCACGAACCACTATCCGTCCTAATGAATGAAACACACCAAAATCTCTTGGATTTTCAGATACAAGCGTATCATGTAATTTCAGCCGGAAGATCAGACCTAGTATTAATTGACAAGAAAAAAATGAACTGTTCTTGATTTTACTTGGTTGGCAAAATTTAGTGGATTTAATTATTGGCTTTTTATTTATTACTCTATTAATTAATATTTTGTTACTTCGGTAATTTATGGGGAAGTCCGTCCCGGTCTCCTGTCTCAGAAATTGCTACCCGGTGACTATTAAAATAACGTCCCCAGCTATGTCGGTGTTACTTGAAAGAAAACAACCAACTTAGGGCGTTAAATGTATTTTAGAGGGGGTGTCTCTTTTTTGTCGTAATTCTTATTTATTTATCGTAAATTGTCGTAATTCTTGTTCATTTATAGAAATTTGTCGTAATTCTTCTTCATTTATAAAAATTTGTCGTAATTCTTGTTCATTTATAGAAATTTGTCGTAATTCTTGTTTATTTATCGTAATTTGTCGTAATTCTTGTTTAGATATGAAGATGGATATAGTTTGGAATAGACTGAGATAGATAAACAAAATAATATAGATAGATAAGAACAAATGGAGATAGATAGATAGATATTTTCTACAAGTAAGTGTATTTGTGGGGTGTCGCTTCTTTTTTGTCGTAATTCTTGTTTATTTAAACTAAAAACAAGACATTAAACAAATATGAATAAAAGAAAATCCGAGATGACATAGCTGGGGACGTTATTTTAATAGTTACCGGGTAGCAATTTCTGAGGCAGGAGACAGGGACGCACTTCCTCATAAATTACCGTTACTTCCTATCATTTCCATGAGGTCTTTATGCCTGGTTTTTGAAAATATCTTTTTAAAATGTCTGAAAGTTTCTTGGTTATTTGGGCCAGTGGTGGGAGAGTGTTTGCTAAATGTTCTTACAGGACAGAATACGGTTTAGCTTTATTCTTGTGTCTATATGCGTGTGTTCTTTATTTTACATGAATTAATCGTTATATTAAATTATATTAATTCTATGATATCGAAGAGTTAATGTAAATTTAGATAATTAAAGATTTACATTCACAGAAATTATTCCTATTTAATTCAAATTTTATGTACACTTCTAAAGAGGATCTATAAGTTACATTTATACATACATACATACATATATATATATATATATATATATATATATATATATATAATTATTCAAGAACAGCTTTTCCCATTACATCTGTCACCATCAAGTAATGGAGCCTTATGTATACACATTAAAACATTAAAATTCCATTAAAACCGTCGATATAAAGATTTTAAATAGGATTTTATGTCCGACCATTTTCATTTACACACAGATTCATCAATAATCAGATGCATAATGTACAGACCTGTCGTCTGCGGCTCTGAAATACACCGACTGCACCTCTGCAGAAGGGTAAGTACCCCCCACCCCCAATGGGACCACATGTTAGCCGTGGGTGGCGACCCATGATGTTTAAGGATAGAACCCTGGTGAATGAGCAATCCCAACCCTATTGCTCTTATCGCAAGCTCCAACCTATTTTATCATATGTGCTAGAATGCAGTGGCCGAGTGTCTTGGTGTCCTGGGTATTACGTTAAACCCTATCTGATGTTTGGTTTGGTTTCTTGTAAAATGAAAATGTTGATAGGTTATTTAATGCCAAGTCCTTACCAGAACATTAGAAACAGTATTTAACCAACAGCTGGATGGTATAAACCCCCCTGTCCAGCTAACCGTTGGTTAAATAGTACCATTTTGTTCTTACTGCTCTTTTACAAGGATGGCTTTGGCATTAAATAACCCACGGAAGTTGATATGCCATTAAACAAAGAAATCAGACCGAAAGAATGTCCACCATCAGAATCATTTGCTTGATAAACGAAGTTAAGCAGGGATGAGTCTGTCCAGTACTTAGATGGGTGACCATTTAAGCAAGAGCAGTTACTGTAAGTAACCTGATATCAAATTGTCTTGAATATACATCAAATTCTGGAGCTTTGGGGAATGTGGAGTAAGCCCTCATTACATTACTCCCAGTTCCACTCTGACCCGAAGTGGTAGTATCTGTTAGGGTCCCATCTATCGGTTAATAATGAGTTCTAAACATTTGATTAAAAATTGAGTACCCATCAAGAATGAACAAACAAAATGTCTTCGGCATAAAATAACTCAATGGGTTTATATGCCGTAAATCCAACCAACCAACCAGAACTTGAGCGTCACCATCAAATGCAATTTAGTTACCTATTCAGAACACTCTTGTTGGAGATAGGGATCTTACCCATCTACTGGGGATAATGTCAGTGTATTGTATACCCTAACACAAACGGTTTACATACTGTAAAATCCAACCAACCAGCCAGCCAACCTGATATCAAAAATGATTTGATTCGGAATTACATGGTCCAAAAAGGGTTGATATGCCGTAAAACACAACCAACCAACAAACAGAATCATTATCTGGTTAAGTTATTTTTTGTCTGTATTTATGTTTTTTTATTCTTTCTTTTTCTCTCTCTCTCTCTCTCTCTCTCTCTCTCTCTCTCTCTCTCTCTCTCTCTCTCGTTTTTTCCAGCATTAGGCGTCTCTAATTATATGCCGTAAAAGATTTCCGTGTGTACCTCATCTGGATTTTTCCTTATCTGGGAAAATCCATTTAGCAATTTCCACATATGATAGGACATTATGCGGATAAGTTGAAATATTTGTTAGTGCGTTGTTGCTAATACAATAATGTTCTGTGTCTTACTTTTTTATACGACGCATAAAAAAAGAGAAAGAGAATGTTGAGATGCAAACTTAATTTCAATCTTGAGTGTGTGTCTATAGATTTGGTTCAGATGTCATTTCAATATTGTCAGTGCATTCAGATTCCTCTCATCTGAAAACCAAGTCACGATACGTAACTGATAGAAATCAGAGATTATAAGATTATAGAATTATGGGACCATATGAAATTTAGGCACCCCGTTTGCGATCTCGATTCATATGGACATTTTTTTTCATTTACACCGTCAAAATCCGGTTGTTGTTAACAGACGATTTTTAGAGTTTTTTTCTAAATTATAAAACTAAACCCTAACCCCTAACAAACAACCGGATTTTGACGATGTAAATGAAAAACATGTCCTTATGAATCGAGATCGCAAAATAGAGATTCCTTCGTCAGAATATTTTCTGAAATCTAAGTTCTTGAGCTGTTAACCTTGTTTCTAAGATTGGTCCAAATAAAAAATCAAAGGTAAACGATCAACATCATAGTTGCCTCATTTTTCTTTACTCTTGCATTGTGATAGCCTTCAAAAACAACCACAAAACCAATATAAACCTAAATGCTTTAGGCAAATTATAAAACTCTTTTATATATATATATATATATATATATATATATATATATATATATATATATAGTAGTGAAATGGTTAAATCAATCCGACACTATGTGGAAAATAAATAGTGTCCCAAAGTAAGATTTATTCTTGATCCGTTTTTTGCAACCTTCTTCAGGACAGGTGGTGAGACCTTGTGAGGGAGGCGTGAAGTTCCTGCTTGTCGGGTGATGAGACACCAGCTACACCAGATGACACCGACAATTCCACACCCTTTGGCCAATACGTGACTACCATTACTCATCAACCACCAAGCAGTTCTCTTCGAACTCGGAAGCCCTCAATCCTTATTCAGGAGTATTTACTGAAACTTCGAAGCGGACCCTTTAGAAGGACAATATTCCGAAAAAAATAAACAAACAATACAAATTATCAAGTCTCATCTCAAAAATTTAAAGAAATAGTAAAACTATTTAATCACCTTGCCTCAAACCTATTCAAGGTTATTGAACGACCCCCTCCACAAATTTAAAAAAAACAAAACAAATATCCTAAAAAAATTACATTGTCTTCATCGGAATTCTTTTCAATTTTTTTGTCTCGTATTATTATTTTTTTAAATATTGTCTCATTATTTTATACTTTTTACCTACTATCAAATTGTTTTTGTGTTTGGAGGGGAGATTCTTTTCTTTTCTTTCATTTATTTATTTTTTTGGCTCGGGATTGAGAAATGTTTTCTACCGAATAAATTGAGATTGTTAACCCGGAAGATGCCAGGAAGCTATTTTGTTAAATGCATTACGATGATTAGGAGACATAAGAACTACTTCTTTATAATTATATTCTTTAACTAAAGTTAGCAATGACATCATAGGTAATATTACTGATTCTATATAAAGCCAAGACAATACTACAAATGTCACATGGAAAATGGTACCATTAACAATTTAAGATAATGTACTATCTATATATATATATATATATATATATATATATATATATATATATAAGGGGAAATCTTTGGTAGTTTTAGAGGCACGACAAAAATGAAGACCAGAAAAAAAAATGATGCATGTTTTGTTCTTAATCATATTTATTTACCAATATTTCGAGGCGTATCTCTTTTAAAGGTTTAAGATAGACTGACTGTCTGTTTTCTTGTCTGCTGTTGGGATTACATATACGTGGACCCCATAACAACGTTATATATATATATATATATATATATATATTCATACTTGTATATATATTATACATATTAAAAGAAACTCCTCATTCACCAGAACCCTCGTATATATAAATTCAAACTTCTTCCTCTTCTTCTTCGATCGACGTTGTATTTCGTTCTTATTAGTGTTTTGTGTTGTTTTCCTTGTTATTTTCTTGTTTCTCTCAAATAATTTCTATTTTCACATGTCTATTGAAATATACACTATCGTTTTATAGCCGTAAAAGTAAGTAAATCGTAATTATGCTGTCATCCATTACATGCGCGAGGAAACACATTTCGTACAACATATTACACATTACAAAACAACCAGATACTAATAATCAAACATTCGTAAAATTATTATTATGGAAAAATACCTGGACCTTGCCATCGAATTAAAAAAAACCTGTGGAATATGAGGGTCAAAGAGATACCAATTGAAGTTGGAGCACTTGGGACGGTCCCAAAAAGCTTGAAACGAAGACTGGAGGATCTGGAAGTCGGTGAAAGAATTGGGACCATCCAGACAACTGCATTGCTGTAATCGACTAGAATATTGAGAAGAGTCCTGGAGACCTGAGGAGACTTGTTGTCACTCAGACTCCAGTGAAATACCATCAGCTAACGCTGGTGTGAAAAACTCACAAGGAGTGAAATAATAACTTTATGAATACTCCAAGTGACAAACCATAAAGTTTACATGCAAAACGACCTGGATATGGCCTAGAAAGAAAAAAAAAGTCAAGAAACTGAATATCTCATAATTGCAGTACAAAATAATGCCAAAAGGACCACTTAGAAGTGAAACAAGATTAAACGCAACAGAATAACAAATGTAGAATGTGTAGCGACAGACACGAAACGCTTTATCATATGATAAGCGAAAACAGAATATTTGCTCACGAGGAGTAGGTATGACTGGGTGGTAACGGTGATCCACTGAGAATTGTGTAAGAAATTAAACTTTGAACATACTACAAAATGGTATATGCAACAACCAGGACTGGTTTTAGAGAATGAGACACATAAATTCTCTGGGATTTTGACATAAAATCGAATCACCAGAAGAGCTTTAATAAACAACAAAAAAAGAGAGAACCTCATCTAGTGGATTTTGCTGTCACGGTGAACCACCGAGTGAAAATGAAAAATGTTTGAATCTTCACAGAAAAAATTCTGGAACATGAAGATGAAAAGAATACCATTTGTAGTTGGTGTTGTTGGAACGGTCTCAGAGGTTTGGAAGAATTGGATATAAACAGCAGAATCGAAACCATCCAGATAACAGCATTGTTAAAATCGGCTAGAGAACCGGGGAGACTCACAACGACTGATATAATAATGCCATAAGAACCAATTATGCCAAAGCAAAAATGTATCAATAGATGAGATATTGCTACCGAGGTATATAAACTGGTCTACTAACGCTAGCTTATGTTATATATTAAAATAGATCGGCTGGAAGCCTGGGGAGATATGCTGTCACTCAGATTCCAGTGAAATACCCCCAGCTCACGCCGCCCACAAGGAGTGATATGATTATGCCATGAAAACTAATTAATCCAAAGCAAATAATCATCAGTAGATGAGATATTGCTACCGAGTTATATAAAATAAGCTAGCGTTAGTAGACCAGTTCATATATTAAAATAGATCTTT
>CM042145.1:59016859-59044359 GCA_023376005.1 Doryteuthis pealeii | reverse complement strand
CTTCCGACCATTATCATCCTGCAACACCCTCTAGTTAAATATAAGACCATCCAAATTATCCAAAATGCAAAGCAAAAATGTAAATCCATATTATCTGGTGTTGCTTGATCGCAGCTTTCTTATTTGTCCCATTTTATTTCACCCAATTTTAAAAATGAAACCTTCCAAATGGTCTTGTGTCGCTTAAATGCCCAACGTAAAATCAAAATGATTTGAAAAAAATTGAAGTTACATGCCTGTTTTGTTTGTAATGTTGAAATTGTGAATTACGGAAGATATTTTGGTAATAATGATCTGTTGTCGTCTCAGTCTAATTTACGGTCTTCATTTTAAGTCCTAGTTTACGTGATGTTTTAGCGAGCCAGCATCAAGCGAATTTACGGCCCAACTTAGATATTTTCCGATTCTTGTTTTTGTCATATGTTGTTGGCAAATTTATATATATATATATATATATATATAAGCCCCTATCCTCGCTCCCTTCATTTCCGCTACTAACTCACCCCCTCACCAAATCACATGTACACGCACGTAATTTTGCTTTCAATAAAAATCTTTCGACTGAGGATGTCCGTATAAATCGGACGAAATATTTCAACTCTTAGATTTATTTTGAGTTATCATTTCTTGTTCACTATCCTTTTACCTACCTCGTACTGTCGGATTCTACTACATCCATCCTATCTTCATATATATATATCCTCCTCACATTTCTACCATATATATATAAATATATATATATATATATCAAGGGGTGTGGGGGCTAGAAGGAGCAGAAATTTCATTTTAGTAGTAGTGAGAAACTCGTAGAAATTATATTAACAGGTGTTATATATATATATATATATATATATATATATATATATATATATATATATATATATATGTGTGTGTGTGTGTGTGTGTGTGTGTGGATCGTTTTATTTCAGCATGATATATTTTCTATCTTCTCTCAGTAATTTCTTAGCTAGTATATTTCTCTTGGCAGAGAATTCGGTAAAAATAAGTTTCACATGAGTTAATAGTAAAATCTGCAATCTACTTACCATTTTTTGCCTTTAGTAATACACTGTTTTTTTTCTTCCTATCCATATGCAGAACATTGGTGAATGTACACTTCCTTTGAGGAACTTGCCTTAAAGACATCGTGATATTCAATGGGGTATCTCCTGGCAGATGTTACGCAGGTTTACCCTGAGGTACTGAACTAAAAAAGAATATTAAAACGTCTGACAAAAATCTGTGTTTCTGACTTAACATATATACCTTATTTAAAGTAGGAAACTTTGAAGAATTTTTGTTGAGAAAAAGCAACGAAAACTTACCTTTACTTGTCGCGGCATGGATTTTTCAAATTCTTAAAATCAGTCAGACTACGGATCGAACAGGCGCTGCTAAATCGATAAGAGAGCATGCTACTCCTCGTCTATTCTTTATTGGTATCGTACTGCGTATAGTTTTACCTAAAAATTATTAGTCATAAAAATCTATATATTAATATTCGTGTTCTTTATTTGTACGAACATTATCATCTTGCAACACTCTCTGGCTAAAAATAAAACCATCCAAATCGTCCAAATCGTCCCAAGATGAAATCAAAAAAACTAAATCCTGATTATCTAGTGTTGCTTATCCGCCTAATTCTCATTTCTTATGAGTATAGTCACCTCAGTTAAATACTGGACCGCTCTTTTCTTGTTATTAAGAAAGAATTTAAGAATAACATGCTAAACAGAAAAATATAAGAAAGAAAGGAAAAAAGAAAGAAAGGAAAAAAGAAAGAAAGTAAGGGGAAGATAGAGGCGGTGAGCGCACGGAAGCGATAATTTTAATCTATTTCAATCGAACATAATAAAAAGATGAATAGAATGAAAGAAAGCAAAAAGTGTGAGAGTTAAATCAAGATTATGATAACTTTTACATATTGAACTTTTTCGCAATAGCAATTGTAAACATATCAAACGTAATAATTAAATTGTCATAATGTGGCATATACACAGGTCCTGCTAATAAATCTTCCACAGCTTTAAATTCTAAGTGTTTCATATATGCAGTCTAGCAAGTATGAGTAACCAGCAACCCTCGGGCCATAGGCGGCCTTTTATGACATCCTGTGTGTCAAGTTTAATTCAATTATACAAACATAATACCTTGTTTTGCCAAACTTTTTTTCCATTTCGTTTCATCTTCGATAATTCACCCCACTTTAATGTAGCTGGGTCATTGATTAAATTATCAATTAATGGAAATTAATGATTTAAATGAATAATTCAAAATGTTTAATTTCTGTTTCCATTAATCATATATTATGACAACCGAAGAATTCAACAGCGGTTTTCTCATTTACGCATGCGTATCATAGACATGAAGAATTGTGGGTAATTTATAATCTCGAAGAAAATTTACGACTTGCACTATGATATATGAAAATACTAGAAGCGCCTACCCGGCACTGCCTGGGTTGATGGGGGCATAATAAAAATGTTAGTCTCGCAGATCCATTGATTTTTTTGGTCTTACATAATTAGTTTATGTTTTAATCACAAATGCCATCAATGACTTTCCATTATCTTACTATTCAAATCCTTATTTTTAAATAACTTCCCAGATATGAATAATATCTTCATTATTTTTGCACAAAAGCAAGCTCTGGTCATAGGGAATATTTATTTAATTCAATGTAATTGTTTCTTTTTCATTGTTTCCTCTTGACATATATATATACATGCATACCAATTATCTTTTCTATGTGTTTGGATTGACACACTTTCTCTTAAAAAATTGCATACTGTAAAGTTCTCACTAAAATTCGCACTTTTGTGTATTTTGCCAAATAAATTTCAGATGATTTTTTATTAGATAATTTTATTTTGCTTTAGTTTCTATCAAATATGTTTACTTCCACTAAGATATATCCCCACCCAGTCGGTAGAGCTTAGAATTCACTGTATTCCCTAGAGGGGTAAGACCCCCACTTTAAAAATCGGACTCCGGGGTATAAAACTAAACAGCATCCGATTGATTGATTGATTTCAAGGGCATTTCAACCCGTATGAAGGGGTACACTACCTGGTGCTTGGGAAATGAAGCCTCACCACCAGATGTAGTTTCTAGTACAGTCGACTGGAATTAGAATACGCTGAATGTATTCCCTGTAGGGGGAGTGTCGTGGCTATGACACTCAACCTCATTTTTAGTCTAAAAAAGTAACTAAAAAAAATAGGTTGCTTTTTTGAGGTGGCAGAACGGATTAATGGCATTTCAGTTTATTTCATTGGGGAAAATTGATTTGATATACGAGTAAATTGAGCTCCAGTCGGAACGAATTAAACTCGTAAGTCAAGTTATCACAATATACATATATATATATATATATATATATATATATATGTGTGATGTAGGTTGTACTAGATATCTTATTATAATGTTGATTCGCTGTCTGTCTTTCTGTAACCGATACTACGTCACTACTTATGTCACAATACTCTTAGGAACTGCGTAAGATTATCAATGAGTATTTGATTTATTATCAAAATTATTTGTAGATAGAATAAATCTTATTTACTAACGACGTCTCAATGAAAATATGAATCAGATTTGCCTCAAAACAGCTATTATTGCTTTTGAAATCCCTTAATGTGACTTATTTATCACTAAGAAATAAAGGTTTACATAATATATAGTGTGGTTAATTTGCATATTGGTTTTAACAAAACAGGGTTTGATAAATAATTGGTGTTATTGATCTTTAATATTATTGTCTTATTCTCCAACGTATTAAAATCAATCCTACAAATGATTTTTATCTAGAAACCAATTAAAATATAATTTTAAAAAGTGTAATCGTTTTATATGCGTTCTTATTTAATTTCGTTAGTTTTTCTCATTCGATATATTTTATTACATCACAACTTAAATACTTACGTCTGGAGGGGACATATTTTTGCTAGTGATTACAATTCTTTTTGTTTTAGTGTTGTGGTCTGATTTCTGATGGCCAATATCTTATGAGTCCTACTTCTAGAAAAAGGTAGTTCGCGTCCAATGTATTTTTCTTTATTTCATATTCGTTCATAGATATGAAGTTCCACAAAAGACATTCTAAGTTGTAACACTACGTCACCACATCTCTATTTTAAGAGTAATGTCGAATACGGGATTTTTTTTCTTCCTCTCCACAGAACTTTCAATACATGGGAGGTTTCCATGTGTCAGCTGTGAGAACACATGCATCGACCTCTGTTTAATCTCTTTCAACGTGCCCGGATGTAATCAGACGTCAGTGAAATGTCTGTCCAGCTGTGTTGGACAGACAATTATAAAGGAAAGCACAAGGAAAGAGATAAAATAATGAAGTCACCGCATCTAATCGATAACCAATTGTGGGCAGTGCCTATACAACTCAGACTTCGCAGATGCTATCAATAAAGTATTGAATTAGACGAAAGAACTTTCTTTCTTTTTTTGTTAACGTTCTTCCTTACGAAATATTATGGGACTGCAACGCGAAAGAAAATACTGGATGGTGTCACCTTCAGTCGATTTTATTCTGTCATAGAATTTAGGGGGAGAAATGTGGATTTATCAAATATGTATCATGTCTGATAGCATATGAGACTCCGATATTTAGAATAAGAGTATTATACAGTTAAACTGGGTAAATGTTCCAGTGGTTTATGGCTTCTGGGTAAATACCGTGTTTCCCCGAAAATAAGACCTACCTGCAAAATAAGACTTAGCGTAATTTTTCAGGATGATTTTAATATAATTTAGGGGAGAAATAGGAGATTAATCAAACACGTATCATCTTTGAAAGTTTTAGGCGATGTCTGGGCTTGGCTGGTGAGGTGAGTGGGTGGACTCCTAGCATCAGTAAAAAAACAAGAGCTATCAAAGTGCAGATGAGCTCCAGAGGAGTCAACAGCCATCCACACCGAGAGGAGTTGGATTAGGGATCTTACTACTCATATAAATTCATAAATGGGGTAGATGGAGTTCCTTAGCCTTGGACGGCGATCCATCTTGACAAGAAAAAGTCTGTTATAAAACTTCGCTGTCTCGCGGTTATAGCAAATTCCAAAGAAAGGCTTTGAGAGTAAACCCAGAAACCAAATCCGGTGCGGGAATCCCTAATGTGATTTGATGCTGAATGCCAGCGTTATCCAGCAATTCACAGATGCTAACAATAAAGTATTGAAGTAGACGAAAGAACTTTCTCTTTTTTGTGTGTATGTTAACGTCCTTCCTTGTGGAATTTAATTGGACTGCAACATGAAAGAAAAGACTGGATGGTGTCACCTTCAATCGATTTTATTTCTGCTATACAAATTAGGGGGAGAAATGGAGTAATTATCAAATACGTATCATATCTGATAACATATGAGACTCCTATATTATACAGTTAAGTTAGGTAAACTTGCTAGCGGTCTATGGCTGGTTGGTTGATTGGATCAATGGCATGTCAACCCTTGTTGCGTTATTTTATGCCGTATACATTTTAAATGCTTGTTAGATATTTTAAAACTCATTTTATTTAAACACATTTTTTGTAAACTCATTTTGTAACCGCTTTTTGTACCCGCTCCTCAGGAGTGTTGCTTCTTGAGTGGCACCCCCATATTAACCCAAACCTGTGTCACATTTTCCTGGTGCGTCAAATAAATACACCTGGCATTCGTGCCGGGTTGTTCAAATATTACCTTGCTCAATTCCAGAGGGTTTTCCTACTATTAGCATCTCATCGAAATTCCATTTCAATTTGAAATTCCATTTCCAATCCTCCACTCAAATCATACTTTTTGGTACGAATAATGTTCAATATAGGTAATATATATATACATATATAGAGAGAGAGACAGACAGACAGACAGAGAGAGAGAGAAATATTGTCATAGATGCATGCCACATCGGGATATTGATCTTGCTATGAAAACACAAGAGATCATTAATAACTTAAAATTGGTTAACTTTAAGACTTTTTGATAGCATCTTATGATTACTTGGTCCAAAATGCTTTTATAAACCAATTTTTAGGAGTAGCGTAGCTCTAAATCTCATTTTACGGAAAAAATAGTCGCCATTTTTCGCAACCCTTCCCCTCAAATAAAATTTGGAGAGCAAACAAAACCGACATAACTTTTTTGCAATTGGAAGCTCAAATTTTGGGGATTGTCTAACTTTAACTTAGTCCACTCCTGGACAACATTTCAGAAAAATTGAAGGGAGTTGTGACATGGACTGGATGATTTGACATTGAATTACCCAGCGATAAGTTTAGTGTCCGGTGATTGAGATGCCCATCATGACGAATATCTAAGGATTATGAGAAATTTTAGCCCAATAGGTTTTACTTGTTGTGGGTTAATCTACTCTAAATTGATCTTGTGTCACATTTTAGGGGGACAAATATATTGCGTAGACAAGTAGGCATGCCGTTTTCAAATCGGCTATCACTCATACCGGATGTTTACAAATTACAAGATCAGATCCAGGAAGGCTTCCCCCACTTAGAAAACACCTCATCCGCCTAAAAGGATTAAGATTTGGTTGATTGATCGTAGCCTGGGACCACTAAATATAATGCCGGAGGGACGTGAGCAAATTTGAAATCAACCTCTGGAAGTTTTGCTTCCTGTGAGGCACTAAATATTAAAACTTGTGTCACATTCCCGTCCTGTTGGGTGCTAGATAAATGGCATATTTAATATGATTTCAACATTAATGTCGTGTTGACAGCAGGGATTCCCCTCTCTTGCTACCTGTCCCTATCCATCATCATCCCTGACAGGTCTCCCGCACGACATCCAGATATTGCACAGAGCTGATTGATGTAGATTATCTTGCTGGTTGGCCTACACTGGTGTAGCTGTCTACATGAGAACATCACTTATGAATTCGTCATCGCTGTACCACAATATGATGTTCGGTAACCAATCAACTCTGTGTGGTATCTGGATGTCGCGTGGAAGACCTATTTATTTATTTGATGATATTTCTGCTACAGAGATTCGTTTCGAGAAGATTCTTTGTCCTTTTGATGTATTCCTTTTTGTCTTTTTTTCTTTCATCTTTGTTTGATGGTGTCCACTTCCCATATTACTCGCTACTTGAAATATTCTTTTTATCCAAATGTATTAATGCTTTGCTGATTGTCTAGTTCGATTTCTCCTGTTCCGTTTTTTTTTAATATAATAAGCATGTCTCATTTTTCAGTCCAAATTTTCTTTCTTAAATCCTGACTGAAGATCCGTGTATTGTTTAAGAGATTCTAGTTCTTTTCATTCTTGGCAAATATCCTAATACTAGCAGGACCTGTGGATATATCACAGTATGATGATTTAATTATTACAACATTTGATATGTCTACTGACGGGCTATTGCGAAATAGTTCGATAAATAAAAGGTATGATCATTTTGATTTAACTCTCTCTCTCTCTCTCTCTCTCTCTCTCTCTCTCTCTCCATCTTTTTTATTATATTCAATTGAAACTGATTAGCATTAACGCTCCCGCGCACTCACCCCTTCTCTCTATCTTTCCCAACTCTCTTTCTTTCGTATTGATTATATTTTTTGTGTAGCATGTCCTTTTTCTTCCCTTTCTTTCTCTATGATAAAAACGGAATGGTCCAGCTGAAGTGATGGCACTTATAAAAATAATTCGGCAGATAAGCAACACTAGATAATCAGTGTTTACATTTTTGCATTTTATCTTGGACGATTTGGGCGGTCTCATTTTGTTTAACCAGAGTTTCTGGTTCTTTTTCATTGGCGGCAACTATCTTTAATACGCTAAATTCAATTCTCTTATAAAGATCTTGAATCTATACATTAATACTCGAGTTCCTTCAATGTATGACTGTTATCATCTTGCAACAACCTCTGGTTAAAAATGAGACCGTCCATGTAGTCCAAGATAAAATGCAAAAAAATGTAAATCTTCATAATTTGGTGTTGCTTATCCGCCGAATTCTTATTTCTCATGAATGCCTTTACCTCAGATAAATAATGGACGATTCCCTTTTTATTACACTGAAAGAGAGGGGGAAAAAGGACATGCTACACAGAAAAATATAAGAAAGAGAGTAGAGGAGATATAGAGAAAGGGGTGAGCGCGCGGAAGCAATAATGCTAATCTCTTTCAATCCAACTTAATGAAAAGATTAAAATAAAAAAATAAAGAGAGAGAGAGAGAGTTAAATCAAGATTATTATACTTTTTACACATTGAAGTATCGCAATAGCTCTTAAGTAAACATATCAAACCTTGTAATAATTAATTATCATACTGTGATATATCCACAGATCCTGTCACATGTAAATTAGCACGGAAAAGTTTTTAGAAAGGATCACGTGTTAAATGTGAATGGAAAGATTTAAGGAAGAATCATCAATGCCACATTTCGTTGTTTCTATTGGATGAGCTGTGAGACTTAGCGAAGTGGAACAGAGAAGGAGTGAGAGTGTGAATTGAGTTTGGAATTAAGCGTCAAGAATGAGACATGGAGCTTTTGCTCTCGGTAGTTTTGGCTTAGGGAAAATAACACTCTCATGCGAAAAAGAAGTGGCCTTGTGTTATTACTAAAAACTCTAAATGTCACAAGCCAAGATATCCCCCAGCACCCCAAGTTGATTTCTAGACTCCAAACATCCAGGAATTATGAGCCAACTCCAGCATTGACTCAGCAACCAGGATTCCAGCCTCTCCAATGTAGTACCGGTCCTGAAATAAGTATACAAATAATTCTACTATCAACACATAACTCCATTTGGAAATGAGTGTCATAATGTAACACGCGTTGACACGTCATCTCTCCAATTCCTAAATGAAGAGCTTAACGCAACATCCCTGCTAGTTACAATTAATGATACTGCACGACATTATAAGCATTTCAAAATCGATCGTCGAAGTTTCAAATGCTTAGACAATAATGATGACTAGATATCAATGTTGAAATTATGTTTCTTTTGGATCCAGTACCATTACATGCTCAAAACTTATACAGACATCATCATCTTCCTCATGTCACGCTAGTAGTACGGAAATCCATGAAAATTTCTCACCAACCGTCTCTATCAGTTATTGTCTTCGGGAGCAGCATCCAGTAGCCGCGCAGGTCAATGTAGGTCTTTACTGAACGGCTCGCACTAGTATTTCCATGTGTTGGTTTCCGCATCAAGATGTTGCGTATGATTTCGTCCTTGCTTCTCCATCAGTATTCAGTATGTCTTCTTCATCTTACGTGGATGGTTTGTGTGATAGGTGGCAAGTGGCCGTACAGCTTCCACGATTTGTTTAATATCGCATGAATATTGCAGCGCCCAGTTTGCTTATTTTCCAGGCACTTCATGAAAGACAAAATATTGAAGCCATACAGTAGCACTGATACAGCTAAAGCCTGAAAGAATTGTCGCTTTAACTTGTCAGCGAAATTTGATTTCTATATGACAGTTATAGCACAATACAATGTCTCATTACACATACACGTTACACTGTGTCGGAGAAAAGAAGGAAACTGAGTGTAGTATCCTCAGAATAAAATCTGACTTCTGCTTACACAAAATTATTCTGAAGATCAATTTGGTGAAACCTGGATAGATAATTTCTGCCATTGATTCTGTCCACTAAACCAGAGTAAGATGTTGTTTTTTTCCAAATTACCACATCTCATTATTTTACATAAATTTAAAATTCATGATTGTTCTTCTCTTAGACTGGTGGTCCTATCAAGTCCAAACAGCCATTCTATCCTAATATTTTAATCTAAAGGGATGAGAAGGTTTAATGCGTTTCCTAAGAGCATTCATGAGAATTGAGACTCAACTGGAATTTGATATTCCATATATATATATATATATATATATATATATATATATATATATATATATAATATTCACGGTGTTGAGGACCATTCCATGCAGATCTGTTTATTTATTTATTATCCCAAAGTTTTAGGAATGACCAGGAAAAACTATTAGTCTCCAAATTGGCTGATAAATGGTTGAAGAATACCCATTTTAGAGACAATTATATATATATATATATATATATATATATATATATATATATATATGTATAAGGAGATACTTTTGAAAACTACAGTTAGTTTTTTTTTTAATTTCCAGGCAATTTCATCTTCTTTTCGTATACGATTATGAATGTTTTGTTCCGGTTTTTGTTAAAAGATGTGTCTGAACAATTTTCACTTAGATTGGAATCACACTTCTGCCATCTTGTACAAAAACAAGAGAAAATTGTCCGGAAAACTTTACATCAAACCGTGTCTGTCATCTTCATTAAAACTTGCTTAAGTGAAAAATTGCTGCTAATATATATATATATATATATATATATATATATATATGTGTGTGTGTGTGTGTGTGTGTGTGTGTGTGTGTGTGTGTGTTTGTGTGTGTGGAGGGAGAGATTGTTCGAGAATGTGTATGTGTGTGTATATATATATACATACATGTATTCATTAATGTATATATATATATTTATATGTGTGTGTATATAGAGAGAGGTGAGGGATAGATTGAAATATACTGTATGTGCGTATGAGAGAGGGACGACTGAAGTATAAGAAGAAGTTATAGGAGGAAAAAGAGAATATGAAAAAAGAATAAGAAAAATGGTAGAAAAGAAGAGGCGGCTGCTGCTGCTGTTGCTGCTGCTGATGATGATGATGATGACGATGAAACGAGAAGGAGTTGGATAAGAAGAAAAAAAGAAGCTAAAACTTGCGGCCAATATATACACACATATATATATATACATATAAATGTGTGTGTGTGTATGTCGGTGCGTGTATCTATGTGTATCTATATGTATTTTCTCTAGGTTTGTTTATTTGTTGGGTGGAGGTGTCTAATGGGTCAGTTAGTCTCATTTATATTTAGGTGAGTACGAAGTGCGGCGCCATCACTGCTAAGTAATGGAAACAGACGTCTCACTTAGAGTACTGTAAAGAAAGAAAAATGCGTTGATGTCTTTAATTTAAGGTAAAGTGAACGTCGTCTGAGACTCCATTGACGTCGTCCGTTGTCTGTACTAAATATGGAAAGGTGAAGAAAAAAATAAACATTTATTTCGCTGAGAAAGTATTCGACAGAGGACATAAAACTTCGTCGGCTTTTAATGCTTTTATATACATTTTTTAAAAACATGAAATTTTCTAAGTTACAATGAATTCCAGTTATAGACCTGTGTTTAACTCCAAGTTGTATTCAATGAAAATGTACATTTATATCATGCGTAACGTTGTCGTAGGTCAGGCAGCTAATAGTCAGGTGAGATACGTGTGACACTCAGCATATGTAGTGGGTTCCAGAAATCAAAAAACAAACATAGTAATGAGTTTTAGTTAGGCCTCCAGGGTTCTTTATTACTCGCTTGCCCACTGTGTGTGTTTTTTTTTTCAAGTAAAAGATAGAAATAATGGTTAAATCAAACTTTATGGACCTAAATTCCACCATGTCACCCTGTAGAAAGAAGAAAATACCAAAAATCAGGTAATTAACCGAATTTAATGACATTTGCAGTGTTGATATATTAATGAATAAAAGATATAATGCACCAGTTATTTTATTTAAAATCTTTACATTTTTTCAGGTCTGTTAACTTTGAACCACGTATCTTTGAGAATCTCTGTTACGCCTCAAAGATACGTGGTTCAAAGTTAACTGACCTGAAAAAAAGTAAATATCTTTAAATAAAAATAACTGGTGCATTATATATTTTATTCATTAATATATCAATACTGAAAATGTCATTAAATTCGGTAAATTCCCTGAATGTTGGTATTTTTTTCTTTCAGCAGGGTGACATACGATGGTGGAATTTAGGTCCGTTAAGTTCGATTTAACCGAAAGCTTTGGTTAATCATATCTATCATAAACCCATTTATTATAACTATCCCGCAACTTATGTGACTAATTGACAACTCCACCG
Source organism: Doryteuthis pealeii (assembly GCA_023376005.1). Classification (NCBI taxonomy): domain Eukaryota; kingdom Metazoa; phylum Mollusca; class Cephalopoda; order Myopsida; family Loliginidae; genus Doryteuthis; species Doryteuthis pealeii. The sequence goes on along the minus strand of CM042145.1, from coordinate 59,032,412 downwards.
AGGTGGAGCTAGGACACACTCGTGCATTCTCTGTCGAAGCTGTAGGTCAGAAGAGGATGAGTCCTCTTACTTCTCCGTTTGGTGTCCTCTTATTCTCCGTTTATCGCTCTTTTTTTTTTTAAATTACTTGCACTGAAAATTTGGGAGTTTTTTGGGGTTTTTTTTAAATCTTAGGAGTCTTTTAATCGTGACTGGCTGACCTGAGTTTGGATCGGTTGATGGGTTAGCATTTCCTCTGTTCTTTGACTCTTTGGAAATTATTTGAGATTTTCTGGGATTTTTTCTGGAATGCCTTGCCTTGGTCTATTGATAGTTTTAAATAACGGCCAAAAGTCATTCTTGTTTCCTTTCTTTCGCCCATTTATTTTTCCCAGGTTTTTAAATAGAAATCAGTTAAAAGAAGTGTAATATTTTTTTTATATTCATTCTTATTTATTTTCGTTAGTCTTTCTAATTTAATATCTATATATTAATACGGTTGTTCCTAAATTTTCCGTCCCTCTGGTTAAAAATGAGACCGTCCAAATTGTTCAAGATATAATGTAAAAATGTAAATCAAGATTATCTAGTATCGCTTAATAGCAGATTTTTTAGTTGTCCCATTTTATTTCATCCGATTTTAAAATGAAATATTCCAAAGAGTCTTGCGTTGCTCAAATGACCAACGTAAAATTAAAATTAATTGGATAAAAAAAGTTACATGTTTGTCTTATTTGGGATATTGAAATTGTTAATTACGGAATATACTTTTGCCATTTTGATCTTATGTCATCCCGGCCTCCTGCCTTAATTTACGCTATGTTTTAGCAAGCCAGCGTCAGGTGAATTTCCGACCCAACTTAGATATTTTCCGAGTCGTGTTCTTGTCGCTTTTTTGTCGGCAAATTAATGTAGATATTTGAAATGCTACCCCCTCCACCAGACTTTTATCGGCAAATTGATTTAAATATTTTACAATCCCATTTTAAGAAAGAGTGAGAGAGTTAAATCAAGATTATTATACTTTTTAAATATTGAACTATTTCACAATAGCTCTTAAGTAAACATATCAAACGTTGTAATAATTAAATTATCATACTGTGGAATATCCACAGGTCCTGCTAGTAATATTTTATTACATCAAATCTTGAATACTTGCGCTCAGGGGGCGCATATTTTTGCTCGTAAGAATGATGAAAATTAAGTATTATGTCTATGAAGCATTTCAACCGTTGACTGAAGAAAATAATTGTTATTTGTTAACAGCAATCGGCTTTCGATAAATATGAGTTTAATTCCTACATTTTCGACATTCTATTCAGCCTACATTCAGAAAACAATGTTTTCATTTTTGATTTTTACAAATAATTTCAATCTCAATTATTTACAAATTCAGTAATTAATTCTTGAAAAGAATTCAGGTGGTTATATTGAATGAAAGGCGCGCAATTATGAATATATTCATAATATTTGTAATAAAATGAAACATTGATTAATACAAAAAATTGATTTCTCAATAATTGATAATTTAGGCTGATTGCTTTTTGATTCCTGTTAAATTTTAAAAGCCGATAAAGACTAAATTACGTTGCCCGTAATAGAAATTACGGCTGAGAGAGAACGGGCAACACGGAAGGCATTAAATCGAAAAGAAAGAAAGAAAGAAAGAAAGAAAGAGCAGTTGCAAGAACCTAAATATTTTCAACGCTATACTTTTAAAATCACAATATTATGTTAGCTATTAATAATGGAGTTTCGGTATCTATTTTTATGTAACCGAAACTACTTCACTGCTTACGTCACATTACCAACATCATCAAATATAGAATCAACCTATGAAATTAATTTTTAAAATTGTATCATTAATTTAAATGTAAACAATTATTTGCGAAATTTGTAATCAAATTTTGAAATAATGTTTTACTCTCATCTTTTTTTCAGTAAAAAGAGGTAACTAAAAACTTTACAAATAAATAAGTACCTATAATTTCGTTTAAAGTTTATGTGTAAAATATTGAACATAATTATTTGATTAATAATTGATGGATACATTTTTGGGGGGGCGGGTTGAACTAAGTTTCCATCTCAAATTATTTTTATCTTTTTACTCCTTTACTAAATTTGAAGATTTTACTTACTTATGATATAAACCCTCTGACTCTGAATGTTTAATTTCCCACCCTCCTTTGACTTAACTTTCAAAAATTAATTTTTAAACCACTGGAGGCGTTTTTTTTTTGTTTGTTTTTTTTTTTTTTTAGTTTGCTAGTAAAAAAAACAAGTTTAACAGAAAATCACTTACTAGTGAAAAGTCATAAACTTTTCTATATTCTTCCGTATGTCTGTGAAATAACACACACACACACATATATATATATATATATATATATATATATATATATATATATATATAATCCAAAAGTCCAAAGAAGAAATCTTCCTTACGACACAAGAGTTTTATTTAAACAAAACCAAGTCGCAGTTTGAGAGCTCAATGTGTGCTCTTAATGTTAGAGTCACAGAGCAAATATATGAGTAAAGAAATAACAAAAGACTTTGAGATTTAGCTTTATAGTCTATTCGGGAAGCTTAGACAAATAGTCTAAATCTCCCGACTCATCAGATGCGAATGATGAATTTTTTTATTACTTTAAAGACATTTGAAAACAGATTTTTTTGTAAAAATCTGTTTTCAATTGCCTTTAAAGTAATAAAGAATTTCATCATTCGCATCTGATGATTTAGACTATTTGTCTAAGCTCCCTGAAATAGACTATAATGCTTAATCTCTAAGTCTTTTGTTATTTCTTTACTCATATATATATATATATATATATATATATATATATATATATAATGTTTGAAGGCAAGTACAATGCGTATATCGCATAAAATTCGATAATTATAGAAAATAATCATGACAAGTGAATCTCGGCAAAGAACTGTTTCGATTTCTGTCGGAGGGAAATCGTTAGTATACATCACTGATGAGACTTAATAAAGTTGAAACAGTCTGTACGATGTTCTACACACCGAATAGTTCTTTGTCGAGATTCACTTGTCATGATTATTTTCTATAATTATCGAATTTTATACGCATTGTAATTGCCTTCAAGCAAAAATATGAATAATAATAATATATACTTTATCCAACAATGCTTCTAAAAAAAAACATCCAAAATCTTATATATATATATATATATATATATATATATATATATATATATATATATGTAAAAGTATCCATGGACTGGTAAGTTAGGGATTATACTATTTGGGATCATCTATATTCTTCGTATGTCCATAATGCATGCCCCTGCAGATGCACACAATATATTTATACAAGAATTATTTCAGATCCCTAAGAGAGCTCAATGGAAGATAATTAACAAAATAATTGTATACAGAGTAATATTTCTATTTATTATTTATGTGGGTGTATTTGAGAGTGAGGGAATCTAAAGGTTTTATAAAAAGAAAGAAAGGAAAGGAAAAAAGGGGTTTTCGTTTTTTTCATTCTAGTAAATGTTCTTGTTTATTTTGTCATAGCTGTCTGACGAAGCTGGTCTCAGTTATTGATTTACCGGACAAAATGAATACATAATAGTCAACCTTTTAATAGTTTTTCTTTCTTATTTAAAATCTCTCTCTCTCTCTCCCTCTCTCTCTCTCTCTCTCTCTCTCTCTCTATATATATATATATATATATTATATATATATATATATTAGTCCAGAAGATAAACAGCCCTTAGTTAGAAGAATTAAGAAGAACGAACAGAGAAGAAGCTGTAATGAATTTAATAAAAATCAAGTAATATCATCCTTTCTCAAATCTGTATCTCTCTCTCTCTCTCTCTCTATGATCTCTGGACTCTCCCTCGATTATATACCCGATGTTTAATACGGATATATAACTAATTGACACTTCATACTGAGATTACAAGGACATCTGTTATATATCTTCGTGGTAAGTAAAGTAAAGTCGTCTGGTGGCCTAAAGTCGGTATCAGCCAGTCAGCGAGGGGGTCTATCCCCTTTTCACTAGCGCTAGACCAAGGAGATTATTTTAGCGTCTGAGGTGGAGCGATACAGCTACCATCAGCTCCTTACTTTACCGCACAGATCTCTGTGCTACTCATACGCTGAGTTGGCGAGGGCCGGTATCGAACTAGGAACCTCATGGATTCTAGCCGAACGCTCTACCGACCGGTACATCGTGTATATAGATGGAGAGAGTGGACTCGTGATAGGGAGAGTCTTCGGGTGATATATATATATATATATATATATATATATATGAGAGAGAGAGAGAGAGAGAGAGAGAGACTCAGTGATAGACAGAGCCGTGTGACTTACTTGTTACTTTCTATATTCTTCCTTTCGGTCCTCTCTGATCGTCAAGGGCTGTTTCCTTTACTTCTTTCTATCTTCTTAGTTCTTGTCGTCTAGATTATTCTTATCTTCCTCTAAGGGCATGGTCAATTAACCAACAAGACTTTGTTGTCCTGGATCAAAGCTTTATCTTACTGCCCGTTTTCACCGCGCAGTCTGAGTTCAAACTCGCAGTCACACGTCTGCTCTGCGTGGTTTCTGGTTGAAACTGCCTACCCAACTAGTTATCACGTGACTCGCGAGATTCCCATCTTTGAGTTCAAAGTTCCCGAACAGTCTCTATTTTACCACTTGAGCCCTTTGCTTTCTCGCTACAGGGCTTGTCAAAAGCCCTATGCCACCATACAATTATGAAACAAATCTACACACGATGATAATAAGGATTAACCAACTTTACTCCTACCATAGTGACAACAGCTGATTCCGTTGCCTACGACAATACACGTTGCACGAAACGCAGCTCTATCACATGTACATCTTATTATAATGACAATTCGGTGTCTGTCTGTAAACTAAACTATGTTACTATACCGTCGGAAAGTGCTGGCTTATCAAGGAATATTTAATTCATAGTCAAAAGCACATACATTCATAGAATTTATCTGATATTTACTAACGATGTCTATGAAAATCGAGATTAGATTTGCCTCAAAACAACCCTGCAATGTGTTTTATATATCACTAAGAAATAAAGGTTTACATAATATATGGTGTGGTTAATTTGCATACTGGTTTTAACAAAACCGGGTTTAACAAATGATTACTTGGTGTTATTGATCTCTAACATTATTGTTTTATTCCCCAACATATCAAACCAATCCTACAAATGATTTTATATAGAAACCAATTAGAATATAATTAAGATAAGTGTAATGTTTTTATATGCATTCGTTAGTTTTTCTCATTTATTATATTTTACTACATCAAAACATAAATACTTACGCTCGGTGGGCACATATTCTTGCCATTATATTTATATATATATATATATATATATATATATATATATATATATATATGTGTGTGTGTGTGTGTGTGTGTGTGTTAAGTTAAAAAATGGTATTGAATCCGATAATATGTTGAAAGGATAAATAAATAAATGAAAGAAAATTTTAACTGGATCAAGATGGTTTAATGGAATGCCAACACGTGTTTCGGGCGAAGGTTTCTCTATGTACACATTGTATTCTATTTATTTCTATTTTAGATATAAAATATTTTATATTTTTCAATTATTATTTTATTTCATATTTAAATATTTTCCTTCCTTTATTCATTTATCCCTGCAACACACACACACACACACACACACACATATATATATATATATATATATATATAAAGGGTATGAAAACAGACAATACTGTTAAAATGAAAATATTTTATATCATTTATATAATATATATATATATATATATATATATATATAATATATATGAACTTGTCTTACATGAACTTGTTTGATATTTACTTAAATACATCGTCAATCAGAATTTAAGAGTTCCATTAACACTTTTGGTCTACACGCACATCTGTTTGCCTCTCAGATGCAAAAATGATCCGCTCCTTAAAATTGAATAATAGCATTCTATTCATCATTGGAATATATGAAATTTTATCTGCTAAATTTAAAATAACATATTTTATTTCTACGTTACCTGAAGGGCATGTTATATAAATGTCTTGTTTAACTATGATAATGGAATGTTTCATCTATTTGTAGAAGGAACAAGGTGCGTGGCAGAAATATAGTAAGAAAATGCGTACCTAGATGACAGTATCATATATATATATATATATATACTAACCCCTATGCACGAGCATGATGTGACACAAGGTCAATTTGTTAAGCGGAGTTTAACAGGTTTGGATTCGGAGTTTTCTTTGCTAGTTGCCTAGCTCAGATTAAAGAGCCCAGTCTGCCCTACTATTTACTCATAGCTGGAGGCAGAGTAGTTGGATGTATACCCTTCCCAATGGTATTAGCTCCATGTGAAATGTAAACAGCCTCGTCCAGGATTTGACCTCTGATCGAAAAGTTCTTTCCCTACAACTCTAAACATTACACCACGTACCTCCAGTATTATAAAAACATTTTTAAAAAACGGACAAGGATATTTTGGTTGGTTGGTTGGCTGGTTGGATTTTACGGCAACTCAAACACTTTTTCGGTTATCTTATGATTGATTCATTCTTGATGGGTGCCTAATTTATTCTAAAAAAATCATTTTTTTCTATTTACCCCATAGATAACAGGTACTAACATTCCAAGTCAGAGTGGACCTGAAAGTAATGGTAATGAGGTGGTACTCTACATTTCCCAGAACTCCAGAATTGGAACTTCATCAAATAGAGTTTAATGTCATACCCAGGACATTAAGATCCTCAGCCACAGCCTTCTAGCACATATATGATAAAAAGGGTTGGGGCTTGACATAAAGGTAGTAAGGTTGGGACAATCATATAGGTAGTAGGACTCAAGATGATTAGCCGATTGACTGGAGAGAGCCTCTCCGATCGTCCGTCGAGCTTACGTAATCAAAAAAGAATAACACTTTTCGCATAAAAAAAGTCAAATTGAAATGAAGTCTTAACTCAATGAAGACAGTCAAAGTCTTTTATCTTCTGATATGATGAAACTTGCTTATAATTGACAGTATCGCACGTGAGGGTGCGAAATATGCAACTATCTCAGCCACCAAACAGATCACGTCTGGTTATTGTATGCCAAAGTTAGTTATGATTAATTGCTCCATATTTTAAGAGTCAATCTATTGATAAATTTCAAAATCATTTTAAAAGGGTAAAAACTTGTTAATGTTTTAAGAGTCGATAAATTAATAAACGACACCGTAGTTTTAAACAGTTAAATATTTCATACTTAGTTGCAATATTGATGTTTTAAGAGCCAATATATGAGCAATCTTCTAAGAAAGTAATGCTGTATGACGATAAAATCACTATTAGAAATCGTGAGTTTTAGCTGGACTCGAACTCATACCATTGTACGAAATATGCAGTTATTTTGGTTACCAAATATATCATTTAGTTATTGATTAATTTATTGATTGATTTATTGATTTATTGATTTATACCTGTTTTTATATAAATCAAAGGTAAATGATTGGTAACATCGATTATCGTTAATGATTGTTTGTGTAATGATCAACAGATGATCGATTTATGGGATCGATTTGTGCTTAAAAGTAATTAACATTCACTTTTGTTGTTTGTTGAGACTGTAATCAAGGGTTGTGTTGATCCAATTACACACTCGACAAAGCAATTAATCCACTTGTTCATCACAGTAAAAATTCTCTTTCTTTTATCTTGTTATCTTTACATCAATCTCTAAACACAAACTTGGACAGCTTTTAGCTTGGTTGGTTGGTTGGTTGGTTGGTTGGTCCGGCCGTTTGTTCGTTGGCCATACGGTCGTTCGAATGTGATTGGTTGGCTGGTTGGTTGGTTGGTTGGTTGGTTGTTTAGTTGCTTAGTGTTTTTTACTTTGTGTGTGTGTATGTGTTTGTTTACTTGCTTCTTTGTTTGCTTGTGTTACGATTTTATGGACCATCCTTTAGGCTTCAAACAAGAATGCTTGTCCAGCGGAAATCCTTGGTAAAGAATCCGTTGGTTGTTCCTTGGTGCTCCTCAGTATTGCCAAGTCCTTCGTCAATGATTGCAAATGAACGTCTCTCAGTATCAGTGATTAAGTAGTCAACCAGCCACGCATTCAGGTTGTTGATTGGCTGAGGTTTAAAGGACATGACCTCGCTTAGTCTATAGGTTTAAGTAGTGTATTGAAGAACACCATATATACAAAATATTCCAACAGCTTGTTTGTTTTTTTTCATTGTTTGGTTGCTGGGTTCGTTGGTGGGTTGATTAAAGAATGTATCGCGAGGTGGAAAATATACTCAGAAGAATGGTGTGCTTAATACATCTATTAAACACCAGCATCCGGTGACAAACGGATACGTAGACACACAGAAAAAATAAGTGCAAACAATTAACAAGACAAAATTCACACTGAATAGAGGAGGTTCAATTTGGCATAGCCAACGCAGCAAAGTCAGCCTGAATATTATTCAGCTAGTTAATCCACTTTAATCGTAGACTATTTTATGGTTATGAGACAGTCCATCTAGTAGAGGGCTGAAGGAGGGTGTTAAGTACTCTACAACAAAGAGTCTGTTCGCTGGTTTGTTGATTGGTTTTTGGTCGGTTGTTTCGTTCGTTGGTTCGTTTATTTGTTTGTTCGTTCGTTTATCCATCCGTTAGTTGTTCCGTTCGGATATGCTGCAATGTATAAGCCATTGTCTGGTTATTTCATTCATAATTCTGGACGAGGCTGTTTGTATTTCTCATGAGGTTAATACCCTTGGGAAAGGTATGCTTCGAAAAACATTCTTTCCAGATATGGTAAATTGCAGGACATATTGGGATCTTTAAACTTGGTTAGACATCCAGCGTAGGTGAAGGAAAACAAAATTCAAACCTGTTAAATACCATTAAAATCGGACTTGTGTCATATCCTACTCATGCAAAGGGGTTGGTAAATAAATATATAAATCAAAGGTAAACGAACAATATCAGAGTTACCACATTTTTCTTTATACTTGAATTGTGATAGCCATCAGAACCAACCACCAAATCAATATAAACACAATGCTTCAAGCAAATTATGAAACTCATATATATATATATATATATATATATGTGTGTGTGTGTGTATGTGTGTGTGTGCGCGTGTGTGTTGGTTTATATGAACAGAATGAGATAGATGGATATGAACAGAATGATATATATATATATACTAGCAAATATATGCACCCTCCGGGTGCAAGTATTTAAGTTTTAATGTAATAAAATATTGTATTAAATTAGAAAGGCTAATGAAACTAAATAAGAATACAGATAAAAAGATTTGAAACAGAGGGAGTATAATAAAAGATTTGAAACAGAGGGAGTATAATAAAAAATGGAACAACTGAAACTTACTCTTCCATCACTCTCGTCTTTCATTGTTATTTTTTCTAATTTAAGTATTTAGTTAAAAGAGGAAGTGAAGAATAAAATGACAGTTATTTTATCTTGTTAATGGATTTCATTTAAGATTCATTGAAGAGATCTTTGCTTATATTCATTAAAATAAAACCAAACAGTTAGAAATCAATAATACTAAGCACATATTTATTAAATTCGATTTTATAATATTAATATGCAAATTAGCCTTCCCGTTCACACTGTAAACCGCTATTTTGTTGTATATATAAATATAATTGCATTTAGTCAGTATGTAGACATAGTTAACAGTATTAATAATGTAAGACAATTTTATTAATAATTGAGGTTTAGATAAAAAATAAAATCATGGAGAATGTGATGTCAATAACTAAGAGAATTGTGACTTGAGTAGGAATATAGTTTCGGTTACAGACAGAAAAACACACAATCTCCATTATAATAAGATATATATATAGTGGGAATTGGGGGAAAACACCTGGATGAAAATAAATGCATTAGAACTTCTGCAGGCAACTGTGTATACACACACACACACACACACACATATATATATATATATATATATATATATATATATATATATATATATAATTGCCTGTATCTATAGAAGTTCCAGTGCATTTATTTTCGCTTAGGTGTTTTCCCGAAATGCCCACTTTAGAGCATCCTTTATCTCTTGCCAGATATTTGCTTCCATAAAAAACTGCTATAATGGGTAATAACTAAACCATTTTCTCCTTCAAGAACATCGTTGAAAACTGAGAAAATTGGATAACGGTGATTTCAGCAGAAGGCACTATTTATCCATCGAAAATGAAAGTAGATTCTAGCGTTCTTCAACGAGTTTTTGATATTATAGAATTTATCTGCTAGTAAAAGTGTTGAAAGTAATGATATAAGATAAGAAGAATTAAAATAGGAAGAATAGAAATATTTTTTTTAATATGTGAACAGCAAGACAGATGAATAGACAAAATACATAGTTAGATGTTTATGAACATAATGATAAAAGATAGCTATGAAGAGACTGGAATGGATAGATAGATAGATAGATAGATAGATAGATATGAACAGACTGGGATAGATAGATAGATATGAACACACTGGGATAGATAGATAGATAGATAGATAGATAGATAGATATGTACTGACTGGAATAGATAGATAGATAGATAGATAGATAGATAGATAGATAGATAGATAGATAGATAGATAGATAGATATGTACAGACTGGAATAGATAGATAGATAGATAGATATGTACAGACTGGAATAGATAGATAGATAGATAGATAGATATGTACAGACTGGAATAGATAGATAGATAGATAGATAGATATGTACAGACTGGAATAGATAGATAGATAGATAGATAGATAGATATGTACAGACTGGAATAGATAGATAGATAGATAGATAGATAGATACAGACTGGAATAGATAGATAGATAGATAGATAGATAGATAGATAGATAGATAGATACAGACTGGAATAGATAGATAGATAGATAGATAGATAGATGTACAGACTGGAATAGATAGATAGATAGATAGATAGATATGTACAGACTGGAATAGATAGATAGATAGATAGATAGATATGTACAGACTGGAATAGATAGATAGATAGATAGATAGATATGTACAGACTGGAATAGATAGATAGATAGATAGATAGATATGTACAGACTGGAATAGATAGATAGATAGATATGAACAGACTGGAATAGATAGATAGATATGAACAGACTGGATAGATAGATAGATAGATATGAAAGACTGAGATAGAGATAGAGATAGATAGATAGATAGATGATGACAGACTGAGATAGATAGATAGATAGATATGAACAGACTGAGATAGATAGATAGATAGATAGATAGATATGAACAGACTGGAATAGATAGATAGATATGAACAGACTGGAATAGATAGATAGATAGATAGATATGAACAGACTGGAATAGATAGATAGATATGAACAGACTGGAATAGATAGATAGATATGAACAGACTGGATAGATAGATAGATAGATAGATATGAACAGAATGGAATAGATAGATATGAACAGACTGGGATAGATAGATAGATAGATAGATATGAACAGAATGGAATAGATAGATATGAACAGACTGGAATAGATAGATAGATAGATAGATAGATAGACAGACTGGAATAGATAGATAGATAGATATGAACAGACTGGAATAGATAGATAGATAGATATGAACAGACTGGAATAGATAGATAGATGGATATGAACAGACTGGGATAGGTAGATAGATAGATGGATATGAACAGACTGGGATAGGTAGATAGATAGATGGATATGAACAGACTGGGATAGGTAGATAGATAGATGGATATGAACAGACTGGATAGGTAGATAGATAGATGGATATGAACAGACTGGGGTAGATAGATATGAACAGACCGAAATAGATAGATAGATAGATATGAATAGACTAGGATAGATAGATAGATAGATAGATATGAATAGACTAGGATAGATAGATAGATAGATAGATAGATATGAACAGACTAGGATAGATAGATAGATAGATAGATATGAACAGACTAGGATAGATAGATAGATAGATAGATATGAACAGGATAGGATAGATAGATAGATTAGATAGATAGATAGACAGACTAGGATAGATAGATAGATAGATAGATATGAACAGACTAGGATAGATAGATAGATAGATATGAACAGACTAGGATAGATAGATAGATAGATAGATATGAACAGACTAGGATAGATAGATAGAAAGAGACATTACAAAGAAACTTAGATAGATAGATAGATAGATAGATATGAACAGACTAGGGTAGATAGATAGAAAGAGACATTACGAAGAAACTTGGATAGATAGATCTGAACCAACAGAGAATGATGGATAGATTTCGTTTTCTCAATAAAATATTTATTATGAAATCGACATCCTGTTTGAGAAATATTCATTTTACCTAAATAAGAGTGTGAGAAAAAAGAAGAAGAACAACAACAAGAGTGTGAGAAAAAAGAAGAAGAACAACAACAACAACTTGTCATCTTGTGGATTGTATCGTTCCAGCGGGCCATAAACGGACAATACAAGTAAGCAAAAGTTTGGACCTTACCAGGGAGCTGAAGTAGTTGATAACAGTGACAGTGATACCAATTGTGCTTTGAACAATCCAGGAGCCTAAAAAAGAGACTGGGGTAGCTGGACATCGGTGGAAGAATTGAGACCATCAAGAGCTTTGCACTGTTGAAAATGGCTAGAATATTAAGAAGAGTTGTAGAAATCTGGGAGACTTGATGTCAGTGAAAAAACACCAGTTAAAACAAATGTTTAAAAAAATTCATAGAGTGAAAATGATACAAAAAAGATTAAGTGTGGGTTACGTGGTGACAGAGATCAAACAGTTAATCACATAATAATTGAATTCAACAAACGGACACAAAAGTAATACAGGACTAGGTACGACTGTATGGGAAAGGTGATTCACTGGGAATAGTGCAATAGATTAAAATTTGACCATGCTGGCGAGTGGTATATACATAAGCCACAATATGTTCTAGAAAACGAGGTTTAAAAGAATTTGGAAGCAGCACTAATACAAAACTGGAAAAGCAAGGAGGAACTCATAAGCGACGTTCTCTTATAAACTCCTACTCGTGAATATACCAGTTGAGACTGACCATTAAGACGTATATTAATCAGTCCTGTGCATACACTGGATACCGTCTAGAAGACTGAGTTAGTGCGATGGACGAGAGGGACGGATGGCGAGATAAATCTAAAGGAATATGTGCTGTCGGCATGCCTTGATGATGATGATGATGATGATGATGATGATGGCTGATTTTCATCCAGAGTGTTCATTCTCCAAGACTTTTTACCTCACCAAGGTTAATGAACATAATCTACCCTAGTTGGGAGAAGAAAGACAAAGTTTCATGCCTTTTTCACGGGTATTAACACTAAGTTAAACCCAGTCCAGGATTTGAACTCGGGTCACCAATTCCATATCATACGACGATAACCCTCACAATAAACTCAGCTATTCATTTGTATGTGAATAATTATGGAACTTTAGTTATTGCTACTTCTTCGAGTTATTCTTCTAGGTAAAACTAGAAACTCATCCGAGTTTAATAAAATTACACTAGCATGCCCCGTGGATATAGCACAGTATGATAATGTAATTATTACAACGTTTGATATGTTTACTTAAGAGCAAATAGTTCAATATGTAAAAAAGTATAATAATCTTGGTTTAACTCTCTCTCTCCAACTTTCCCACTCTTATACACACACACACACACACTCTCTCTCTCTCTCTCTCTCTCTCTCTCCATTCTTTTTATCTTTTCATTACGTTCGATTGAAACAGATTGGCGTTGTCTCTTCTGTGAGTTCACCCGTCTCTATATCGTTCCGCTACTCTCTTCTTTCTTCCTTTCTTTCTTGTTATATTTTTTTTATGTGTGGCATGTCCTTTTTCCTTTTATTTATATTAAAAACGGAATGGTCTATTATTTAGTTCAGGTGAAGAATTCGGGATAAGCGACACCAGATAATTAGAATTTACATTTTTGCATTTCATCTTAGACGATTTGGGCGGTCTCATTTTTAATCAGAGGGTTTTTCAAGGTGATAATAGTCGTACTTGTAAGGAATGCGAGTTTTGATATATAGATTGTTTTGTTTAGCGGACAGCATGAAAAGATCTAAAAGAAAGATCTGTAATTTGTTTTGATTTTGTTTTTTTTTAGTTTTCCCTCGAGGTATCAGGGCTTCAATCAGATTTTGATAGAAGATAATGTTTATAGACAATATTTCAGATTCTTTTAGAACTTAACCAATTTTAATAAACATGAACAGCACCCTCTAAACTACAGATCGCGGTCAACATCTGGTCAGCCATTTTGTTTAGCCATAATTTCGCATTTCCATTACAAAAATATCCAAAGAAAACGTATTCATTTATTTAGATTTTATTCATATATCTATAAAACTGATTGCTCTTTGGCCCGCGAAAACCTAATATATATAATGTCGCTTTCGCTTTACAAAAGTTTGGAGACTGTTGGCCAAGAGTCGTGGCTAATTTCAACAATTTAAAACACTTGTTTCTCCGAATAATGGGAGCAGTCTACTAAGATTTCCCATTAGGCCACTATATCTACAATACAATAAAAGCATAGTATCCCGGATATACTCTGATACCAAGGAATTGTCAAATATTTGTGTGACCAATGATAAAATGTAATTTTAAGTTATGTGGTGTATCGGATGGATATATGGATTCACCCAACCTGTTAGGGTACCATCTATGGGTCAGAACTTTGGGTTTGGATTTAGGTCCTTAATGTTCTGGATTTGATGTTAAACTACATCTAGTAGTAAAGTTCAAATTCTGAAAATTTCGAGAGTGTGGATTACTCCTTCATTGATATTACTCCCGGGTCCACTCTGACCCGGAATGGAAGTACCTGTTACAGCTCCATCTCTATGTTAAATAAAAGAATTGCATCTTGTAGGGAAGTTCCAATTCTGAGAGTTTAGGGAGTATGGAGTACGCCTTCATTGATATTACTCCGGGGTTCACTCTGACCCGGAGTGGTACCTGTTACGGCTCCATCTATATGTTAAATAAAAAAAACAGTTTAAAAAAATGTTTTAAAAACAAATGATTTTTTTAAAAATTGAATACCGACAAGAATAAATAAAACAAAAATCATCTTCTATGTAAAAAAAAAAAAAAAAAAAAAAACCAACACGAGTCGACATGCCGTAATAATCCAATCAACTAACTAATACCTTCCTGTTTTTGTCATTGCTATGCAGCAAATGACTTACGAGATTTGCTTATAGCATAAGTTTTGACTGTTCTATGGTTGGGGTTTAGAATACGCAGACTGTGTCTCCTAAAGAGAAATATGTTCTGGATATAACGCTAAACTGCACTTGATAGTGAGGCTCCGGATCTAAAGGTCTGCGGGAGGGGGAGTATTCCTTCATTGCAATACGCCCAAGGAGGGTGGGTCTGTGTAAAAAGGGGTGTTCTATAAGTCAAGTTTGTTATTTGTATTAGATAGGAATACTTGATATAGAACCATATGCAAATATTTCTTAAGAAACTACACAGATATGTAA
>CM042145.1:58824359-59014359 GCA_023376005.1 Doryteuthis pealeii | reverse complement strand
ATATATATATATATATAATTCTACCTAACGACGAAACCAACAGTAACATCGGCAAAGATCTGAACAACCTAGGTATAAAGACAGTCAGTTTATCATCCAAAACTATTCACAACATGCTAAACAAAAACTCCCGACAGCAAGTAAAATCAGAAGCTGGCATGTACATGATTCCATGTACAGACTGCCAGAAGAAGTACATAAACGAAACATCCAGAAACTTAAAAAAAAACCTATCTACGAGCACAAACGCAACATAAAATTGGGCGACAGCTACAACTGTTTATTCCAGCACATATCCAAAACACAAGACACGTTTAATTTCAACAATGCATCCATGATCGCATACACCCACAACAAAAGATTACAACAAATATTCGAAGCCAGTGCCATTAACAACACACAAATGTTAATTCTAAATCCGGCTTCTTTAATATTTCCTCACACCTAGGTAAAACTATCATAAACAGCTACAGACCAAAGAGACAACACACACACACACACACACACACACACACACATATATATATATATATATATATATATGTGTGTGTGTGTGTGTGTGTGTGTGTGTAATCTTCAATATTGATAATGTAGTCTGCTACAACCGTTATGTTAATTTCGCCTCTTTAGCTATTTGTAAATTCGTAGGAAATGGATACGACGGCTCGCGTTCAAATCTTGGACCAGGCTGTTTACATTTAACATGGAGCTAATGCCTTTGGGAAAAGTATGCATTCAACTATTCTCCCTCCAGCTATAGGTAAATAGTAGGACAGACTGGACTCTTTAAACTTGGTTAGGCAACCAGTCTAGAAGGAAAATCTGAATTCAAACCTGTTGAACCCCAACTAAGAAATTGAATTCTGGGACTTTGAAATACAAACGGATCCCCTTATGCCAGTCTGAAGACCAGACCGACTTCTAATTTACAAGAATAAGGAACTCGTCATCTGGTGGATTCTGGCGTTTTGCTCAGAGTAAAGATGAAAGAAAACGTAAAGATAGACTTGGGCCTTGCCAGAGAAATGAAAAAAAACTGTGGAACATGAAGGTGAAGGGGATACCAATTGTAGTTGGTGCCCTTGAAAGATTCACCAAATCTTTGGGAAATAGAATAGGAGGAATAGGACATGAGAGGACAAATTATGACTATCCATACAACAGCATTGTTAAATCAGGTAGAATCCTGGAAACATGAGGAGACTTGCTGTCACTAAGTCATCGGGGAAAGTCTACCAGCATCAGTTGGTGTGAAAAACACACAAGGAGTGAAATAATAATAATAATAATAATAATAATAATAATAATAATTTTGATTTTCCTGTTTTTTTTGTTTTTCTTATTTTTCTGTTTCTTGAATATCGTCTGAAATTTTATTCGATCAAATCTATCAAGAAGTTAGATGTAACTTTTTTTTGTGATGAATTCTTCTGGGTTTGCGAGTCACGTCAAAATTTGTTATATTAAAAATTCATCCGATCGTATTTTTCCTTAATCCCTTGAGTAAGAATAATACGATACAAATCTTAATGAAGTGTGTTCAAAAAAAGATGTCTCACTTATTCTATTGCGAGATTTGTATTCATTGTATAAGAAAAATTGAAGATCTGTTTCTTTTTTAGACTTTTTTTTTTTTTTTTTTTGCTAGAAAAAGGATAAATCGTTTCAAAAATAATTATATACATCGCAATATTTCCTGATATACGCGGGTGAGTCAAAAAGTAATGCCATTTTCTTTCTTTCATGTGAAGTCTTTTTAGAAAACTAAGGCCTGCATTGAGACCCTAACGCGGCTCAGAGCAAGAATCCGACGAGTTAGACCCAACTTGCCAATCGACAATGTTCTCCTTCTGCATGACAATGCTCGACCACACATGCATCAGGTCAAGGAGAAAGTCACCTCGTTCGGGTGGACAACTTTACCGCACTAAATGAGTATCTAATTTATCGTCAAAATCATTAATTAATATATAAAATAAATGTAATTATTAATATCTTTAGAAAAATCTGGGTAGATTTGCATAAAAACAGCCCATCTTATTACTGCGTTTATAATTCTGTATTGTGTCTTATATATCACTAAGAAATAAAGGTTTGCATAATATATTGTGTGGTTAATTTGCATACTGGTTTTAACAAAACCGGTTTAGTAACTTGGAGTTATTGATCTTTATATTGCTTTATTCTCCAATATATTAAAATCAATCCTATGAGTACTTTTATATAAAAGCCAATTAAATATAATTAAAATAAGTGTAATCTTTTTATATGTGTTCTTATTTAATTTCCTTAATCTTTCCAATTTAACATATTTCATTACATTAAAACTTAAATATTTACGCCAGGATGGCGCATATTCTAGCTAGAAATAATAGTAATGATAAAACCTGGATCTCGCTAGAGAATTGAAAAAGCTGTGGAATATGAAGGCGAAAGTGATACCAATAGTAGTTGGGATACATGGAAGCTTAGAAAAAAGACTAGAGGAACTGGAAATCAGTGGAGGATTTGAGACCATCCAGACAACAGCAAGGAAGGGAACCGTGGGAAATGCTGCTGCCAATCTAGAAATCTGCCAGAATACTCAGAAGAGTCCTGGACTTGCTGTCACTCAGACTCCAGTGAAAGACCATCAGCTAACACTGATGTAAAAACTCAAAAAGAGTAAAAAATAATAATACAGTAGTACCATAGTTAGCCTTTAGATGTGTCAATGAAATGAACTTTGGAATCGATTTATGTTAAAAATGAAGATACCTTTAAGATACACAACAAATCTGTTAGTCATTAGAATATTGATTTTGATCCTCAACCGATGCAAACCATCTAAAAGGATTAAACGGTTCGTCGAGAATTTCCAAATGTTTTAATTAAAATCACATAAGCGGATTTTTTTAGCATAGAGTCAGAAAAATGTCATTATACACAGTGGGATAATTAAACTGTTACAATTTTTACTAAAAGCTATTGCAAAATACTTCAGTATGTAAAAAGTATAATAATCGTGATTTAACTCTTTCTCACTTTTTTCTTTCCTTCTTTTCATCATGTTCGATTTAAACAGATTAGCGTTATCGTTTCCACGCACTCCCCCCTCTCTCTCAATATTTATCCTACTCTCTTTATTTATTTCTTCTTGTGTTTTTTTCCAGTGTAACATGTCCCTTTTCTTCCCTTTCTTTATTTATAAAAAAACGTAATAGTCCATTATCTAGCTGATGTGACGACACTCATAACAAATAAGAATTCGGCGGATAAGCATCACCAGATAATCAGGATTTTAATTTTTGCATTTTATCTTGGACTATTTGGATAGTCTGCAAGATGATAACTGTCGTACAATTAAAGAATACGAGTATTAATATCTAGATTGGGTAGAACAAGCCGGTTCAATAAATAGTATTGTTTGTGGAATAGCAGCCAAAAGTTGTTTTTTTTAATATTAAAAAAAACAGGTTTGTCTTTTAAAGAAATTTATGATTTCAATTGTATTTTTATAAACGCATGAATATACCGAGTGTTCCAGAAAAAAATGATATTACCTATGATGTTCAAGGTTTTATTCTTGAAGTCATCATTGTCATTGCAGTTTCGGAAGTCTGTAGAGTACTCCTCTGTAGACTCTAGGTACTCCTGAAGCTAGAGCGCCTGCTGTCCCTGAAGATGTTGATGTGCCGGTGCTTTGTTGCCGTCGCTTTCTTTTGAACCTCTTGGCTTCATGGTGTTGCACCAGGGTGGCTTTAGACATGAACAGTCCTATACGGAGAGCCTACTGCATTTATTATATTATTATCTATTCACACTTTAGCATAATTCCCTAATCTCTAGATATTAAATAACCCTATATGGTTTGACATGCCGTTCAAATCAATTAAGCAAATCATTGATATTTTGTGTTTAGCCCGTCTCTTCATTATAATACTGAATGTCCAGTATTTTTGGTGTGAATTATTGAGTGTAGGCATAAATAAATCTGGTTACAAAATCCAATGAAATAATGAAAACTTTTCTAAAAGAAAAAGAAAATTATCATTATGGAAATCGAATTATTTTTAGTATAGGAAGGTAATTTAATGATTATATGTAATCTGGTGAGTTTATAGAAAAACCGGAATGGAGTATTTAATTGAGTTTGTTATCTAAGAAATAATGATATGAGCAGAATGTGAGATAAAAATGAGATGGTTTATTGGTTAGTTGGATTTTACGGCATGTCAACCCTCGTTGGGTTATTTTATGCTGAAGACGTTTTGTTTTATTCATTCTTGATGGGTATTCAATATTTATTTCAAACTCAATTTTTTAAAACATCTTTAAACTCATTTTCTTCTATTCAAACCCATAGATGAGACTCTAGCAGGTACTACCATTTCGGGTCAGAGTGGACCTGGGAGTAATGGTGATGAAGGGGTAATCCATATTTCTTAGAGCCCAAAATTGGAACTTCAGCACCAAATAGACTTTAACGTTATACCGAGATGCAATTTATCTTTCTCAAGACACTAAGACGCTCAGCCATCACCTTCTAGCACATATATAATTAAAAGAATTGGGGTTAGCCTTAAGGGCTATGTGGTTGCGAAGGCTTCGCGTGTCCAGCTGCTTGATCGGAAGGGGCCTCTCTGACCGCCCATCTAGCCTAAGCAAGGGCTAAAGTGGAGTGTTGTATGTCATGGACTACTCAGCAACCTGGGTTCCTTTTCAAAGCATCGCGGATCACCACCCACGGCCAACAGGCGGTCCCATTCTTACCTCTCTGCAGAGGTGCAGTCGGCGTATTCTAAAGCCCCAGCCAATAGGGCTGTATGAGTAGGTGTTGGACGGGGGGAAGTATGTGTATATATGCGTATGTGTATGTTCAGTTACGGATGATTTAATTGTAAAAACATCAACATGTGTTTCAATTTAGTCAATACAAGATATAGTTGGATTACAGTAAATAATCATATTTACAGTTCAAGATATGTACAGATACCAATATAAGGGTGATATCAACTGGGTCCAGGGTGCTTCCCCATAATATACCAAGATCAATGTTCGTATCGTCCTTCCGTGATATATATATATACCAACCCTTCCGCACGAACAGAATGTGGCACAAGGTCAATATCTTAAGCTGAGTTTAACAGGTTTAAATTCAGAGTTTTCCTTCTGCGTGACTGGTTACCAACCCAAGGTTAAAGAACATAACTGGAGGGAAAGTAGTAGGATACATACCTTTCCAAAGGGTATTAGCGCTATTTGAAATGTAAACAGCCTCGTCCAGAATTTGAACTTGGGTTGACGAGTCCATTTTCTACGACTAACCATTATACCACGCACCTCCATATATATATATATATATATATATATATATATATATATATATATATATATGTGTGTGTGTGTGTGTGTGTGTGTGTGTGTGTGTGTGTGTGTGTGTGAGAAGAGAAATGGAAGTGAATACGACGGCGTGTAGTATAGTGAGAAATTTGAAAAAACACAGGTTTAAATAAAATGAGTGCTAAGTTTATTAGCCGACGCTGGAGTGTTTCGATCTGTTCAGTAGATCTTCTTCAGGACTTTTGATGATATAAGGAAGAGTAAAAAAAAAAAAGAATTACAGAATAATGAGGAAGACTGTGATAGTCCTTGTTTATCAATCTGTTCAAAATTTGAAATTTGAAGAGAAACGCTAGAAAGGTAGACGGTTTGAAATATGCCGTCAAATATCCTTCTTTTATGGAGTGTGTGTGGTTGTGTGTGTGTGTGTGTGTGTGTGTGTGTGTGTGTGTGTGTGTGTGTGTTTCGAAAAATTACATTGATTATTTTTCTAGGTGTTTTGTGTGTATATATAATTTACGATAAACGACATCGAAACAAACCTCAATGGTGTGTGTGTGTGAATACATATTCATTAAGAAGAATGTTTGTTTCAAGTAAGTGGCGAGAAAATATTCTTTTAACTTTTCAGTTGATGTGGGGGGGGGTAAGTAAGGGGATGTTAGGAAGAAAGACATCTGCGTATGTTTATAATTATACGTTTGTGTTTTAAGTAAGTGATGAGAAAAAAGGGGTGAGTGTGTGGAGGGAGTAAAACATTTTATAGTAAGAGTTGTGTAGTTAAAGGTGTATATATTATTGTTTTATTATTGTAATTGTGTATCATAATGATTTTTTTATTTTTTACTTTTTACTTTTTTATCATTATTACAATTGTGTATTAGTAATTATTTATACAAACAATTTCTGAGTATTTATAATTATTTGTATGAAAATAATTATTTGTTAATAAAAATTGTGTATTTATAATTACGATTTTTATTAGTTATTATATTATAATTGTGCATTTATTAATTATTTAATAGACATATACACCCACATATACACAAAAACCCACATACATGGGTATCCACATACATGTGTATATATAATACATAAGGGGTGAGATTTATTATGAGAGCTTCTCGTGGAAAAATATGAATGTGTGTGGGTGATGAAAAAAGGAGAAAGTAAATGAAAGTGGTGTCAGTGCGGAATATATGTGGGAGGGGTGGGAATTTTGAGGGGAAAAATTTTATATATTATTATTACTAAAAATATATTGTTATTGTTAATTGGTTGGTTTAATTGGTAAAGTACAATAATTTATTGTGTTTTGAAAGGTCAAAGGAAAATATCGTATTACCAGATGGGTGTGTGTTTTGAAAAAATGTTGGTGGTGATTTATTTATAATTAAAGGGAAGTTAGTATATAGAAAATTTGTTTCGATGTCGTTTATCATAAAATATATACACACACGCGCGCACGCACACACAAAACACCTAGAAAAATGAACAATGTAATTTTTGATACATACGCAAACACACACACACATACACACACACACACACCATAAAAGAAGAATATTTGACGTCATATTTCAAACCGTCTACCTTTCCAGCGTTTCTTTTTCAAATTTTGAACAGATTGATAAACAATGACTATCACAGTCTTCCTCATTATTCTGTCATTAATTTTTTTTTTACTCTTCCTTATATCAACAAAAGCCCTGAAGAAGATCTACTTAACAGATCGAAACACTGCAGCGTCGGCTAATAAACTTAGCACTCATTTTTTAAACCTGTGTTTTTTCAAATTTCTCACTATATATATATATATATATATATATATAATATATATATATATATATATATATATATATGAGTGTGTGTGTGTGTGTGTGTACATAAAAAAATCAGAGACTGGTTGACATGCCGTTTAAATCAATCAATACGTCACTTTCTTACAATTGTGAATCTCCAATATTTTTGGTGTGAATCATTTAGTGCTTGTATCAATAAAACTGGTTACTGATCCAACGAAACAATGAAAATTTTACTAAAAGAAAAAGAAAATGAAAAAATTCGTTATGGAAATCGAATTATCTTTAGTATAGGAAGGTAATTTTATAATTATATGCAATCTGGTGAGCTTATAGAAAAACCGGAATGGAGTATTCAATTGAGTTTATTATCTAAGAAATACAGAGATGAGTAGAATGGAAGATGGAAATGAGAGTAGGAATTCCAAAAAGAAATAAGAAAAGTAAATATTAAGAAATTTGGAATGAAAGAAAGGATAGAAAAAGAAGATAAAGTTTGTAGTTAAAAAGAATTAAAAAGAAATATTTTTCCCTTTTGGTAGAAATAAAGAAATAAAGGAAAACATGAGTAGGTAAATAATAAGTATGAAACTCTATCTAATATATGAAAAGCACAATGAAGAAATATAAATGTTTGCAAAGATTATGGGTTTTTAAAAGAAAAATGGCGGAAATGGAATTCTAAGAAATGCTAAAACCTGGTTCTTTTATGGCGAAGAATTGCTTGCTGATTTCGTTAATTATTTCATCTCACTGCAATCTGCATTGGTTCGATGGTATTTTTTTCCCTTTTATCAGATTTCTTATTGGTAAATACTTCCTTTCTGAAAAATGAATCGAAGGTTTTGTTATAAGATAATCAGAGGCCAGGATTTTAATGTAAACGGAAGTCACTTTGATTCTCAATTCGTGTATTTGGCACGGCACCGGAAGTTATGAAGAATTATGATGGCAAGATGTTCACAGCAGGTTGGAACCGACCAACAGAACTGTATCAATTATTGAATGCAAAAAGCGAATAAAAATAAAGAATGGAAATATAGAATTGCCTGATATACATAAAAAGGAGGAAAAAAACGAGTGATTCAGTGGAAATGATTTATAACCGAATAATGATTCAGAAATCAAATATTTAAGCTCGTTCACTTGTTTCTTTCTTTTAAATGTTTCTAGAACATTCGCTATCCATGATCGTAATAAAAACAAAGGTATCCATTTATATAAGAATAATTCCTATGTTAATGCATAGATAATTATGTCATATGTACATATGCATATCTCTCTCTCTCTATATATATATATATAAGTAATGCACATCATCATCATCATCATGTCGCGCTGTTGGCACGGATATTCATGACAATCTCTCTCCATCAGTCCCTATCACTCATCACTCACTTTGCTGGTCGGCCCACACTGGCGTGCCCATGTGCTAGCTTCCACAGGAAGACGTCGCTTATGAGTTCGTCCTTGCTTCTCCAGCAGTGTCCCACGTGTCTTGGCCGTCTTACTCGGATGGTTTGGGTGGCAGGTGGTCGTACAGCTGCTTTCTCGTGGGGTGTTGTTTCCACGTCTTGTTCAGCATCACCACATGTAAGTAATATTGATTAAAATATCCTATATTATCCATTTTATACTTTCTTTCCTTTAGACATTTTTTCAACATACTGTCGGATTCACTTCCAGTTTCATTTCACACACACACACACACACACACACACACATATATATATATATATGCATGTTGTTCTGATATTTATTCCCAGATTTACATATTATGGTAACAACATTATCATAATATAGCACTTTAATGCTTCACACCAATGCCCAAACCTGGTATATGTACTTCCAAAAAACGGATACAGATACTAAAATATATCTCAAATATATATATATATATATATATTATATATATATATATATATATATATATGCAATGGTTGTCGGGAATGACGTGGTGACACGATTTCAGATCCTGGGCGAGGCTGGTTGTATTTCACATTGCGCTAATACACATGGTAAACGTATTCATCCGATTATTCTCCTTACATCTATGAGTAAAATAGTAGGTCAGAGGAGTTCATTAACCTTGGTATGGCAATCAGTCTAGGAGAAAGAAAACTCATTCAAACCTGTTTAACCTGCCCTAAAAAAACTGACGTTGTGTCGCAACCTGCTTGTATGGAGGGGTTGGGTAAATATATATTAAAGGATAGCCTAGTCAAAATTACTAACAAGAGGTCAATTTTTAAAAGTTTTTATTGCAAATGTTTTCATTTGTAGCGGAAAACAAATTTTATATTAAGAGAGTTAACTTGTGACGTGCATATGAGGCACCCAGTGAGAATAGAACTCACATTGGTTTGCTAATCTAGCTTGCAAACCATTACACCACGTGAGGTGCTCACCATAAACAATAGTTACCATAATTGTGGCGCAAGGCTTGAAGTATGAGACACTCAGTGAGGATCGAACTCACAGTATGTCAGCTAATCTAGATTTCTAACCAAGTTGTGAACAGTGTCGATTCTTTTTCTGAGGCATTCAGTAGATATCGAACTCAGAAACACAGAGATCCTCGCACCACGACTAATGTCCAACTGAGTCCATGTATACGGGTGCGTACAATACGATCGAAAGGCGGTCCGAGAGCAGAGAGCATCGGTCATGGTCAGTTGAGTAGTGACGATTGGTCAGTCTAATTAGTGGACAGTAAACCAATTACTTGGCCTGCTCTGACCAACAATTGGCATATCTTGCTGGCCATATAATTTGACCAATTGCCCCTTTGGCATAGCGTCCATGTACTCGTTACAGTCTGTCCTATTTTGGCCGTTTCTGCTTTCGATAAATACTAGGCAGATTTTGAATCTAGGCCTTCTCCTCTTAAATATTAAGACTCCGTGTTTTATGCCTCAATCTTTAACTCTCTTGGAACAAACAATTCAGCCAAAGTGACAGTGGTTATTTGATCTTCTAGCGGATTTTCATTTCTAATAAGCTTAGTTCAGTACAGCCAAATGACAAGAAAGAGTATTACACCCGTATTTAAAGTAGGATAGATTGGTTGGTTGGTTGGATTTTGGTAGTATCTGTTAGGTACTACTACTCCGGATCAGAGTGGACCAGGAAGTAATGGTGTAAAGGAGTACTCCACATTTCCCAGAGCTCCGGAACGGTGTAAAGGAGTACTCCACATTCCCCAGAGCTACAGAATTGTAACCTCGTCATCAGTTAAAATTTAACGTCATATCCAGGATATAGAGACCCTCAGCCACTGCATTCTAGCACATATATGATAAAAAGGGTTGGGGCGTGCCATAAGGGCAATAGGATTAGGACAATCATATAGGTGATAGGGCGTGTCCTGACAAGCCGATTGATCGGAGGGGTCTAAATCTCGGCCTTTCTCCCTTAAACATGTCTCTATGTTTTATATATATTTACCAACCCCTCCGCACAAGCAGGATGTGACACAAGGTCGATTTCTTAAGCGAAGTTTAACAGGTTTGAATTCAGAGTTTTCCTTATCCTAGACCAGTTGCCTAACCAAGGTTAAAGAGCCCAGTCTGCCCTACTATTTATCCATAGCTGGAGGAAGAGTAGGATTCATACCTTTCCCAATGGTATTAGCGCTAAGTGAAATGCAATTACCACATTCAAGATTTGAACTCGGGGCGACGAGTCCATTTCCCATGACTTTAACCATTATACCACGCGCTTCCAACTGTTTTATGTCCGGATCTTTAATTCTCTTGGAACAAACAAGGTAGCCAAAGTGATCTTGTAACGGATTTTGATATCTAAGATTAGCACATTCAAATGACGATTAGAAAGAGTGTTACACCCATTTTCAAAGTAAGAACGGTCTGCTAACTTTAAGATAATATAAGTAAAATCGGCAGAGTGGCCTATTATCGATATCAGCGAAGGTTGTGTTGGATTGGTTGGATTTTAGGACAGATTAACGCTTGATAGGTTATTTTAAACCGAAGATATTTTGTTTTATTCATTCTTGATGAGTATTCAATTTTTAAAAATGTAAACAATGTTTTTAAACCCAATTTTTAAAACACATTTTTTTCTGTTTAACCCATAAATGGGGCCCTAACAGGTACTACCACTCCAGGTCAGAGTGGACCTTTTAGTAATGGCAATTAAGGAGTACACCACACTCCTCAGAACTTCAGAATTGGAATTTCATCGTGAGCCAAGACACTAAAACTCTCAGCCACTGCCTTCTAGCACATATGATAAAAAGAATTGGGATTTGTAAACAGGTGGCCCTATTGGGGGGGGTATCCTTTTGCAGAGGTGCAGTCGGTGAATTTTTCAGCCTCAGCCGACAGGGGTGTCATCATGGTGTAATGCTCAGTGAATCACTGGATGCCCCATACTAGCAACCTTGTGTCACATCCTACCAGTGACGAATTAAAGGTTAAATCATTTTATGATAATGAAGATTTTGTCTGGTTTGTGCCGGTTTCTTTGTTTAATGGCATATCAACCTTCTTGGAGTATACTAGAAGAATAGTAGTGGTACTATTTAACCCATAGCTGTGGTGTTGAGGGTGTTCACACCTTTCCCAAGGGTATTAATCCGAAAGTTAGCGTCATAGCGTGACTTGAGTTCGAACTCGCTTATTACGATCTCGCGGTCCAATACGTTACCTACTACGCTACAGCCCCCCCCCCCAATAAGTTTTGCTAAGATCTAGATTAGCTTAAGGTGTCAGACTACCATTTGACAGAGGAAAATGCTATGTGTGCGATAAATTTACTTTACTATCGAACTATACATTCTCTCAATAATCAGTACATTTGTACAACTTGAACCAATAAAAAAGCCGGCAGTGGCTGAGGGTCTTCATGTCCTTGATTAGGACGTTAAACTCTATCTGATGGTGATGTTCAAAATCTGAAGCTCTGGCAAATGTGGAGTATCCCTCCATCATCATTACCCCAGGTCCACTCTGACTTGGAGTGGTAGTACCTGTTAGGGTCCCATCAATGGTTTAAATACGAAAATAAGTTTTAAAAATATGTTTACATAATTGAGTACCCATCAAGAAGAAATAAAACAAAAACATCTTTGGCATAAAATAACCCAACAAGGATTGACATGCCGTATAAAACAACCAACCAACCAACCAACAAAAAAGAACGCATTTATATTTTGCAAGTCAGACCTGCTCTGCTTCGTTGTAATTTTAAGGGTGCTAAGTTAGAAATGTCCAAGAATCTTATGAACATTTTTATGGAAAAAATTAAACGAGATGTTTGTCCTATAACATAAATATTTGCTGCTTTAGTAAATTGGTTCTAACTAAATTGTCTTGTGGAAATTAAAGATCTTAGAATTTTTCTGAATGAAATAGACATGACTCTCATATTTGATTCGGTATGGAAAGCCCTTCAAAGTTTGGCGTCCGGTTGACGTTGAACTTTTGACATCAAAGAAAGAGAGTGAGACAATCAGTTTCATAAAACCAATGAATAGCAGTTAGAGTCTTTATTAGATTCCATTATCAAGCCAAACAATACTTAAAGACAATACGCAAGTCTGTTATATATTATATTAACATCTTATTGTTATAGTAATTTAAAACGAGTCTTATTAAAACTTTCAAACTTTTTGTTTATATATATATATATATATATATATATATATATATATATATTATGTAAGTTCCAAAAGGTGATAAACCAAACTGGAATACTTCTTTTATGTTATTCATTTTTAGATTGTTCTCTACTAGTTTCGATCTTAAGTCATCGTCAGTAGAAAATTTCTTGTGATCGAAATTGAAACGTTGTTGACAAGCCACAAAATTTCGTGCTAAAAATTATTAGATGTGGCGAGTCCATCTTTTCATTGAAAACTATCTTCTGGTTGAATTCATTTGAAATTTATATATATATACATGAGGAAATTTTGAAATTTATATATATATATATATATATATATATGGGGGGGGCGGGTGTGAGGGCACCTGGCTAATCACTTTTCAATTAGGTTTGGGTGTTGTTTCTTTGAAATTGTGTAGTTCTTTATTTATTTCAAGTGATGGTGACTCCCACATTTTATTACCATATTTTATTTTTTTTAAATAGATATCATAAAAATATTCCCATTTGTCTTATCCATTTTCTTCCATATGTTGTATATATTATATATATATATATATATATATATAATATATATATATATATATATATATATATAAACAAAAAATAATAAGACAAATAGGAATATTTCTACATGTTATTTATTTTCTAATTATTTCATTGTTCTCAACTGGTTTCGACCTTGGATCATCACCAGGAGAAACAAACATGAGAAAAAGAATGACGTCCCACAAAATTCTTTTCATAAAAAAATGTAGTCAAACGTGATCAGTCCGTATAGAAATATGAAAAAAAAATATTCAGAGGATATGTTTATTCATAAATGAATAAATAGTTTTGCCTACAAGAATCTCGAGATATATATATATATATATATATATATATATATATATATATATATATATATATATATATAAACTATCAGCAGAGTAATATTAAGGAGAATATATCCGATGTATATAAAAAAACGGAAACGCTCGAATATAGGCAAAACTATTTATTCATTCATAAATATACACGGCCTTTGAATTTTTGTTTTTATTATATTTCTATTTACCGCCGGATATATATATATATATATATATATATATATATATATATATATATATACAATTTCCTTATATATATGAACCTGATGAGTTGCTGTTTTATTTGTACGTCTCCGGTTACTACACGAGATAATGTAGCCAAAACAAGCTTCACAAAAAGTTGCTGAGTATCCTGATATTTAAGTATTTACCGAATCCCTTCATATGAGTAGGATGTGGCACAAGATACATTTTTAAGGAGAGTTTAACATGTGTGAATTTAGAGTTTTCCCTCCACTAGACCGGTTGCCGAACTAAGGTTAAATAGACCAATATGTCCTAATATTTACCAATAGGTGTAGGAGAATAGTTAAATACATGCCTTTCCGTAATATATTTGCGCTATGTGAAATGCAACCAGGCTCGTACAAGATTTGAACTTGGGTCGCCGTATCCATTTCCTATGATCATAACCATTACAATACAAACGCCCTGCCATAAAACTGAAAAAGTTGGCGTTTTGTTTTTTTTTAATTCTATCAAAAACTAATAATATACATACACTCATTCGGCTTCTTCGCAACTATTCTCATTTACTAACAATAATTCAAGAATTTTACTCAGTTATATACCGCCCTGTTCGCTAGGGCAGAAGAATACACCGACTGCACCTCTGCATAGGGGTAAAATTTCCTCAATAGGGTCACCTGGTGGCTGTAAGAAGTGACCCGTGATACTTAAGGATGGAACCCTGTTGACTGAGCTGTCCATGACATACAACACTCTACTTTGGCCCTTACTTAGGCTAGACGGGCGTGCAGAGACCCCCCTCCGATCAATCGGCTAGTCACGTCACGCCCTAGCAGCTATATGATTATTCCAACCCTATTGTCTTTGTGGCAAGACCCAACCCTTTTTATCATTTATGTTCTAGAAGGCGGTGGATGAGGGAAGTTTGGAGCACTGTGAGTGTGGAGAACCCCTTCATGGGCATAATTCCCAGGTCCAATTTGAACCGGAGTAGTAGCACCTATCAGGGTCCTATTTATGGGTTAAATAGAAAAAATTAGTTTTAAAAAATTAAGTTTTAAAAAATTGAATACTCATCAAGCATGAATAGATAAAATCGTCTTCGGCATAAAATAACCCAACAAGGGATGACATACCGTAAAATCCAACAAACTAAATCAGTTATATAGTTTAAATATCTCTTTCCAGTACGAATAATAATAACAGATATATTGGACCAATAGTTAGGAATCTGGTTCAGAGTGAACCTGGGAGTAATGACAATGAATGGGTAATCCACATTCCCCAGAGCTCCAGAAATAGTTTAATGTCAAACCTCGAACAGTTCTTTTCTGAGTACTCTTACCCCATTGTTGGAGATAAAATCAGTGTATTCTAAGTCCAGCCGAGAGGGGATTCGAATGACTCAAAGGCATGAAACCTTATTCGATATATTCATCAAGTAATTCAAAACACATGACACACTGTTTCTCAAGTTTCTTGACCCCCTTCCAAAAACTCAGTCAATATATATATATATATATATATATATATATATATATATATAAGTTGAAAATAGAAATGAATTCGACGATATGTTGAAAGGATAAATAAATAGATAAAGGAAAGTAAATGTTGAATGGATGTAATTGATTTAATGTGAGTTAGCAACACGTGTTTCGACCAGAAGTTTGTTCATGTATACATGTATTCTATTTATTATTATTCTAAATATAAAATAAAATAATTATAATAGAAAATTATAAAATATCTAAGCATACAAAGAATAACGGTCTTCATCAGGGTAAAATGTTTGATATTTAAAACGGTCAAGATACAGAAACTTTTGAAGTGTTCGGAAAAACAATTTTTTTTTAATTATTTGAGAGACGCTCCACAGCTGGAGAAAACAGTGATATTTGTTGACGGTTACGGTTAGAGAATAAAGAATATTCGTTGGAGAGTGACATCGAAACACGTGTTGGTAACTGAAATTAAGTCAATTTTATCCATCCAACATTTTCTTTCTTTTATTTATTTATCCTTTCAATATATATATATATATATCACTACAGATTTCACTTCATCATCACTGGAATAATGTTTGCCTCAGACTTTCATCTCTTCGGTCCCATGAAAGAGGGTTTGAGAGGCAAACATTATTCCAGTGACGAGGAATTGAAATCTGTAGTGCAAAAGCAGCTCAAAGAACAGTCAACAGAATTTTATGGGGCAGGGAGACATGATCACATTCATAGGTGGAACATTACTATTAAGAGAAATGGTGACTATGTGGAAAAGTAGGGATGCAATCTACAGAGGACCAGCTTTATTTTAATGTATGATACATTTTGTACCTGTCCCAAACAAAATGTCATCATTTTTGACAAACCCTCATATATATATATATATATATATATATATATATATATATATACATGCTCGTTTGTGTGTGTTTCGATTTTATTCTGTAATCTGCGTATAAATAAGGTGGACATTTTTTTAGTATGAATTGAATCGATCGTCTCACTAAGACGACAATAAAAAAAGAGAAAATACAAACTTTTTAAACAATGGTGGAATCGTCTACCAATGCTCTTAGCTTGTCTTGCTTGAATTTGTCTAAATATAAAACTTTGAACAACATATGTGTGTTTCCTCCCCAAATATTTTTTGTGAATAACTTTAAATTTCCCAAAGCAATTTTTGGCACCGTTTTATCCCTTGTTTCATTTTTATTGCTTTTTTTTTTTAGTCTAAGAATTTCCAAAAGATCCTTTTTGCCACAGATGACTGAACAAAACAGAATAAAAAACGAACGGAGTTAAAAAAAATCACTAAACTTTTTGCAACTTTTGCAAAGTTTCCTCAGTTACTAACTTCTTTCTGAGGCTGGATGCCAGCAGCGCAGCTACAATCTATGTATAAATACACGTGTTCCTTAATTGTACGACCGTTATCTACAACACGCAAATGGTCCATTTATGTGGTTAATTGCTTATGCTGATTGGTCAAACCAACCAATCAGGAACGAGCCGCAGCAATATAAACGCAGTGTCGTCTGAGACCGATCGCATTCTGACTTCGAAGCAAGGCGGTGGTAGTGACGAATGTGTGGATAATATGCATAGAAAAAATTGTGTTGCTCCCTAAAATACAATTGACAGACAATGTCCCCAGGTATGCATACTGTACAATTTGGACACATACTGTACATAAAAGACGTATATGCATTCAGGGTTAATTTCTAATATTATGTGACATATGTCTTCTTTTTTAGTTATTATGCAGGAAACTGAGAGCATGGGAAGCATTTAAATCAGTCTGTAGTGACTTCCTTGGTAACACACGCGTAATAAATTACCAAGCCCGTATTGAGAAGTTGCTAAAGACTTATGAGGATATGGGATGCCGAATGTCACTCAAAATTCCTTTTCTCCATTCCCACCTCAACTTCTTCCCGCCAAACCTTGGAACAGTGAGTGATGAGCACGGAGAAAGATTCCACCAAGACATTACGAAGATGGAGAGCAACTACCAAGGCAAGTGGAACCCCGGCATGATGGCAGACTTCTGCTGGATGCTCTTGCGTGACATCCCGGAGGCAAAATACAGCAGATCATCTAAAAAACACATTTCTAACTGTCTGCGGTACTATGAATTGTGTACATTGTGTCATCCAAGTATATCTATTCCGTCAATGTTCTTTATCTATCCTGTTTTATCTGTAATAAGCTGCTGCAACTGTTGAAATAAGCATGTATATACTCTGTATATACTAAAATGAGACTATTCAAAAGACCGAAAACTAGAGATGATAGAGCAAAACTGTTTATAAATTTGAATTCAATACAAATTCAACCAAATTAGTAAAAAAAACACCTATTCATATTCTTGCCTCAGACAAAAAATATTTTTTGTAAACCAGTGTAATCATTATTATTTGTAAAAAATTATAAGGTATACATCCAACTATTTTCCCTCCAGTTATGGGTAAATAATAGAGCAAGCTGGGCTCGTTAACCTTGTTATATCAACCTATTGAGTAAAAGGAAAAATCTGAATTCACGCCTCTTAAACACAACTTAAAAATTGCATCAATTATTATGAGACTAGAATAGTTTCATTCATTGGTAATTTCTGTCTTGGATTTTGAACTATTTACCGATTCCAATCTTCGTGCCGATAACCGTTAGAAGATACGCGCCTCCTTGACACACTACAAAGTAACTCCAAAGAAAAATAAGACAAAAAAAAATAGAAATTACTAAGAGATATGAACATTTGATGCCACGAGAATAAAAAAAACAAATTCTGTTCCTGATTATTATCTCTTTTAAATGTGACGATTGAGGGGGGGGTTCGTTTTTTTTTTTTTCGGTTTTTTTTTTTTTTCACTTTTTTTTTTTTCCAAATATGAATCTTTGGAATTTTTATTTGAGAAGATAAACAAAATACTATTCTACTTAAATTGATTAGTTTATTTTAAAAGTCACACACGTGCTGCGACGAATTATCATCTCAGTACAACTTCTGTAAGATCTGAAAGATGATAAAAAAAGATGCTGTATAGTCAACGACGATTGCTATGTTGGCAATGACTAATGGTCGGATGGGGGAAGCGAAACAAAAAAGACACACAACTCGCCTCAAGCGTTAGAAACTCTGCTTCCTTATTCATCCTGGTTAGTTTCTAAAGGCGTGGAAGTTGGTAGCAATGGATAACAAACACAAAGTATAAGTAATCGGCTCATCCCGTATTTTTTAATCGTTTCAAGTTCTTCGTTCACGCGAACACATGAGAAATTCCATTGTCTTTTATAATGGTTCACAGAACACACACAGACACACACACACAATATATATATATATATATATATATATATATATATATATATATATTGGTTAGGAGGTTGATTTAGAAGGCTATCACAATGCAGTTTGGAATAAATAAAAAATAATAATAATACGGTAACAATGGTGTTTTGTGTTGACCTGTATTTTTTATTCTTTCTTGAAATTTCGAGGTAATACCTCTTTATAAAAAGAATTGAACTGAAGCAGTCCAGCTATGGCATTTCTTCCCAAATGAATTTTTTTTTGAAAAGGCTCCATAAATCCTGCCATTTTCAGTGGTCATTACGGCATCTCAGAATCGTATTCGGTTACGACTGTTTGCCGTCTCGTCTTGCCAATTCGACGGTAATTGGACTTAGTATTCTACATCTCCCCTTCCTCCCCTCTCTCTCATTGCGCATGCGTATTGGCCTTTGAGGAGAAATAAGTTCCTTTCGGCCAGGCTGATTACAGGGGAGCAATCTTGACAATGCCAGGGGTATTTTCGTCAGCCTTGGGGGGGGGGGATTGGTCATCTTTGTAAATATGTCCCAGTCTATCTTGAACTTCCTGAATTGTTGTGGGGTCATTTCCGAACTGAATTGAGGAAGTTTTGCAGTGGTGTTATGGCATAATTAGCTGATGATGGGAGTGTCACTGGGGGAACCTTGGCTAGCTTTAGTATAGTGAACATGTCACCCATAGTCTTGATACCCAGTTCCTTAAGCATTGCACGATCCAGCATATGCAAGCTGGACCTTGCAATCTCTTCACTAGAAAATGTCTGGGCATAGGTTTTGGCAGAGGCAACAGATATGCCTGCCTCAGTAAACATCTTTTTCCCATCCAGCTAGGTCGAATTCTGTTCACAGCGCCATATTGAAGTAAGTCAGTTAGACAGTCAACAATTGGTTTGAGCAATGTGACTGGCCAAGCCTAACTGTACCAGTGTCAAGACAACTGGTATTTATGGGAATTCAGAACAGTCCACCCATGCATTTGGGTGAGTCCGTTCCCTGGGTCCTGATTGGCTGCTTGGTTTGTAGGGCCCTCTGAGGCTCCATAAATCCTGCCATTTTTCAGTGGTCATTACGGCATTTCAGAATCGTATTCGGTTACGACTGTTTGCAGTCTCGTTTTGCCAATTCGACGGTAATTGGACTTAGTATTCTACAATATATATATATATATATATATATATATATATTATATATATATAGTTCCAACTTAGTTCTTAATTGCGAGCAGGGATACTTGAATTGTGTGCACAGGCCTTTATTTTCTCCAATTCCATCTTTATCATTCGCCGACGGGTGAACTAAGCACAGAATACGACGGCTGCTTCGTCGATTTTCAATCTACCTAAATCTATTTTCCGATAAGGTGCTCGCTCGCATTATTCTACAAACTAAGGAGAATCCCGTTCGAGGTTCACTTGAATTCAAAACTTGTCAAATAAAAATTCTAGTGATTTTCCATTAATTACTTACAGCTTAAATTTAGATTCCTTACAAAAAATGACAGGATATGCCTATTCATTATATAACACCTACAAGATACAAAACGTTTCAGAATAAATGTCAAAAACGAAGAAAACAATTTAGAAAGAATCTTATCATGTGTTTACTGGATGTATTTAACCAACATTTTGCGTTATGTAATGGTTATCATCGGAGGAAAAAGACAGCGTAACGAGTTCGAATACTTGTCGAAGCCGTTTGAATGCCGTACAACGCTTATACCTTTTGGAGAGGCATAAATATAACTATTCACCCTCCAGCTATGTGGAAATAATAGTGTAAGATAATGAGATGCGGAAATGTGGGAAAACCCAAAATTTTTATTACACTATATGTAATAGTGTAAATGAACTAGAATTTGGGATGACGCGTGAAAGGTTGACCTGTTGGCTTCTGATTGGTCGAAAAGTGCCAACAAGATGAAGAGTGAAAGGAAAATGGTGAGAGGAGGTGTATCGTTTAGAGATTTTCGAAGAAAACGAACGGATGGGAGAGTCTGGGCTGAGTGTTTGAAGGGAACAAATGAAAGATGTTGTCTGTCGCCCTCGCCCCATTAACTTGGCTTTGAGGTAAATGAGCGCTGAAAAACAACAACGTCTTGTGTTCGTTATTAAAAACTATAAACGACATCCCCAAGAGAACGCAAGTCGTTCCAGACTTGAAGAATGGAGAGAAGCTAGCCAGCCCAACAACAGATGCAGAATACCAATATCTCCGTTCCAGAATAGCTGAGACCCAACTAGATCCAGTCCAGAGATAAACAGAACTGTAGAAGATTCAAAATAAAATTCGACGCCACGTGGCATATAGAGATTTGCCTACAGCTTTATTTGTTTTATTCGTTACAGTAGGACAGAATGGGCTATTTCATCTTGGTTCGGCAACCATTCTAGGAGAAGGAAAACTCGTGCGGGGCTTGATAAATATTTAAGAGGGTACGAATTATACGAGTTCCAACTCATAGGTTTGAAGTTTTTAATGTTCACTTTATTTTTGTCAAGTTATCTGGTGTCGCTTATCGCAATGATAAGATAATCCAAGATCTCTGGAAACATCTTCATATCACTGATGCTACAGAGAGTGATTATTTTCTTTGCTTTTGTTTTTGCAGTTGTTTTATTTGTTTGTTTTTGTTTTTTATTTATTTGTTTGTCTGTTTTTGCTGGGGATTTTTTTGTGTGTGTCATTTGGTGTGTTTTTCTTTCTTTCAGGAGTGGAATTGCCTACAGAGAAGCCAATCTGGACTTTCTTGAAATTAGATTCCATCAAAACAAATAAAACAGAAACGTGTTTTTTTATTATAAAAAAAATTGTCGATCCCTGTTTGGTCGATGGATGCCAACAGGGAAAGAGAGAGTCTGGGTTGTGTGTTTGTAGAGAACAGACGTAAGATGAATGTTTTATCTATTATGCATTTTTACTTGGTATAAAATAAATGAGCTTAGAAAAAACAAGAACGTCTTGTGTTTGTTATTAAAACCTATCAACAACACTAGACAAGATATCCCAAAAGATTCCCAAGTAATTTCCAGACACGAAGAACTGTGGGAAACCCATCCAACCAACAACAGATCTACCAACGAACACAGACAAACCCAGCTATTCTGATCCTGAATAACAAAGCTCAACTCCGATCCAGCCAAGAGAATAGTTGAATAGTAAGAAGATACGTATACAATTATTATTATTGTAGCGATTATCTACCCTTGCTGGAATTGAGTTGAGTGAAAAAGGGTTATCCGCTCTTGCCACCAGGACTTGCCACTAGATGGCATTACTACCTGGCTATTTAAACTCAGTCCGGGAAGTTATCTGTCTCTTTTTTTCATCTAGCACCCACAATGATGCAATAGACAAGTTGTGTTTCTGTCCATTAAGGCTTGGGGGCCTTGCCCTCCCCCCCCCCAACTATAGGCTTGTACTCATGCATGTATGTAGCCCTTTCTAGACCCTAACCACGTGGCTCCTGCACGAAGCAAGTGATAACCTTTCGTGGTAGCTTTCATCTCTTCTTTTAACTAAGAACTCATTCTTTCTTTAGGGCGTTCGTCCTAATGTTTTGTATCTGTATTTTATGTTACAAGTGATCAGACAATAAAGTCTGTATTTTGTTATGTACCTCTTTGTTGGATTTCTTTGTATAAGTTCACCAACGTTGGGGGTTTCTCTGAGGTGTCTTAACGCATTATAAGAAGTGGTTTTAGTCAGTGAAGCTAAAACTACATTTAATTCTTATATTATTAAAAACTCATTTTAATCGAATCCGGCAACGCTACAATTGGTGTGAAGATTTCAATGTTCACTTTTCTTTTGGATATACCTCGTATGAGACATTTTCATTATTAATATTTGTCAAGTTTATCGTTCATCTTATTATTCTTGTCGCTATAATAAGATGACCCAAGATCTCTGAAAATATCTCCATATATAAGTTCACATCACTCTGATACAACATAAACCTCAATTCAATATGTCTATGCTGCAGAAAGTCATGTGCTGTTTTTGTTTTGTTTTGTTGGGTTTTTTTTGGGAGGAGGGGGTGTTTTGTTTTGTTTTGTTTTTGTCACTTGTCTTATTTTTCTTTCTTCCAGGAGCCGATATGGCTACAGAGAAGCCGATCTAGACTTTCTCGAAATTAGATTCTAACAAAATAAATAAAAAGAAACTTTAAAAAAAACTTTTAATGCTAATTTTTTAAAACTTGTCTCATGCAATCACTATGAAGCGATGAAAACTCTCCTCCTGTCCCTACCCATACCCAGCAATTACATTTCTAGTAACCACCCACTTTATCCTCTCCCTCTAACTCATTCTTCTTTGACGGATCACTTTTAAATGTTTATATATTTGGAGCCTAATTTAGAAAATAAAATATTTGTAATATTTCAGATATAAAAGAAATATATCCAAAAGTAGTGAACGGTCATCCAAAATGCTTCCATGTACAAATCATTTAACCCACACTTTTTCCAGCGATTATCTCTAGGGAGTGTGGAGTACCCCTTCATTGCCATTACTTCCAGGTCCACCCTGACCCGGAGTGGTAGTACCAGTTAAGGTCCCATCTATGTGCTTAATAGAAGAAAGTTAACAAAAACGTGTTAATAAAGAATGTTCTATACCGATGAAGAAGGAATTGAGCAAAATGTCTTCGGCATAAAATAACCTAACTAGGGTTGATATGCCGTGAAATCCAAAAAAAAGAAAGAAAAAGAGAGATTATCTCCTTTCCTAAAATTAAACTTAATCAGCTTAGTGATTAACCCACTGCTGTTTTGAAAATATGTCTGGGATTAAAAGTAACACACACACACACACACACACACACACACACACACACATAATTCCAACTTCCATGGTAGAGCACTGTAGGGGAGACATTAATTGAAATTTCACCGTCTAGCGCAAACCGTTACTCGCCTGTCGCTGTTTACAGACCTGAGTTCTCTGGTGATTGTAAAAACATACCCTGTAGGTATGTATCAATTAATTATTCACCCCAGACTGACAGCCACAGATGGCTGCACGGGTAAGGAACTTGGCAGACGAAAATTCCGTCGGGTTCGATCCCGGCTAGAGGTAGCTGTTAAAATGTCGAGCCGCACTGATGAGAAGTAAACTTCGAAACACGTGTCAGTGGATGACTGCTATATATATATATATATATATATATATATATATATATGATTTTATATATGAAAATGGTGACTTACCGGTGAAATTGGCCACAATGGTTAGTTGATACAAGTTTCACAATGATAAGACAGCGCTATAACAAATATAAAGTGCTCAATACGTGAGTAGAGCTAATTTATTATTATCAATATTATTATTATTATGGTATACACAGGAATAACCTACTCTAATCAAGATATTGATTAATTCCAACCGATTGTACGCGTGTATTTAGTGGTTATACACGCGTACAATCGGCTGGAATTAATCAATATCTTGATTAATTCACTGAAGATCCTTATGGTGAAACTCGAGTAGGTTATTCCTGTGTATACCATTATAATGTATATATATATAATTTCTATTTCTAAACTCTGACAGTGTAAAAAAAATTCCCGGCACTATAACTTGTAATTATAAAATACAATTTGTTCATTGGGAAAAAATACATAAAAGAAGAAAATACCAAATGATATACACCTCCTGAAAATAATCAGCCGGCACTATTTTCATGGCAAAAAGAAAAAAAAATACCGAAAGAGTTGCCCAAGTTAAAAATATTAAAGTGTTCAATACACTAAGTAGAGCCAATGAATAATATTCACCCTGAGTCAGAGACTATCTACCTAGGTTTTTCGTAATGGATCATCAGGATAATACTGAATTAGAATTATCCTGATGATCCATTAGGAGAAACCTAGGTAGATAGTCTTTGACTCATTTGGCTTACATTATATATATATATATATATATTATGTTTTTTTTTAAGTTGGGCGTTATTACGAAGCATCTAAAAATAAATGAATGAACTCGATGTTATGGAGTATTGGATTCACTTATTTTTTTATTATTATTTTTATCATAAATTTTCGGGTTCGGTAGATACCCTTTATCAAATGACTGTTGTTCCTGTTCAACGGATCTTTCGTCTCTGTTGTTATTGACAGCGGCAGCGTCTGTAAAAAAATTATAATAACGGAGAATTCCGATGTCAGCGTTCAGTCCCCTCACGTGAGTTTGTAATTTTAGAATCCATTTATATATATATATATATATATATATATATATATATATATATATATATGAGAACAAATCCAAACGAAAGTGATAACAAGTAGACTTTATTGTTTGAACAAACCTAACACAAGTAATACAAAAACAGGATAGACAATACAAAGATTATGTTAGTAAAAATATTTTGTAATCGGTAAAGTATAACATTTACTGGGAGAGTCCCCATGGCGTAGTGGATAACGTGCTGGACTGTGGCATTTTACTCAGTCTGTTCGAAGTTCGCTTTTGTACTATTACGTACACATTCGGGCTAACATCATTCAGTAAGGTATGAACCCCTAATACACCAGCTATAGATTAAATAGTACCACTACTGATTATCTATGATGACTAGTAGGACCTGTGCATATACCACTGTATGGTAATTTAATTATTACGACGATTGACATGTTTACTTAAGAGCTATTGCAATTACTCCTATAAGTATAATAATCTCTCTCTCTCTCTCTCTCTCTCTCTCTCTCTCTCTCTCTCTCTCTCTCTCTGTCTCTATCTATCTATCTATCTCTATCTCTCTCTCTCTCTCACTCTCCTTTTCATTTTTTCATTATGTTCGATTGAAACAGATTAGCGTTATCACTTCCTCTCGCATACCCCCTGTTTATATATTTCTCCTACTCTTTCTTTTTCTTTCTTTCTTATTATATATTTTCTGAGAAAAATGTCCCTTTTCTTCCCTTTCTTTCTTTATAATAAAAGCGGAAAGGTCCATTATTAAGCTAAGATGACGACACTCATAAGAAATACAAATTTGGTGAATAATTAACACCAGATAATCGGGATTTACATTTTTGAATTTCTTCTTGGATGATTTGGACGGCTTCATGTTTAACCAGAGGGTATTGCAATATTATAACTGCCGTACAATTAATAAACAGGAGTGTTGACATATAGATGGATTTGGCATTAAATAACCCATGAAGATTGATATGCCATTAAAGAAAGAAACCAAATCTATATCATTTACAGGTTAAAACAAAACAAAAAACGATAAATGTCACCATTCTGTTTTTATAGTCTTTCTGTTGTCTGTATTACTTAGATGAAGCATTGTCATTATTAATTCTTAACTAGTTATCTTTCATCCAATTGTGATGTTACTGGGGTTGGTTATATTAAATAATAACTCGAATCGTAACTCACAATGAAAAAAGTTTATTTTGATAAGAGGTACAAGTATGGGTGAACAGACATAAAACTTGCTAGCTAGTCTCGCTAGGAAAGACAGGTGTATTCACCCCAACCTCCTACCAGGTAAGGATATGACACAAGGTCTTTTTATAACGTGGGAAGCCACGCACAAACCGTAACTCAGGCGATGGCTAGTGCAAAAATACGTGGATCCCCTGGGCATTACCCTTCTGGTGTATCTCAGACACCGGGCCATAAACTCAGCCTTGCCCCTTTAAATCGAGAGGGCATGTGTTTCATGGTGGAACGGTATCCTGGGATCATGCAATTTATTTGCCCAGCCGCCGAGATCACCTAGGAAAGACGGGTGCATTTACCTCAACCTCCATTCAGGTAAGGATGTGACACCAGGTCTTTTTTTATGTGGGAAACCACGCACAAACCAAAACTCATGTGGACTAGTGCATAGAATGCGTGGGTCCCTCGGCATTCTCCTTTTGGGGCGCCTGCGTCCTGTCACTTTAAATTGAGGGGGCAGGTGTTGCTTGGAGGGACGGGCCCTAGGGATCACGAGATTTATTCGCCCTATTGCCGAGGGCTGCTAGGAAAGACAGGCCATCGAGAATAACACCGTAAATGTTTATATTGAAAATTGAACAGTCCATTCTATTCAAGAGTTGTATCAACTCTTCTATTTCATTACATCTAGATAGTTTTAATTTTATCGCTCAGGTACTTTTGTATTCTACTATATTTAACAAATTATTCTACAATATTATTCTATATTGTATTTATTTTATTCTATTCTATATTTTAAAGCTTTTATTTTTGTATTTTATTCTATATTATATTTATTTTAATTTATACATATATTTATTTATTTTATATTTATTTTATTCTGTTCTATATTTTAAAGCTTTTATTTTTGTCTTTTATTCTATATTATATTTATTTTAGTTTATACATATATTTATTTATTTTATATTTATTTCATTCTGTTCTATATTTTAAAGCTTTTATTTTTGTCTGTTATTCTATATTATATTTATTTTATGAAATTATTCAACAATATTAAGCAAATTATTCTACAATATTTAGCAAATTTGAAATCCATGAGAGTTTCTGGTTCTTGAACCATGTAAATGCATTCAATAAGCCAATTTCTGTATCATTAATTGCTTCTTGTAACCCAATATCATCTGTCACACATCATCAAGTAACCCCTCTGGAAAATACGATGAACGGGAATTACGATCTAATAGATTACTAATAGAATTACTCGGCATGGTATTCCCATGATCTAATAGTTTAAGTGGAAGGGAATGGCCACTGCCAAATAAACCCAATTGCCCTTCGGTCTATCATAAAAAGAGATTTATTCGCCATGGCATCACAAACATTTAATGGGTTATAGAAAACGTTCGAAAGTTGTAGCCAACAAAAAATCCTAAAACAGGACGCAGCAAACGATTAACAGAAAATAAATTTACATTCAACAGAAACCTTTTAGTGTATTCATCGAGTACTTGAGTTGTCACATCTACGCAATCCAGAATGCAGGTGAGCCCGCCCTCTCCTTCTTTTCCTTACACATTTTGTCCGTCTATGTCGTGTGGACTATGCAGATGATCTGCAGCTTATTACAAATACACCGGCACAAGCCGAATCCTTGCTAAATAGCCTGGAGAATACAGCAGTGGACATTCGTCTTTATGTGAACCCCGATAAAACTGAGTTCATGTGTTTTAAAAATGAAGAAGACATTTCAACTCTCGACGGTAAGCCTCTAAACTCGGTGGAAAAATTCCCGTATTTAGGTAATCATATCTCATCAACAGAAAGCGATGTTAATGCACGTACTGGAAAGTCATTCTCTGCCATAGACAGATTATCAGTCGTATGGAAATATGATTTCACTGATAAAAAGCGACAATTCTTCAAAGCCGTATCATTGCTACTGTATGGCTGCACCACTTGGACTCTAACGAAGCGCCAAGAGAATAAGGTAGATGGCAGCTGCTTAAGAATGTTGCGCGCGATATTAAACAAATTGTGGAATCAACACGCAAAAAGACCGTAGCTGTCCGACTATTTGCCCCCTATCACACAAACCATCCGAGTGAGACGAATAAAACATGATGGGCACTGCTGGAGGAGCAAGGACGAACTCATGAGTTATGTTCTCCAAAGGAAACCAGCACATGGACAGACCAGTGTGGGTCGTCCAGCAAAGACGTACATTGATCAGCTCTGTGCTGATAATTGATGCCGCACAGAAGACATCCCGAGAGCAATGATTGATAGGGATGGTTGGCGAGAGATTGTCATGGATATCCGTTCTAGAAGCGTGACATGATGATGATGATGATGATGATGATGATACCATAAAAAGAGATTTATTCGTCTTGGCATCAAAAACATTTAATGGGCCATAAAAAACGTTGGAGAGTTTCAGGTAACTAAAATCCCAAAACAGGACGCGGTAAATGATTAATAGTTAATAAGTTTGCATTTTTGTATTGTTTCTTCTTCTTCTTCTTATTATTATTATTATTATTATTATTATTATTATTATTATTATTCGTATTTTTCTTTCATTACATTATTCTTCTTCTTCTTCGTTTATTCATCAAATTTCTTCTTCTGCACCTTCTTCTTCTTCTTCTTCTTCTTCTTCTTCTTCTTCTTCTTCTTCTTCTTCTTCGTTTTTCATCAAATTTCTTCTTCTGCACCTTCTTCTTCTTCTTCTTCTTCTTCTTCTTCTTCTTCTTCTTCTTCTTCTTCTTCTTCTTCTTCTTCTTCTTCGTTTATTCATCAAATTCTTCTTCTGCACCTTCTTCTTCTTCTTCTTCTTCTTCTTCTTCTTCTTCTTCTTCTTCTTCTTCTTCTTCTCACTTTTATTTATTATCTTCTCACAAAGTTTACTGGCCTTTAATTAGGCCTCAAACACTGACCTTTGACATGTATTTCTGAGATGAAACAGACTTCCTTCGAGTCCTTGAATTGAAGTATCCATACAATCCTCAATACAGGCGAACCCCCCCCCTCTTCTTTTCTTAACACATTTTGTCAGTCTATATCATCTCTCGGGTGTACTACCTTGTGCATCAGCATCAATTTCCTTATCCTTTGGTCCATCTGTCAGAGATCATCCCTTGTCTGTTCAAGAAATGGTCTAGAGTATCGTACAACGTATTATTATTATTATTAGTATTATTATTATTATTATTATTATTATTATTATTATTATTATGTACATACATTGTTG
Organism: Doryteuthis pealeii; assembly: GCA_023376005.1. NCBI lineage: Eukaryota > Metazoa > Mollusca > Cephalopoda > Myopsida > Loliginidae > Doryteuthis > Doryteuthis pealeii. The sequence goes on along the minus strand of CM042145.1, from coordinate 58,985,066 downwards.
TAATTTTTATTTATTTTATTCGTTTTATTTATTTATTTTTGTTTATTATCTTATTTTGAAAATATTTTCTTTTATTTATATTATACTAGCAGTGGCTACCCGGCGAAGCCTGGGTAGAGGAGAAAAAAACATGGTTTAATAATTGTTTGCAAATCTATTACTACTGAATAGCGTGTTCGATCCTCGCAGGATGACCCATAAAAATCACCACGTAAAAAAGATCTTATTTTAATCCGGCCTGGTGAGAGGTCAGGGAATTTTTTTTTCAGAGTAGAGGGAATGGCATCACATAATGATATAGTAAGAAATTTTAATTCAATGATTAACTATATTTTTAAGATATAATATAAATGACATGATTTGTTAAATTACAAATTAATATTTCAAAGCAAAATAAATAAATAAATAATAAAGTAATCAAATTAATGTAAAACGATAAATAATCTTTAAAAAAATAACATTATTAATTTAAAGCGTAGCCGATAGAAAATCAAATTATTATAGTATACTATACTATAATAATTCGAGAATAATTTGATAAAAAATACAAAAATAATATACTATACTAAGTATAGTATATTATTTTTTAAATCGAAATGTTAACTGAATTGAAAACATTACGAAAAGAAAACTAAATACAAAAAAGAAAAAAAAATGAAACATACTTTTTTTTAAATAATTTTTGAATGTGCTTAAAAATTAAATATAAAATTACAGTACTGATTTTGGTACAATTCCAGAATAGCGCGCAATAGATAATATCATTATAATCTTATTTTACGAATAAATAACATTAGATTGTGGAAACACCCGAAAGAGCCTTATTCTAACCCACTTCTCTAGTGTCTCAAAGTTTTCAGGTATTTCCGTGAGGTAATCTAATGTTATTATCTCTTGCGCACTATTCTGCATTAGTATCATGATTTTATTTGTATTTATTTGAATAAATAAATTAACGCGATTATAAAAAAAGTTTTATTTACATTGACGAACGACGGAAAATCGACAGTACATACTACATAACTATGTAAATTTTAATTTTTTAAATAAAAAAAATAGTGCTCAGGCATGAAACTTTTGTGGAAAATTAATGTTTGCTATTTAAAATATTGAATGCAAAAAGAATCTAAAAATCACACGTCTTATTAGAAAGAATTCTGTTTTTGTTTAAAAATATCAACTCATCGTAATAATTATTTCGATGTCAAAAGTGTAACTAAGTGATTAATTCTTAAACTGTCCATAAAAATTGTATAATAAAAAAAATAGATTAAATAAACGATTGTTTATCCTTTACAATGAAATATTTACTACAACTTTGAATCAATAAAAATGTAGATTTGATATGAAAAAAATGAAAAGAAAAAATTGATCGAGCGTCCGTTATTCATTTGTTTACTTTGCAAGAAACGCCGAAAAATAGCCGAGTAGAATTTTAATGTTATTCTATAATGTAATTTGATTCTTAAATGTATTCGATAATATGAATCAAATCTTCATTATCTTTGCTCAAAAACCAAAACCTGGTGATATATATATATATATATATATATATATATATATATATATATTTACTTTGCCGTTAACTGTTTTATTTCCGAAGTTTCCTCTGGGCATATAGATTCACACAACTGCCTTTTATATATGTATAAACTATTTTATTTTATTATTTAATATTATTCCTTTTTACTTTATTCATTATTCTTTTTCTATTTTTAAGGTTTTAAGATATTATTTTACTCTTTAGAGTGGTTAGTTTTCAGATGGGATAATAAGAATTTATTTTCATGTTTACATTTGTATGAGTTCCGATCTTTTGTTAGATATTTCTATTTTTCTCTGGGAAGGAGATTATGGTTATTTTCCAAGTTATTTTTGTGGTTTTTTGGTTTGAGGTCATTAAACGGGGTCTAGAAGGTGTTGTGCAGTGTTTGTATTTTCATTGTTAAATAAATTCTTGTGTGAGGCTGCTCTGTTTTCAGGGGTCTTCAGTTACGCCTATATATATTTTTCAGTGCTTTGTTTGGATCTTACAGTGATTTGGTATACAACCTTAATTTGTAGACAATTTAGGAACATCTCTCTTTGATTTGCAATTACAGGTGTTTTTGTTGTTGCTCGTTGCGTGTTAACTATAAATGTGAGAGAACTCAATAAGAATCGAGCCCTTTGAGATTATCTTGCTAATCAATACGCCATCAAGACATTCTTACTCAATCATGTTTTTATTTTCCTTCTTTCTTAACATACGTTCCTTTAATCTGACAAAGTTGATCAAAACAATAACAAAAAACTTTGTGTTACTGCATGTGCCAATCTCTCAACACGCACACTTGTCAATTCTCTTTAGAATTTCACACGAGATCTCGTGCACAAGAGAAAAGGGTTGTCTGCTCTGTGCGTCTCTTGTCCGACTGAAAACAACTGTTAAAATCGCTGACATGGCGTCGAAGTTGAAAGAATTCAATTCTCTCAAAAGACGGCGGGAATTCTCGGGATGATAAAGATCAACCTTTCTGGGTTCAACATCATTCTTGGAACCAATAAGAAAAAATACGTATCCGCAAAATTGTCTAGAAATACGCCGAACAAGAATATTTACATACAATTCACACAAAAAAACTATGAATACATTGTCAAAATTAAACACTCTTATCTTATTATGTTTAGCTTATGACAAAAGTTATTGGTTGTTGGATAGATTGATTTTAACGGTATGTCAATCAGTCTATGGTCATTTTTTTTTACATAATAAGTTGGAAAACACCAAGGACCCGGGAAGTTATATCTCTTATTATGATAAGAATAGAGATTGTGTGTTTTTCTGTCTGTAACCGAAACTATATTACTACTGAGTTCAAAATTCATTTAGTTATTTACGTCATATTCTCCATGATTTTATTTTTATTTAAACCTCAATTATTAATACAATTGTTTCCCATTATCAATTAGCTCAGTCGGTAGAGCGTTTGGCTAGAAGCCACAAGGTTCCTAGTTCGATACCGGTCCCCGCCAACTCAACGTATGAGTAGCAAAGGGATCTGTGCGGTAAAGTAAGGAGCTGATGGTAGGTGTGGCGTTCCACCTCAGATGCTAAAACAATCTCCTTGGTCTAGCGCTATTGAAAAGGGGATAGACTCCCTCGCTGACTGGCTGATACCGACTTTAGGCCGTCCCGTCGACTTTACTTTTACTAATATGCAATTGTATTTATATATACAACAAAATAGCGGTTTACAGTGTGAAGGGAAAGGGTAATTTGCATATTGATATTAAAACTTTGATTTTAATATATATGTGCTTGGTATTATTCGTTTCTAATTGTTTGGTTTTATCTTAATGAATATGAGCAAATATCTCGGGGATAAATCCATTAATAAGAAATAACTGATGTTATCCTTTACTTCCTATTTTAACTAAATAGTTAAATTAAGAAAATTTAGCAATGAAAGACGGGAGTGATGGAAGAGTAAGTTTCAATAGTTCTATTTTTCGATTATAACCCCCTCCGTTTCAAATCTTTTTATCTGCATTCTTATTTAGTTTCATTGATATTTATAATTTAATATAATATTTTATTACATTATAACACTACAAGTGTTATAGGTTGATTGGCGATCTTTTAATTAATTACTAATTAACTAAAACTACCCTAAATATTAATTAAAGTAGTTTGTTAAAAGTTAAAAGTTACTTTAAGAAAATGTAAAAATAAGAAAAACAATAATAATAATAATAATGATTATTTTAAAAATATGAATATATCTAAACAAAGAGTTGTCACGTAGGCAAAAAAATTCCTTAAATTATGGAATTTGACCGATATCATCGGAATTTTAAATTTTGACAAAATGAATCAATAATTTAACAAATAAGATTCCAAGTTTTGAAAGTTGGTCAACAATTTAAAAAAAACTTAAATAAATGAAACAATGGTTGTCTTGAGTTGTGCCAGTTGGAAAAAACAATAGAAACTACAACCAAGGCTGACACAAGGCCATTTAGACAGGTATCAATAGTATCGAGTGGCTGGCCAATCAGAGAGGTATGTTCGGGGGTGGGGAGGTCTGGATCCCATAAATAACAGACCGTCAGACCGGAACTAAAAAGAGACCGAAAGGAGAGAGAAAAGCAGAGAAACGTCCACCGATGTTAAAAAGACCGAAACCAGAGAGCTCGCCATAGCTCGGGGGCCCTTGCCACAACTTTGCCGATACACTCTGATATCTTTCCACTCGGTACCAAATTGATTAGTTTACCAAAAACAACTAGCTGTAGATCGCCAGTCAACTGACAAAAAAATTACCTCGCTCTTCTGACACTATACAAAAATATTAATCATTGTATGAAAAATAAATGTATATATTTTGTACATAATCATCAGAAGGTGTTCCTGTTTGTTTTGTTTGATCGACCCCGTTGACAGCTTTTGGTAATGTTATCATATTTCAGCCGAGTTGATGAGAAAGCATAGAACCAGCTCTCCGTCAGGACACTATAGTACTATAATCTGTGCTACGACCAGCATAGAATAATCCTCAGACACTATAGTATTATAGTTGGTAGCTCTCCTTAACAACGACTGTAGTGCTGAGCCAGAGCATCGTTCCATAAACGAAAAACCGTGCACCGACACTTTATTATAACATTGAAACTTAAATACTTGTACACTGTCAATTTCTAACTGGTCAGCGCAAAGCTACCTGTTGAATTCTGATCGGTTGTGACAAGGTAGTGAAGAAAGCGAGAGAAAGAGAGAGAGATATGAGAGATGAGTTGAAACCTAGCTGTGTAAGGGGACAGACGCAAGATGCGTGTCTGTCCCCAAGGCATTTTGACTTGGGGATATAATTGATGAAATTATGAAGAAAAAAAACAAGATCGCCTTGTGTTGTGATTTAGAAAATATGAATGGCACAAGGCAAGCTATCCTCAAGTGAATACCAAGTTGTTCCAGACTCAAACAGCAAGAAATGCCATCTAGCCCATCATCAGATTCAACAACCAGATTCCAGTCATGTGAAGCAAAAGAGGAGAAGAATAGAAGATAAGTATATTACGCTTACTATTGACACGTCATCACTTCTTTCAATTGAGTAACGTTATGTTAAAATTTTATGCCGAGATAGGTTAGAGAATCGCGTTCATTGTACGTTCGCATTTAAATAATTATGTGTAGTTATTTCTTAAGATTTATTGATTGGTTGATTTTAAGTACAAAGGAAATTGTCTAGGTTGATATTAAGGAATCGAATCCACTGTACGGTCATATTTAGATTATTTTAAGTATTTGTTTCTCAACAATGATTGTTTGATTGATTTTAACGGCAGGTCAATTCGTCAAGGGTTATATTAGGGAATCACGTTCATTGTACGTTCATATTTACATTATATTGTGTAGGTGATTCTTAAGATTGATTGATTTTAACGGCAGATGAACTCGTATAGGGCGATATTAGTGAATTACATTTAAGAGGTCGGTTTAGCTCAGTCAGTAGAGCCTCCTCGGGGGAATCGCACGGTTTCGAGTTTGATACTGGTCCCCGCCAACTCAGTGCATGAGTAGCACAGATTCCGTAATTTGATATTTGCGGTAAAGTGGGGTGACGGTAGGCATTACGCTCCCCCTCCCCTGGTCTAGCATTAGCAAAAATGGTATGTACTCACTCGCTGTCCGGTTGATACCGACACTAGGCCACTTCACCAACTTTACTTTCTTTTTTTTAATTCATAGTAAGTTCATATTTAGAATTTTGTGTAATTGTTTCTAGGTTTGTTTGTACCTACAGCTTAGATAACACTGGTTTACCAAAAAATATTTTTTGTCTGAGGCAAGAATGTGAATAGGTGTTATTTACTAATTTGGGTGTGCTGTATTCTAATTCATAAACAGTTTTGCTCTATTACCTCTAGTTTTCTGTCTTTTAAATAGTCTCATTTTAGTATATACAGAGTATATACGTGCTTATTTCAACAGTTGCAGCAGCTTATTACAGATAAAACAGGATAGATAAAGAACATTGACGGAATAAATATACTTGGATGATACAATGTACACAATCCATAGTACCGCAGACAGTTAGAAGTGTGTTTTCTTAGATGATCTGCTGTATTTTGCCTCCGGGATGTCACTCAAGAGCATCCAGCAGAAGTTTCCCCTCATGTCGGGATTCCACTTGCCTTGGTAGTTGCTCTCCATCTTCATAATGTCTTGGTGGAATCTTTCTCCGATCTCATCACTCACTGCTCCAAGGTTTGGAGGGAAGAATTTGAGGTGGGAATGGACAAAAGGAATTTTGAGTGACATTCAGCATCCCATATCCTCATAAGTCTTTAGCAACTTCTTAATACAGGCTTGGTAATTTGGTACGCGTGTGTTACCAAGGACGTCACTGCAGACTGACTTAAATGATTCCCATGCTCTCAGTTTTCTGCGTAATAACTAAAAAAAGACATAAGTCACACAATATTAGAAATTAAGCCTGAATGCATATACGCCTTTATGTAAAGTGTGTGTATAAAATGTACAGTATGCATATCTAAAAAACTAGTGATGAGTAAAAACGGATTTCAAATCTGAATTCAGCACCCCAAAATTAGGTAAAACAGCGATTTTTGTGCTTGCCTCAATTTCTTTGTAAACCAGTGTAATCGTATTCAATGTACATTCATATTTATAGTTATTTCTTTTATTTATACTAGCAAAAAAGACACCCTCCGGTCGGTGTAAAAATTGTTTTTGAATGATATTGCCTGAGTGGATTGGAGAATTTTCATCATAAGCAAGTAAAATCATAAAATTTATCAAAAATAAAACAATTTAAAATGAAACTTAGTTCTGTCCCCTCCAAATAAAATGTTGCGTACATCTATTAATTATTAATTGAATAATCATTTTCAATATTCTACACATAAGTTTTGCACAAAAGCGTAAGTATCCATCAATTTGTAAACTTTTTATTAACTTCTTGTGACTGAAAAAAAGGGTCAGAGAAAAATAATTTTTTAAATTGATTACAAATTTCGCAAAAAAATCCATTTAACTAATAATTTTTTAAATTAATTTCATAGTTTATATAGTTTATTTATTTCAATAATATATAGTTTATTTATTGCAATGGAAAGGAGTCAAACTTTGAATTCTAAGGAACAGCTTTTATCTATTTTATTAATATTAATTGTGCTTTATTCTATGTATTGACGATTTTGGTAATTGTGACGTAAGCAATGACGTAGTTTTTGTTACATATAAATAGAGAGCGAATCTACATTATTGATAGATGTATAGTTATTTCTTAAGACTTTTATTCTTTTTTTTTTATGGTAGTATTTACTAAGGATTATTTGTTTCCACACAGTTATATATCATATAGGGGAATTACTTATTATGGTACTCTGGCGACTCAATAACTCAATATGTTAGGTTATAGGAGACGCCCACAAAGTACCAAAACGTTTTGTTGGTTAATTATTCGACCTTCTTAGCCAAAACTTTTCATCCGATTATCTGAAAACGTTCAGACAATGTTTCAGTCTTTAGAGGCGTTGAGTTTTTTGGGGTGGGGGGCTGTTTTTTTTCTAATCAGACATTTATTGCCTTCACTGTCTCCTTTTTGGTTTGAATGGGCGGAATTGTCCGTATCGATAAGTGTCAAGAGGCGGATCAGACAGGGTGGGAATGAAAGCGCTGCTAATAAACCGTTAGTTGATCAGAAGTAAATATTTCTCTCTTCTTTTTGCTACATGATTTTTTTTTTCTTTCTTACTCGTCAATATTCGCAGAGTTGGCAAGGAGGCATGAACCTGCACTTATTGGTTTACGAATAACTTTTAACTAGCAATGAAAACACCCCTTTACAATTAACGAATTAAATGTGATCTGCATTTATACATGCATATATATATATAATATATAATATATATATATATATATATATATATATATATAATGTGTGTGTGTGTGTGTGTGTGTGTGTGTGTGTGTGTGTGTGTGTGTGTGATAAAGTAAGCCTAATTAGTCTTAGAATATCTACCTCGGTTTCTAATAACGGATAATCAGGAAAATTCTGACCCAGAATTATCCTGATGATCCGTTAGGAGATACCTAGGTAGATATTCTCTGATTCATTAGGCTTACTTTATTATTTATCGGCGCTACTTATTGTATTAAACACTTTAGTATATTTAACTTAGGCAACTCTTACAGTATTTATTTCATTGACCATTTTAATAGTGCCGATTGATTATTTTAAGGAGGTACATATGATTTTGTCTTTTCTTTTTTTTGTATTTTTTCTCCAGGCGTTTGTATTGTGTAGTTACAAATTAATTTCAAATTAAAAAAAACATACAAAAAAATAAATAAATACAATATTTAAATTCAAAATGATTCTTTATTTCTTATTTTTATATTATTATTTTTTTTTTTTTTTTGTAATATTCAAAATTCAATAAATAATTTAAAAAGTAACATTATTAATTCAAAGCATAGCCGATCGAATATCAAATTACTATGGTAAAAAAATAAGTATTCATTTTTTAAAAAGAATTTTGAATCTACTGATTTTGGTACAAATGCAGAATAGCGCACAAGAGATGATACCATTAGAATTGCATTTGACGTGTAAATAGCATTAGATTATGGAAACTCCCGAAGTAACACTTACTGGAGTGATATTTTCATCAAATTTAATGAAATGTAATGCTTTTTATATGTAATCTAATACTATTATGTCTTGTGTGCTATTACAGTCCTATTTTAGCCGGATTTTTTTTTTCTTTTACACAGTCGGAGTTTCGAAATAAAAGTAAATCTTTAAACAAAATAATATATAACACAAACCCAAATACGTCACTTGGTTTGATAACCGGATAAGCAAGAATCTGTCAGTTTACCAATGCCGTTGACTTTATGACTTTGTTACGCTAACTTAAATATAAATGCTATGTCTATGTCCAACAGCTGTAATTTAGTGTTATACCCAGTGTTACATAATCTATGCAGTTGCATAAGATTATTGTCAATCCCCTGTATTTCTAAAGGGGTGGCCCTTTTCATATCACGGGCGGGACTTTCCATGGAATATTACAGAAAGCCCGCGAAATACGTGAAGTCACGTGGGACCTGGTTGGGTCCTCAGTTTCAGTTGGACGTCAGGCAGAGAAGATGTCATGCCTTAACTGGAACTCACTGCATACGCCCGCTATGTTAGTCAGATGATTAGTTACAGGAAATGTTTAGTTAAGTAAATAAAAAGCTTAAGAAAATAACACAGTTTTGTGGTTGGTGAATGTCTTGGTAACAAGACTGATCTAGAAGAAGAAATGAGTTAAGTGCGACCGACCACCAAGAGAAGTCCAGACGCTAGAAGAGATGTTAGAAGAAGACGTAAGATAGTAAAGACGTCAGAAGAAGAATAGAAGTAAGTAAAGTAAAGAAAGAGGTATACAACACCAGGACATGTCTTTTTATGGGATCTTATCCCTCAACAGGGGTTACAGTCACCGTGTTCTAAGCGTGATGACATAGATTGGTTTTGTTGGTTGGTTGGTATTTTTGGCATGTCAACCCTTGGGCTATTTTATGCCTAAGACTTTTTTGTTTTATTTATTATTGTTGGGTAATCAATTTTAACTGTTTAAAAAAATCTATTTAGCCTATAGATGGGACCCTAACAGGTAGTACAACCCTGGGTCAGTTGTGTCGTTGATTTTATGACTTCGCTACCCTAACTTAAATATAAATGCTATGTCAATGACCATCATTTGTAATTTAGTGTTATACCCAAGACTTGTCTTATCATGGGATCTTCTTTCAACAGAGTATATAGCCACATGATGAGGTTGATTGGTATTTACACCATGTTAAGGCTTGTGTTATTTTATGCCGAAGACGTTTATGTTATATTCATTATTGTTGGGCAATCAATTTCTGTAACCTGTCTTGTAACTATTTACCCCATACATAGGACCCTAACAGGTACTACCCCTGTGGGTCAGAGTGGACTGGAGAGTAATGACAATGAAGTGGTACTCCACAACCCCCAAAATTCTAGAACTGGAACTTTTTCCACAAGTCGATTGATCGGAGAGGACCCTCTCCGAACGCTTGCCTAGCCCAATTGAGGGTCAAAGTGGAGTTTTGTATGTCATGGACTGTTCAGCATCCAGGATTCTGTCCTTAATAATCAAGGGTCGCCACCCACGGCCAACATGTGACCCTATTGAGGGGGCGGGTACTTCTCTGCAAAAGTACAGTCGGCATATTGTACAGAGCAGGATGTGACACAAGGTCATTTTAACAGAGTTTAATAGGTTTGAATTCAAAGTTTTCCTTCTCCTACACTGGTTACCATATTATGGTTAAAGAGCATAGTTTGCCCTTTTATTTACCCATAACTGGGGGGAGAATGTTTGGATTCATACCTTTCCCAAGTGAGATGAGAGAGATACGTTTGTAAGTGCGAATTTATGTACATTTTGATGAAATGTGTAAAAGAAATAAAATCTTAAATTTTGTCCTCCCTCTTGTAAAGATGGGCGATAAATTTCAAGCAATGAAATATTAAAATATGTTGAGAAAAAATCCGACCAGACACTTGGTAGACTTTTGCTTCCTAGTGATGACGAGATAGCGAAATGATATGATTTCAATTTCAGAATCTTTTTCATAAATCTGTCTCCAATATTACCATTGTCAATTTTTATTATTATTATTTGAAGATTTTTTTGTAGTTTGTAACATAATGGCTGGTATAAATAAGCCACAGGCAGATTTTACAGACATTGGTCGATTTACTAAGTATACGAGCAAGAATATGCGCCCTCTGTCGGGCGTAAGTATTTAAGTTTTAAATATACCACAGTATGATAATTTAATTAATACAACGTTTGATATGTTTATTTAAGAGCTATTACTAAATAGTTCAATATGTAAAAAGTATACTAATTTTTATTTAATCCCCCTCTCTCTCATTCTTTTTTTTCCTTCTTTTCATCTGTTTTTGATTGAAACAGAATAGCGTTATTGCTTCCCCGTACTCGCCTCTCTCTCTATCTTTCCCCTACTCTCTTTATTTCTTATTATATTTTTCCGTGTAGCATGTCATTTTTCTTCCTTTTCTTTCATTATAATGAAAACGAAATGGTCCATTATTTAGCTGAGGTGATGGCACTCATGAGAAATAGGAATTTGGCGTATAAGCAACTCCAGATAATCAGGTTTTGCCTTTTTGCATTTCATCTTGGATGACTTGGATGGTCTCATTTTTAGCCATTTTGTATTAGAAAGACTGACGAAATTAAATAAGAACGCTTATAAAAGATGACACTTATTTTAATTATATTTTAATTGGTTTCTGTTTAAAATCATTCGTAGGATCGCTTTTAATATGTTGGAGAATAAAACAATAATATTAGAGATCATGAATACCAGATAATTATCTATTAAACCCGGTTTTGTTAAAAACAGTATGCAAATTCACCACTCCATGTATTATGTAAATCATTATTTCTATAAAACACATTGCAGGCTTTTAAACGCACTAATAATATGGCGTGTTTTCAGGAAAATCTAACATATTTTTACAGAGACATCGTTAATAGATAAGATATATTCTATGTAATAAATGATTTGGGTTATGAATTATTGATAAACGTACGCAAGGGTATTGTGACGTAGCAGTGACGTAATATCGGTTACAGACAGACAGATAATGATTCTCCATTATAATAAGATACTTAAAGTCAAGAAGCTTTAACTTCAACTTTTTCTTAAACAGTTTTTATGTTTTATTTGGATATTTCCGACTGTTGTCCTCATCTTTATTGTTATATACACAATGTTTCGGCCGATGTGTTCTCCAACCTTCTTCAAGTGTTTCTTGTCGGACTCGGGAACCTTCTCTTTGAACTTGGGAGCCTTCATTCCGTAATCAGAAACCTTCACGAAACTTTGAACCGAAACTTTCATTCAACCCACCCGGGGTAGATTGGTCTCATTCTATTAACCATGACCAGGTACAAGTGTTAAGCTATGTCAAGTATTCTAGGTTATTATCGCCTTTGGCAAGAATTGATCCTTCAACGTACAGACGATTGTCACTTAGAACTGTAATAACTCAACCCCTATATCTGTTGCGCCATGTGTCCAACTGGACATTGTGTGTATAACAATAAAGGTGAGGACAACGGTTCAAAAATCCAAATATTTCAAATTATCAAGCCTCATCTAAAAGAAAAAATCAGACAAACAGTTTTTTATTGGGTTTTTAACTGCATTTATATTCAGCTCCGTTGTGCATTGGTCAAAATAATCGAGAAGATTAGGTTATCTAGCCTTGGTGGTTTGACATAATGGTAAAGTGAAAATACGAGCAGAAAAAAAGGAATATCAAATTTGTTAGGTCCATGCGTATGTATATGGATGGATGTGTACAGAGGGGGGGAGGATGCACGGCCATCTTGAAGTGAAGCCAGTTAGAGATAATGTCTTTAGGTGACTAGTTTTAAGAGAAATGGGTATTGAAAAAGTTAATGGCCTGAAAGTAGGAGACACTGAGAATGGTAAAAAAGTAATGGCTATGATTTTAGGAGAAATTGGAGCCATAATGTGTGCCAAAAAAGTTAGTACCAGTTTCTGGGTTGTCGAATCCATGGGGTTGTGGATGGGAGAATTCTGTATATATTCAACCGGCTTGAGCCTCAAGAGCAGATCCAGACCGGTCGTTGAATTGAGAGCTTCATCCATTGGGTAGTAGATAAATTGAAAATAGGTAAAGACTCACATGATAGTCAGAGTTGTAGTTATTCCAGCAGCCGACTTAAGTGAACTTCTTGCCAGCTAACAACATACATTTAGGTGCCCTCTACTCTGTCACAAACTACACTAAGTGTCACACCTTCCTCCTCCATTAATGTTCTGGCATCAAACTTTGTGTTGTGTTTTTTTTATCCTTGTGAAACTGTCTCTAGCTCGTACACTTTGAATCGGTCAGCACAGATATAACAACGGGGAGGGGGCATCGGCTACTCTGGTCCAGAATAGCAGAGTCCAACTCCGATTTAGCCAAGAGATAGTTGAACAGTAAGACAATAAGTATAGAATTATTACTATTACACTCCCAATTCCAACAGTGTGAGTGTAAGGCTTTTTTTTTTATCTCTGGGATCATTTTTAAATGAAGCTTTAATACATTTCTGTCGTAAGTTGTTCAGTAGATTAAGTATCATAAAGCACAAATCGTTTTTAAAATGCCAACATTAGAGGTCGTTAATTATTCGGTAATTTCGGTACAATTAAATCTGATTGTATACCACATCGTCATCATCTTGTCGCATAAATAGCACGGATATCCATGACAATCTCTCGCCAATCGTCCCTATCATTCATTGCTCTAGGTTGGTCCTCTTCGCAGCATCCATGATCCGTGCAGATCTGGTTTGACTTACTCGAAGACTTTGGTGCTAGAACTTAATAATCGAATATTTACACTGCGTAAAAATTGGTCAGAATTAACTTTCAGCCCTTTTCTTGTTCTACTCCTTCTCTCTCACTCCTTCTATCTTTCTTTCTGTCTGTCTGTTTTTCTATCTCCCTCACTCGCTCGCTCTCTCCCTATATTTCTCTTTCTTTATGCCTCTCCCACTCACTCTCTCTTTTCTGTCTCTTTCACTCATTATCTATTCTCATTCTATCTGCCTCTTTCTTTCTATTCCACTCTCTCTTTCCTCTTCTCTCTTAATCGTTCTTTCTTTCTGTCCCACTCTGTCTCATATATATCTTTTTTCTCTCTCTATCTCTCTCAATCATTCTTTCTCTCTTTCTTTTTTCTGTCTGTCTCTCTCTCGTGTGTCTATGTATGTTTTGATATTTTAACACGTTTAGATTTACCGACAACCAAATTGAAAAAGATGGCAAGAAAATCGATTAAAAGTCAAAAGGTTTTTTTCTTCTTCTTCGATCTTATCGCAATTAACATTAACTTTTCATTTTCGCTATTTTCTTGCTTATTAATTGTTACTTTTTTTTTAGAGGGGGCGGGGGGGTGTTTATTTTATTACTTTTTTTTTTAATGCGCACCTTTATTTATTTCTTTATTTTACCGAGCAAAAATGATTTGTGAAACGAGAATTTTAAAAACAAAACACGACCAGAAAAATGAATTTGCTGAAGAATTTAGGAGAATAAAAAGGAAATTTACATGTTAAATAAGATTTTGAAGGACAGAAAATATTTCTAAATGCGAACTAATTAAGTCTCTCTCTCTCTCTCTCTCTCTCTCTCTCTCTCTCTCTCTCTCTCTCTCTCTCTCTCTCTCTCTCCATATATATATATATATATATGTATATATATATGATGAGTATATATATTTATCTATATTATATATCCGTTATATATATATATATGAGTAGTATATATATATTTATATGTATATAATGAGTGTATGTATATATATATATATATATATATATATATATATATATTATATATTATATATATATGAGTAGTATATATATTTATATGTATATAATGAGGGTATGTATATATATATATATATTATATATTATATATATATGAGTAGTATATATATTTATATGTATATAATGAGGGTATGTATATATATATATATATATTATATATTATATATATGAGTAGTATATATATTTATATGTATATAATGAGGGTATGTATATATATATATATATATATTATATATTATATATATGAGTAGTATATATATTTATATCTATATAATGAGTGTATATATATATATATATATATATATATATATATATATATATATATAATATATAGGAATATATTATATATAGTAATAATATAATATGAATATATATTAAAACAAAATAAAAGAAAAAAGAATTATTATTATAAGATAGCCATCACTAGAAAGTCTTATTATTATCATCATCACCAACTATTCACTGTTACTCTTAAATATAATTACATTACCCCTTATTCTCATTATTATTTTTAAAAACAAGATAGAGGGAGAGATGCTTATAGATACGCGTCCTTCGTCCCTGACGCACAAAAATCTAAAAGGACGCAATAAAATCGAATCCATGCGTCCCAGTGTTTTTTATTTTTCCTTTGCTCGCCATTTCAAGCTAACCTTAAAGATATTTCAATAATTTCTTAGAAACGAATTACACAGAATGTTACAAGGTAGGAGTTAGACGGCTTTAGTTGTTTCCCCAGATCATAAATAAAACCCTACAATCTATTAAGAAACTTTACTTGCGACCCAAGAATTTCCCAGGGACTCATTCAAAGTAAATATGTGCGTCCCAGGATGCAGTAAATCAAAAATCTATCAGCATCACTGTATATAGAGAGATATTGATAGAGAGAGAGAGAAAGAGAGAGAAAAATATAGAGAGAGAAAAATAGAGAGAGAGAAAGAGAAAAAAATAGAGAGAGAGGTTATCGCTCATTAAATAATATTTTCACAGTCTGATCGATTCCGAACGGAACTCCAAAATGCCAAATATTTCACCCGTGAAACATGGGATATTAAACATTCATTAAGAAGTCGATAACTATTTAAAATTTATGTTTTAAGTCGAGAAAAGTCTTTTTATGACAATTTTCATGGGCTTTATTTCGGGAAAGCGGACAACTATTTTGAATATCATGAGAACCAGTTGCTCGGCCTTGATGCGCCTAGGAAACCAATCATATTCTTCCAGTCTCTTTCTCAAGCCGTTGAGTACCATTCCAAGTGCACCTGTTAAATAATTCGTGGGTAGCCTACGAATTATGTTTGTAAGTGTAGTTAAATTTTGAATTGAAGTTCGTTGAAGATTCAAAATCGGAGGGGGTTATATTATTGACAGGTGTGAGAAAAGACATTAAGTTAGTTAGCTGCTGGCCGTTAGCTGAGGGAAGCAGACGTAAGGTCATTCGCTCCGAGGATGCCAGCCTCTCACCGCGGTAGAAAACCCTTTTGGGCTTGGGGTCTTTTGTAATAAAGAATAGACGTCTAAAGAAATACAGTTTTGCTTATTTATTACAAACAAGAAATGAGCACAGAAGACCCAGCTCAAAAGAAGGAAGAGTCAGCTCAGAGGAAAATTTATTTACGGGGGGTCCATCCGTCCCTATCCCTAAACTTAAAAGATGAATTAAGTTTCATGTTTTTACATTGATTTTTTCTATGTCTGAATGCAATTATAGAATAACTTAAATCAAAATGAATATAAAATAATTACGATTTCAGTTAATACAAATTTACATTATCTCTTCGTCTAAAAGATTGTTGTAAGAATTTTTTTAAATAGTAACTGACCAATAGAATACTGGTTCAAATAGGAATGAACAAAACCTTCAAAGCCCTTGTTATGTGGGTTAACGATGCTCTCACACGACTGGTCTCCGTTGATGTCCCTTTGGAGGAAATTAATCATGCAACATAGGGAGCAGCATGTTATATGCAGTCCAAGTTCTTTCCGCATTACCAAGAAAGGAGGAAAGAGGGAATCTCCAAGACAAAATCTATTGAACCATCTTGAAAAAGGAACCCTCAAACAGAAAATAGAAAAGCCCAGAAGCCCAGGGTAAAGACTGACTGAGCATTTATTACTGCAGGGTACAGTCTTGCCATCCTTTCTGCTTACTTTTAAAAGTTATATTGGTGAAAGCAGTGTGTAAATAACTATGACGGAGAACGAGAAAAGAAAAAGAGCAAGACATTGTCTTGCCAGCCGGGATCGAACCCGCGTCCTCCTGCATGCAAAAACAAATGCGATTTAGGCACTGGACGGACGCGAGGTTCGACTGATGTGCCCGGATGTTTGGGTAATATGCCCATAAATAACCAAAGCAAGAGAAGCATGGGGCTTACGTGAGACGGCAGTCAGAAAAGATTATTTTGACGACGACACCGACGCCGACGACGACGACGGATTTTCAGCTGCTGGTCGAAGATGAAGACTGTGTTGACCAAAAGAAAGCTTGGCCTGTGAGAAGACGGCGAACTCGCTTCTTTTTGGTCTCCCCCCCCCCTCAGGAGGAACTTGTTGACTCAAATATCTATTTTCCCCCCTCTATAATAACTCTTGCTTATTCTTAGACAGTTCACTTTGAACTTTATTATCAATTTCATCCAAGACTATTTCAATTGATGAACGATATGGAGACTTGGGGGGCAAGTCATGATTTGAAAAGTTCAATTACTTTCCTTTGATTTTAGATAATTTGAACAGTTTTTGAGCTTGGTTTTGGATCATTATTTTGTTTGAATTTTATCTAAGGATTTGCATGTAAACAATATTTTATCTAAAATTTATCTAAATATGCCAAGTTAATTTTTAAGTGTTAAAATCCTGGTTGCCCTTTTAGGGGTTCGGTTGTTCTGATGTTCACAGAACTCCATTGGTAAATGTTAGTCTGTAGGTTTCGTAAATAGGTAAGTCGAAACGTGTAGTGAGTTGGGGTTCAGTTCTGTTCTGTTGCTTCTGCTGTTAATCCATAAGATGGTTCTTCCTATTTGAGTTACTGTCAAATAAAAAACCAGCGTAAAGTGACAAAAACGAGAAAATTCTTAACATCCTTTCTAGTTGCTTGGAAACGGATGTTGATGTAAGTGATACCCAAACAGTTTGTAAATGTATAATTAATTCTTGTTTATTCTTAGTTCATGTTGAACTTTACAATCAATTTTGTCCCAGATTAGTTCAATTATTGAAAGATCTGAAGACTGAGAGGTCAAGTCATGATGTACAAAACTTCCTTACCTTCCTTTGATTTTAGATAATTTGAACCAAGTTTTTGAGCTGTGTTTTGGCCAATTATCTTGTTTGTAATTCATTTATACAAACATGCAAAATTAGCCATTATTATGAACAATTCAGGGTGGTGCAAAACTTTGGTCAGCAGTTCATACGCTACGACTATATATATATATGTATTCATATAGGCACGCTTGCACCTAAACGAATCTATATATTAATACTCGTGTTCCTTAAAAGTATGAGCGTTATCTTGCAATACACTGAATGAGACCATCCAAATCGTCCAAGGTGAAATTCAAAAATTAAAGTCCTGACTACCTGGTGTTGCTTATCCACAAAATTCTTAGTTCTTATGAGTGTGGTCCCCTCAGCTAAATAATGGACCATCCCGTGTTTATTAGGGAAAAAAGAGATAAAGGGAAGAAAAACGACATGTTACAGGGAAAAATATAAGAAAGAAAGAGAGTAGAGAAAGAGGGAGAAGATGGTGAGCGCTCGGAAGCGATAACGCTTATCTGTTTCAATCGAACATAACGAAATAATGAAAAGGAAAGAAAGAACAACAGAGTGAGAATTAAATCAGGATTATTATACTTTTTACATATTGAAGTATTTTGCAATAGGTCTTAAGTAAACATATCAGACCTTGTAATAGATTAAATTATCATAATGTGGTATGTCCACAAGTTCTGCTAGTATACATTATTAGACTTAAATATGTGCACCAAGAGACAAAAGAGCTTTTAGTGTCGCGTGTATGTGATTAGTTTCGCTTTGATATTATGTGAAATTATTTGAGTGTATGTTGAATTCATGAAAGATGGCTGTAAACAAAATATTGTTTAAAATCATTTTCTATGAATACATTTTATGTATTATTATTAGTAGTAGTAGTAATAGTAGTAGCAGTAGTATTCGTTGATATTTACAATTTTTCATTTATTTAATATTCGATAATGAATCATTAAAATCAATACATTCCATCTGTGATTGTCATTATTACATGAGATGTCGTGATTGCATTTGTTGCTAAAACATTATTTCCTAAAATCATACTAGACTCTCTCTCTCTCTCTCTCTATATATATATATATATATATATATATGTGTGTGTGTGTGTGTGTGCGTGTGTGTGTACGTGTGCGTGTGTACGTGTGTGTACATCATTAGGTACATAGTCTAACATTTTGTTAATAGGTGAATTTTCGAATTGTCCGTATTTAATGATTAGCCAATATTAACCATCGATTTAAGTCCATCGACAGAAAGAAAAAACGGATGAAAAAATAAATATCCGCTGATGAAAATAAACGCTTTTTATCATTAGACAACCGGTTTGTTGATACAACAAACACACACACACACACACACAACACACACACACACACACACATTATATATTAAAGTTATGGAAGCGTGTACATGAAGTCAATGGGCTTTGTAATTGACAGTTTCCCGCCAATGTGATTTTAAAATTATGTGGCTGTTTATTTTGTTCCCTTATATATTGTAGTGCGGTGCTTTCAGGGGATGGGAGGCCCATTTAATTATTCATTGCATGCTGAGAATATTGGGTCTCTTTAAGTGAGATTTTACTGAGGGTACGTTCTGCTGTTTACTGTTTACGTTGTTGTTTTTATTTGTTTCTCTGTTTTTCTACCTGCAAATCAAAGGCACCGCCATGGGCATAAAAATGGCACCGTGCTATGCAAGCATATTCATGCACACACTGGAAACCAAACTACTCCGGGACTACCCCCTAACCCCTATGTACTACTGCACTTACATAGACGACATCTTCCTCCTATGGACATATGGCCTATACAACTTACTAGGCTTCCACAAACACTGCAACAATTGCCACAACTCAATAAAATTCACCCGATAACACTCACCCATCTCCATCTCATTCTTAAATGTATTAATTCGATCCCAAAACAACACACTATCTACATCTCTATACACCAAACCCACTGACAACCACAATTTGTAGACTTCAAAAGGAGTCCCTCTCTCAATCTATAAAAACAATAATTCACAGTGTTGCATACGGATAAGACGCATCTGCCCAGACCCCAGGAATAATTACATCACACTACTAAATAAATACAAACATTTATAAAACGCCATTACCCTATAAAACTCATCAAAACAGACATAAACAAAGCATCATCCCTAAACAGACAAGAGTTACTCAAATACAAAAAAAAATAAACTAACGATCGAATCCCAATGTTTTTCCACCATGACCAACACATACCCAATCGGACCCAAATAATAAAAAAAGATTTCAGAAGCCAACAAGCTGACCCAAAAATAAAATTAACCTTCCACTGACCACTGATCAAAGCTAACCAACAACTAACTAAACTACGCAACATTATCGGCGTATCTAAAAAAAAAAAAACACCTACACAGTAACACGCATAAAGTCGTCGGGCGGCCTAATGTCGGTATCAGCCAGACAGCGAGGGAGTCTATCCATTTTCACTTGCGCTAGACCAAGGAGATTATTTTAGCATCTGAGGTGGAGCGCCACACCTACCATCAGCTCATCACTTTACCGCACAGATCCCTGTGCTACTCATACGCTGAGTTGGCGAGGGCCGGTATTGAACCAAGAACCTTGTGGTTTCTAACCAAACGCTCTACCGACTGAGCTAACCCAGCCCTGAACACACATAAAGGCAACAAAAAATGCAACAAACCAAGATACATAGTATGTAAACACCTGATAACAGACTCCGCATTCACAATACCACACATCAATATAAAGATCCAACCCCCTCAACTTACCTGAGACAGCGCAAATGTCATCTACTACATATTCTGTACTAAATGCTAAAATAGTGGATATAGAGGAGAGACACAAACAGCCTTTAGATTTAGATTTAACAACCATAAATTAACCATTAGATAGGAATCCCAATACGCCTCTATAGCAAGACATTTTAATAAACTACAACACACACTAGTCAACTTGAATTGCAACCTAATAGATTACAACTTTCTATCCACACAAAAACGCAAACATATAGGAACTAAATGGATTTCAGCCTCCGCACGCACAGACACATATACACGGGTTAAACTCAGATCTAGGTAACCTAAACGCTTGTAAATATTCCAACTCCCCCACTAACAACGACCTACATACCCTCTCACCCCAGCCAATGAAGAGGGCAGTGGATAAAGCTGAACATCAAAGATAGGTCGAGACTTGGTCACCCATGACACATAAAAACACCTGTGGCTACTAAAGTCAGCCAGTCAAACAAAAATCCTTGTAAAAGAAAGTTGGAATTCTTTCAAAATATCGGAATAATAAACGGAACTTAGTTCATAATATCCAACTCAGTTTCTCACTTATTTTACACATTCACCCCGTGCTTCGCATTAAAATCAAACATTTATTTTCCTATATATAACATACACACACGCATATATATGAAGATAGGAGGGTTGGAGTAAAATCCGACAGTATGAGGTAAGGTAAAACGAAAGTGAACAAAATCAATCACTCAATCAAGTCTGAGAGGGGGATAAATATGTCGTCCTTACTAAATGCGAAGGACTTCTTCAGTCATCTGACTTTTATTCAAAGCTAAATTACGTACATTTATATCTTTAGACAAGAAAGTGAGTAGTAGCGGAATTGTGGGGTAGGGAGTTTAGGGAAGAATTGAGGAATGAGAATAACATGATATAAAGTGTGGGGGAGAGTTTAGAGGAAGTGAGGAAGATGCTAGGTGTTAGATGTATATATATATTGTTGGCAACCTTCCGTCTATTTTAGACGATGGCGTAGTTTTTTGTTTATTGTTTATTTCTGTTTATTTCTGTTTTTTGTCGTCTTTTTGTTTTGTTGTTTTTTTGTTGGTTTTTGTTTTGTTGGTTTTTTCTGTTTTGTTGTTTTTTGCTTTGTTTTTCACTCACTTACAGTATAGATGTATATATATATATATATAATATATATATATATATATATATACAGGTGTTTTATATATATATATATATATATATATATAAAAACACTGTATATATATATATATATATATATATATATTATACAGATATATATTTTTATGTCTTTTTTATGTTGAAGTTGGGCGTTATCATGAAGGAACTCGATGTTATGGAGTACTGGATTCACTTATTTTTTATCATTTGCTATCATAAGTTTTCGGGATCGTTAGATTCCCTTCTTCAAATGAATGTCGCTCCTGTTCAACGGATCTTTTGTATTTGTTGTTATTGACAGTGGCAGCGTCTGTAAAATATTTGTAATAACAGAGTATTCCGACATCGGCGTTTAGTCCCCTCTCGTGAGTTCGTAGTTTTAAAATCCATTTGGTTTCTGCTTGTTTTCGAGATTGCGTTGTTGGAAATGCGTGTTCTATTAAAATACATTTGAGGTGTGTAAGGTTGTGTGGTGGGGTGTTAAAGTGAAGTGCTATCGTGTTATGGGTGATTTGAGTTTGAAAAATATACAGATATAATATATACACTGAAAATTAGACTCATCAGATATACTAAGAAAGGGGCATAGGTGGACTCCACAACAAGGGAAAGGACAAACGACACAGAAACAAAAATATAAGAAAGACAGAAGGGGGGGAGTTGGTGAAAGATAGGTGAGTGTGAGCACGCTGAAGTGATAACGCTAATCTGTTTAAATCGAACGTAATGAAAAGATAAAAAGAAGAAAGGAAAGAAAAAAAGAGTGAGAGAGAGCTAAATGAATATTATAATACTTTTTACATATTGAAGTAAATTGCAATAGGTCTTAAGTAAACATATAAAACGTTGTAATAAATTGTCATACTGTGGTATATCCACATGTGCTGATAGCCTATATTATTGCACTAAAATATGTGCACCCAGAGACAGAAGAGCTTTTAGTGCCGCGTGTATGCAATTAGTTTCACATTGATATTGTGTGAAATTATTTGAGTGTATGCTGAATTAATGAAAGATGGTCGTAAACAAAATATTGTTTAAAATCATTTTTTATGAATAGATTTTTAGATTTTATGTATTATTATTATTATTATTATTATTATTATTATTATTATTATTATTTATTATTATTATACGTTGATATTTACATTTTTATTTTATTAATATTAGATGATGAATCCTGCATATTTGGATAGTCATTAAAATCGAGACATTCTTTCTTTGATTGTCATTATTACATTAGATGTCGTGCTTGCTTTTGTTGCTAAAACATTGATTAATAAAATCATACCAGCCACACACACACACACACACACACACACACACACACACAGCACACACACATGTGTTTGTGAGGTACGTAGTCTGACATGTAATTAAATGGTGAATTTTGAAATTATCCATATTTAATGATTAGCCAATGTTCACCATCGAATTAAGTGCGTTAACAAGGGGAAAATCATGAAAAATAAAAACATACGCTGGTTAAAATAAAGAATTTTATCATTAGACTACCGATCTGTTGATCTAATATAATGAAATGAATGAAAGAAAGAAAGAAAAAAAGTGTGAGAGAGAGAGAGTTAAATCAAGATTATTATACTTTTTACATATTGAACTATTTGACAATAGCTCTTAAGTAAACATATCAAACGCTATGATAATTGAATTATCATAATGTAGTATAATCACAGGTACTGCTAATAATAATAATAATAATAATAATAATAATAATAATAATAATAATAATAATAAATAATAACAACAACAACAACAACAACTTTGGAATATAAGGATAGTAGGTGACTTTTGAACAGTTTCGAAAGACTGAAGGAATTAGAAAAATCAAACCATCCAGACAACAGCAATATTAAAAATCGACTAAAATACTCAGAAAATTACTGGAGACCTGGGAAGACTTGTTTTCACTCAGACTCCATGGAAGAACCATCATCTAGCGCTAGTGTGAAAAACTCACAAAGTGTGGAATAAAAATATTTGGAAAATATAAATAAATTAATCAATTTGAATATTCATCAAAGTTCGAGTCATCAGTTCCTTTGGGGGAAAAAAGTTCAATCTATTTTTTGTTAATGAAAAAATCGAATTTTTCAGAAATGTATATATTAGCGACGACTCAAATATTTTTCTCTCTGATTCCTTTTATTCCATTTCATTTTTTTTTTTTTTTGCATCTAAATCAAATATGCGTCATAGTGTGCGAGACGAGTTGCCTCCCCTCTTTCAAATGACTTAGGATGTATAGGGTGATTGTAAAGTAACTCACAACTTTAAAAATCTTAGAATTTATTTTGAATCATTATTTTTTCAGAAAATGAATATCAGAAGAATACATATAACATGGAGTTTTATTTGATATTCTATATGAAAAAGATTTATGAAAATGAAAGAAAAGCTATATACCTTGAAAATAATAGATTAAAACCATTAGAAATTTTAAAGATTAGTCTTAATACAGGGTGCTTGTAAAGTAATTCTCTATTTTTAGAATATTTTCTTTTTGTTTTTTTCTGAATCGTTATTTTTACAAAAAATGAATATGAGAAGAACAAACATAAAATAGAGTTTTTTTTTTAAATTCTATTTGGACGGCAGCATTCGCTTCCAGCCTCTCGAGCTGCTCGGGAATTTCATCAACCTATCTTAGCAGGAACTCTTGTGGAATAGATGAAATAAATTCTCGTATTCGTCCTTCAAATTCTTCCAAAGTCGTTGATTTCGTAGAGTAGACTTGCGTTTTCAAGGAAGCCCAAAGAAAAAAGTCGCAGGGTGTTAAATCAGGGCTTCTGGTTGGCCATTCATGCAGACCACGTCTACCCATCCATCTCCCATGAAAATGATGATTCAGACATTCACAAACAATGATAGAAAAATGCGGAGGAGTACCATCTTGCATAAAAATCAAGTCTTCAAAAAATGTAACTCTTTTTCCCAGTGGTGGATACAACTGGTTTGGTTTACTGGATTTTACGGTATGTCAACACTTGTTGGGTTATTATATGCCGAAGACGTTTTGTTCTATATCTTCTTGATGGCTATTCAAAAAGTTATTTTAAACTAAATTTTTGACCACTTCTTAACAGTCATTTTTGTCCTGATTGTTTTGGTAGGTTTGATTTTACGGCATGTCAACCCACGTTGGGTTATTATATGCCGAAGACGTTTTGTTCTATTCATGCTTGATGGCTATTCAAATCTTTTTAACTCAATTTTAACACATTTTTTCGATTCAACCCATAGATGGGAGCCTAACAGGTACTACCACTCCGGCTCAGTGTGGACCTGGGAGTAATGAATTGAACGGGTACTCCACACTCCCCAGATTTTCAAAATTGGAACTTCACCATTAAATTGAATTAGATGCAGTTTAACGTCATACCCTGAACTCTAAAACCCTCAGTCACCGCCTTCTAGTATATACATGATAAAAAAAATAACAGAGGCCTGCCATAAAGGCAATAGAGTTGGGACAATCATATAGGAGCTAGGGTTTGATGTGACCAGCCGATTGATCAGAGGGGGCTTCTCCGACCGACCGTCTACCATAAGTAAGAGCCAAAATGGAGTGTTGCATGGAATGGACTGCTCAGCATTACAGGTTGCCACCCACAGTGAACAGGTGACCCCATTATGGGGATTTTACTCCTCTGGACAGATGTAGTCGGTGTATTCTTCTGCCCCGGACGACAGTGGGGGGAAACAACGGCTATATATGGTTCGTTATTGTCGGAGGATGACGTTAAACTGCATCTGATGGTGAAGTTCCAATTCTGGAGCTCTGGGGATTGTGGAGTACCCTATTGATCACCATTATCACCAGGTCCACTCTGACCCGGAGTGGCAGTACTTTTTAAGGTCCCATCAATGGGTTAAATAGAAAAATGATTTTTTTAAATGTGTTTACAAAGAATTTACTGCTTAAAAATTGAGTTTAAAAAAAATTGAGTATCCATCGAGAATGAATATGAAAATGTTTTCGGTATAAAATAACACAAGGGTTGACATGCCGTAAAATCCAACCAACTAGCCACGACTGAAACTAATGCCAACGAAGGGGTGCCACTGTACTCCCCAGATCTGGAGCCTCACCATCTGATGTAGTTTGGTATTATACGCCTCTTATTTCAAGTGTTATATACTCCTAATATGATTTGGGTATATAATGGAGGAGAGAGGCATCTCGGGTATATAATGGAGAGAGAGACAGAGAGACACAGATAGAGATAGAGATAGACAGACAGAGATTAGAGATGATATTGATGATCTTACTTGGTACACTTCTGGTGACTGACTCGTTGCTTACTGTGTCTTCTTATTCTCTAGGTCGGCCACCATCTTCTCTGGGCTGACTTCTATTCAGGATTCTGCTGGGGGTTGATTTTCTTTGTTAATTCTTCTTACAGGGCTGGGATGGCCATTGTCTTAATATTTCATTAATAACAAGACTTGATGTTTCTTGATCAAGTTTTATTTTCTTAGCCCATGAATCCGCCGTGGGTGGCATTGACACCGGGAACTGACAACAACGTCTGCGCTCCTTAAAAGCCGGGTCGAATCTGCTCAAAACTTATTTTCATTTTATCCAATCACGCGCCTTCAAGAGGTCAAAGGTTATTAACCATCACAGAGTTTAAGTTAATTGACCCTATTTAAATATTCTAAGTACATGTATGTTAATAATTTATGACTGCTCATAGATTATGTAACACAATGGAATTCTTACTACTCTGAAGAGGCTACTGTCTGTGTGTTTTACGACCCGTCGGCAGGTATTTAGGTATTGGTATATGTTGTATATTTAAAAACTGAGACGTGTTGTATGTTTATATTTGGACAAATACCAGCAGTCGAATTTACAAACAAGCCTGTCAAATAGTTGACTGTATGGTATATATCAATCGAAAAATAAATTTATACGAGGGCTGATGAAGCCAAAAGAAGAGTTGGACCAGACTCTAAATAGTGGCACCTTAACTAACGAATGTTCCAACTTACAATTTTCCCAGTTACGAGCTGTCTCTTGATCGATTGTTTTGCTTTGTGTTGAGAGCTAAAATTTGAGGTACGAGCGAACTTCAGATACGCTTATGTTAATACGTTCACTAAAAACATTTAATTTTCCAAGTTAATTATGCCAAAGGAAAATATTATTTATAAAGCATAAACATCTATATAATAATACTGATGTTCCTACAAAATACGACCGTTATCATCTTGCAACACCCTCTGATTAATAACGAGACCATTCAAATGTGTCGTCACCTAGACTAGAATTGAAGAAACAGTGGAATTATAACGGTAATAATGATACTGATGTTCCTAACAAATAGGATTTATCATCTTCCAACACACTCTGGTTAAAAATGAAACCGTCCGAGTCGTCCAAGATGAAATGCAAAAATTGTAAATCCTGATTATCTGCGGCTGCTTATCCACTGAATTCTTATTTCCTATGAGTATCATTACCTCAGCTAAATAATGGGCCATTCCGTTTTTATATAAAGAAAGGGAAGAAAAATAACTTGCTATACAGAAAAATATAATAAGAAAGAAAGAGTGTAGGGGATAAATAAAGAAAGTAAGGTAAAATAAAGAAAAGAAGTGATAACACGGAAGCGATAACGCTAACCTGTTGCAATCGAAAATAATGAAAAGATGAAAAGAAAAAAAGAGTGAGAGAAAGTTAATCAAGATTATTATACTTTTTACATATTGAACAATAGCTCCTAATTAAACATATCAAACGTTGTAATAATCAAATCATCATACTGCGGTATATCCACAGGTCTCGCTAGTTAAAACATATTACAGCTCATAATTCATTACATTCAATCTTATAATGTTTTTGTACAATACAGTGCTTTTTTTTCTTATTAAAAACGTGACGAAAATTAGAGTGTTTTTTTTTTGGGGGGGCGGGGCTGGATGGGATTAATGGTATCTCAGTTTCTTTCAATGGGGGAAATTGAATTATTAGTAGAACGAATTAAACTCGTAATTTAACCTACCACTGTACATAAATAAGATTATCATTCAATAAATAAACTGACCTTTGTTAAAGGACACACTCTATAGTTGGACCCTTTTCAAGGAAATTAATAGTGATAGGTCTTTTCGTGTCTCAAAAGACAATCAGCGTGACTTTATGTACTGACTACTGCACCCGGAACTTTTTTCTTTGCCGGAGAGTATTGAATAAATGATAAATCTTTTTATCATAAATGTGTTAGAAGGCGGTGGCTGACTGTCTTAGTGTCCTGAGTATGACGTTATACGGCATCTAGTGATGAAGTTCCAAATCTGAAATTCTTGGGAATGTGAAGTTCTGCTTTATCACAATTACTCCCAGATCCACCCTGATCCGGCGTAGTAGTAACTGTTTGGATCCTATCTATGGGTTAAATGGATAAATAATGAGTATTAAAAATGTGTTTAAAAAATACCCAACAAGAATCAATAAAACAAAATGTCATCGGCATAAAATAACCCAGGGTTTAACAAGGGTTAATATGCCGTAAAATCCAACCAACCAACCGGGCCAACAACGACTTTTATGACAGACCTCTGTGCAAACCCGGAATGGTCTGATATTTGGCCATTTTGAATAGCTTCAAAACAAATATTTCTGCGAGATTAAGATAAATTTTGCTATAAACCAATTCCAAACAATGCATAGTTAGCGTTTATGGAAAAATTCTTTTAAAAAATTATTTGTTCTGTGCCGTTTGTTAATAGAACAATTTCTGGAAAATGAGGATATAGTGCTTATATAAATTGAAATCTCTCAGATTCTTGAGATATTTCTATTCTTTTACTTCAGCTTTCCAACAAATATTAACTACATTGTATATTTACAAACATATTTGTTAGTAGATATTACCTGTTATTTTCTCTTAATTTTTGGAGCAGATGTTATTTGCTGAAACTAATTTATAATCGACGTAATTTTTTTTTCTAAAATATTGTCCTTATTTATAGTGTGACCCTCGGAAGTATAGCTTAGACATTTTAGAATGATGAATAATGCCAGTTGTTATACTTTTGCATGTTACGTTTGAAGTTTTCTATATCTAATCATGATTCCTAATATTGAATACAAAGACAAATACGTTAAAAATATAGTTTCATGCCCACGTTTTTCATTCCAATTGATTATAGAGTTCATATTTTTTTAATTATATTCAGAAAAGTATGTTCGTAAAGGCAATGGAAACTTCTCTGCTTTGCAATATTATCTATAAGCAGTATATATATATATATATATATATATATATATATATATATATATATATATATATATATATATTAAAGTTAAACCTAATGAGTCAGATATACCTACTTAATAGTTTCCCTTAATAGCACATCAGGGTAAGAGTCAGATTCTTGCTCTGATGAGCTACTAAGCGAAACTATTAGTGGGTATATCTGACTCATTAAGTTTAACTTTATTATTTGCTCTACTTAGGTATCGAGCACTTTTTGCATTTTAGCTTTAGACAATCCTAGTGGTTCATATATATTTTTTTCTATATATTTTTTCTTTTGACCAAGTGTTATAGTGTTAATCGATTATTTTAGGTTGGTGCGACCGTCTTGGTCTTTTCTTTTTTTCATTTTTTCCACAGGTGAAGTTTGGTAGTATATTTTTACTAACAAACTATTTCCTGTTTTTTTTCTTACCACAAGAGTTTAACAATAGGATTAGTATATCATACATATATATAATCTTTGGTTGGACTTTATGGCATGTCAACCCCTGTTGGATTATTTTGTGTCGAAGACATTTTGTTTGATTCATTCTTGTTGGGTATTCAATTTTTTTCAAATTCAATTTTTAAATACATTTTTAAAATTCTTTCTATTTAACCCATAGATGGGACCTTAACAGGTACAAACACCTCGTGTCAAAGTGGATCTGGGAGTAATGACGATGAAGGGGTACTCCACACTCCCCACAGCTACAGAATTGGAACTTCGCCTTTCGATGTAGTTCAATGTCTAACTGCCTGTTTAGCCACCAGGATTCCGTTCTTAAACATCACGGGTGGCCACCCACGGCCAACAGGAAGCCCCATTGGGGAGGTTCTTGCCCCTCTGCAAAGGTGCAGTCAGTGTATTCTACAGCCCCAGTCGACAGGGCGGATATTGTTTATGTGTATTCACCTGATGATAATATTCCTCTTATTTGCTAACACTTCCGCCATCATTTTCAACTCCTCGACTTTTTCAAAGTTCAGGATTATAGAAGTGATTTCTTTTTTTTCTTTAATCAACGTCCATATATACTAATCCCACTGACATCGCACTCTCGTCTGTCAAAACAAAAGCTAAAAATTCAAAAAATAATAAGTAAACCAAAACCAAAACTTCTTGTCGTCTTTATCTATTTATTTTTTTCTTCCTGAATTCGTCACGATCTGAATTTGTTTATTTTATTTGAATCTTATGCATTGCGTTTCAATTTTAGAAAAGTTTTGCTTTATTTCACCGAAAAATTGCTACCAAACATAGAGACAAAATCAGACAACTGCAAACAAACCACGTGATCACCCCTCTCTCTCTCTCTCTCTCTCTCTCTCTCTCTCTCTCTCTCTCTCTCTCTCTCTCTCTCTCGCGTATCTTCTTCGTTTTTATCATCTTTTTCTCTTGAATTTTCTTCTTCGCATCTTTCTTCTTCTTCATTTCATATTTCGATTTTCTTCTTTCCATCATTTTCTTTCCTTTTCTATTTCTTCATATTCTTTTCTTATTCTTCATTTCATCTTTCTTTTCTCACTCTCTCTCTCTCTCTCTCTCTCTCTCTATATATATATATATATATATATATATATATATATATATATATATATATATATCGCTTTGTAGTGTATCTTCTTCGTTTCTGTCACTTTCTCTTGAATTTTCTTTTCTTTTTCTTCTTCATTTCCTCTTTCGTCTTTTCTTCCTACTTCTTTTTTTTTCATTTTCCTTTCTTCTTTCTTTTCGTCTTCTTCATTTCATCTTTCTTTACATCTTCTCTCACCCTCTCTTCCTCACCCTCTCTTTCTCTCTGTATAAATGTATGCATTGACTCTGTGAACAAATAAGACATATTCGTCTCCAAACAACCATAATGTCCTTGGGGAAATATCTCGTTTCTTCTGTCTTTCGCTATTGCACACATAAGTAAATAATAATAGCAGGTTTTCACGATACAGAATCACTCATGTATAGACAAAGACAAGAATAAGAACATATGACTTTTCGATATCGCTATAAATAATTTTCTAACACCTTTACAAAGGCCAAATGGTTTCATGTAGAGTTATTACAAGTGCAATGCATTTTCTTAGTAATATTATTCGCACCAGGTTTTATATCAAAATCATTTCCATCGAATTTTATAGTAAAATTATTTGTAATGCATCTTCTTGTTAAAATTATTTCCATAGTGTTTTATAGTAAAATCATTATCATATTTTATGGTAAAATTATTTACAAAGCCTTTTATACTAAAATAATTTCCATCGGATTTTATAGTAAAATTATTTGTAATGCATCTTCTTGGAAAATTATTTCCATAATGTTTTATGATAAAATCATTATCATATTTTATGTTTAAATTATTTACAAAGCCTTTTATACTAAAATAATTTCCATTATATAGTTTTATAGTAAAATTATTTGCGATGTATTTTCTTATATATATCATTTCCATCGTGTTTTATAATAAAATCATTTCCACCGACTTTTATTGTAAAATTATTTGCAATATATTTTACACGTAAAATTGCTTCCATCGTATTTTATAATAAGAATATTTTCCTCGTATTTTATAGTAAAATTATTTACAAAGCGTTTTATACTAAATTGATTTCCATCCTATTTCATCTATATATCAATACTCGTGTTCCTTATTTATACGACCGTTATCATCTTGCAACACCCTCTGGTCAAAAACCACACCGTCCAAATCGTTCAAGATTAAATACATAAATGTATATCCTGATTATCTGGTATTGCTTATTCACTGAATTCTTATTTCTTATGAATGTCGTCACCTCAGCAAAATAATGAACCATTTCTTTTTTATTATAAAGAAAGGGAAAAGAAAGAACATGCCACACAGAAAAAATATGATAAAACAGAAAGCGAGAAGGTAATAACAGAGAGAGGGGTGAGCGTGCGGAAGCGATAACGCTAATCTGTTAAACATAATGAAAATATGTAAAGAAGGAAAGAAAGGAAAAAGGGTCGAGAGTGTTAAATCAAGATTATTTTACTTTTTACATATTGAAGTAATTTGCAATAGCTCTTAAGTAAAGATATCAAACGTTGTAATAATAATCATACTGTGGTATATCCACAGTTCCTACTTGTAGTAAAACTATTAGTTAAAAGAGTACCTGAGAGACTCCCTATCATCACTGCTATTTGTTATCGCAAAGATACCACTCAACTATATAAATGAAAAAATGAAACAGTGAACGGAATATAACAAGCGAATCAAGAAAAAATTAGGACACTTAGAGAAAAGGAGAATTACAAATACTTTTGAATATTGGAAGCGGACACCATCAAACAAACAAATGAGAGAAAAAGTGAGAAATGAATACATTAGAAGAACAAGAACATTTCTAGAAACCAAGCTATGCAGTAGAAATCTGATCAAGGAAATAAACACAGAACAAATCTGATCTTTATTTCGTTCATGCTTCTAAAACAACCAAATAATGTTCCCTATATAGAGAGAGATAGATAGATAGATAGATAGATAGATAGATAGATGTGGTAAGTTCTATCTCCCTCTCACACTCTCCAATCTTTCTTTACGCTCACAGAGAACCTACCATATATAAGTTGTTAATCAAGATCTATATAGGGAGGGAAAAAGTGACAAGCAGAATGGGGAGTAAGAGACGGTCGGTATCGAACCTGAAACCTTGTGGTTCCTAGGCAGAGGCCCTATCAATTGAGCTTAACCGGTCTCTACATACTTATAACTGAAGTTAGCGAAGACATAAGTTTCTCGCCTATGCAATTTTCAAACCAAGTGAAAATTGCATAGCGGAGAAACTTATGTCTTCGCTAGCCTAAGATATTAATGCTCTAGCAATGATATTAAGTAATCTTTACTGATAAATATCCCAGACTATATTATACATATTAATAATTAATATATATATATATATATTATATATATTATATATATATATATATATATATTATTATGAAGAGAGAGTGACAAAGAGAGAGAGAGAGAGAGAGTGACAAAGAGAGAAAGAAAGAGAATAATGTTCGATCTTTGTGTCTGATTGATTATTTCGGTAGAACTTGTAGACAGTTCTATTATTGTGTAGCAGAGAATTTACAAGAGAGATAAAATGTAATTGTATAATCAGTGTTACAGTCTGTCTGTGCTGGGTCTCAAATTAAAATCGTTCATCTTTTCATATTTTTTTTTCTTTTTTGATTTGGCCGGCCTGAAAAATAATTCGTATCAAACAATACTAATTATTTTTCATAGATAATTAGTCGCAATAAGTTTAAGCCAGAAATCATGGCGCGTTTTAATCAATATAAAATGTAACAAAATAATTAAAAGTAAAAAAAATAATCTCGCCTATAAAATGCTCAGGTGTTGAATTACTTTCTGATATGTCTATTTTTTTTTGTTTTTTTTTTTACAGTTTCTAATTATTATCGTACTTTAATTATTTGACGGAATCGAACATTTTCAGTCCTACAAAATGGCGACATTTCGACCATTGAATTTTGGCACCAATTATTATTAGAGAATAAAAAAGATTATTTTGTAACATTTTTGCACTTCGCGCTGTAGTTAATAACAATTTTTCATTCTATGAACCAGCATTTCAATTCTACTTGAAAAAACGTGACCTGTTGGGGTATGCATTTCGGTCTAGGTATATAATTTGGATCAGGAAAAACGTGAGTTTGCAAAGCGAATTAAATTTATAAAAATAATAGATATGGCCTGGTGAACTAAAAATGAATCATTAAAATCATTTTGCTAAAATTTGTAATTAAGTCCAAAACTATCCCGTTTCTTACTCCATATTCTGCTTGTAACTTTCCCTCTCCCTATATAGATCTTGATTAACAACTTATATATGGTAGGTTCTCTGTGAGCGTAAAGAAAGATTGGAGAGTGTGAGAGGGAGATAGAACTTACCACTTTATTTGCATGTTATATATAAACCAGGCCTTAGCTTCTAGCTGCTGATGAATTAAATAGGATTCTATATCCACTTTCCCAACTCCCACAATGCCTTTCATTTCCGGTCTGCTCTCTCTAAAAAAATCGCTAATAAGCACCACCTTTTCTCCGGTCAAGATTTAAGCGAGGTTTCATTCTTTTTATGCAAACTACAGATGTGTCAAGACACCTTCCCATTTTATTTATGTTGTGCTATTGTTTAATATACTTTCTTTCTGTCATGTGTACGAATTCTGCGTCTCTCTGACAAATTCACAATCTTTTGTGATGAAATGTTGTTCTATGGAGAGTAGTTTATTATAATGTATACATTTGATTCTGTGTCTGTATTGATTTAATCTAAAATTAAACGGTCATTCAACTTTCCAATATAGTGTGTTAGATAAGGTGTGCAATGTAGGAAATAAATTACATTTTTACTTCTACAATTAGAATCGTCACACACGCACACACTTGTATATACACATATATATGCTTCTATTATTTTTCTTACATATGTACATATATATATATATACATACATACGTACATATATATATGTAGATATACATATATACGTACATATATATACACACATATATGTAGATATGCATATATATATATATATATCACCTACACACATATATGTAGATATACATATATACCTACATATATACACACATATATGTACATATACATATATACATATATATATATATATACACACATATATGTAGATGTACATACATACATATATATACACATATATGTAGATGTACATACATACATATTTGTACACATATATGTAGATATACATATATACATACATATATACACACATATATAGAGATATACATACATGCATATATACACACATATATGTAGATATACATACATACATACGTATATATATACACACATATATGTAGATATACATATATATATACATACATATATGCACACAAATATGTAGATATACATACATACATATATGCATGCATATATACACACATATATGTAGATATACATACATACATATATACACACATATGTAGATATACATACATACACACATATGTAGATATACATACATATACATATACACGCAAATATATATATACACATACGCACATATATATACACGCAAATATAAATATATACACACACACGCACACACACACACACACACACACACACATATATATATATATATATATATATATATATATATATATATATATATATATATATATATACACGTACATATATGTATAGATTTGACTATTATAATCTTTAAAAAATACTGTTGGAGAATTTTATATATATATATATATATATATATATATATATATATATATATATATATATATATATCCTACAGTATTTTTTAAAGATTCATAAAGCAACACTGTCTAGTTTGATATTCATTTCTCTGTTGGCAACCAGGTAGAAAAATTCTATGAATACATCAATTTTTAAATTCTTTGAATTTTATCCGTTAAAATCTTTTGCACAAAATTCTTTAACAAAAATCATTCTAACCAGGAAAGGAGACGTTGATGTCAGAGTAGCGAGGCAAAATGATTGAGTGCTAAAGGAAATCTCAGGTAAAAAAAAAAAGAATATTAGGTCAGAATATTTACTTAGAGTTTTTCCTAAGAACAAAAAATGTTTTATAGGCATAGCACATACTAAAAATGAAAGTAGAGCGAAAAAAGATTCGCAAAGTAATATATATATATATGTGTGGTGTGTGTGTGTGTGTGTGTGTGTGTGTGTGTGTGTGTGTGTGTATTGTTTGTTCCACATTGTTTGTTAAAACAAATTTTAATACATGTCCGGTGTCAATCATTTATATATATATATATATATATATATATATATATATATATTATATATATTGTTTTATTTTTATATAAGTTATAAGTTATTTTGCGTATAGAGTTTTACGAGGAAATTATTTACAAACAAGAAATAGTCACATAATCGTCTTTAGATTTGAAGTTGTTTGTTTATCTAAATGTATCCGGTTTAGGTTTGAGCATGTCAGCTTTTCATTACGAGCTTAAATTTAATGACAGTTTCATCAATCATGCTTTTCCCGCATGCTTTTTTTTTCAGATTCAACGACACAAGGAGAAAAATGAAAAGATGTTCTGTGGTTAAATTTGATATTGTGCAATAAAATTAATTAATATTATTAAGATTTTAATACAATCTTATTAATATCAATTAATAATTCATATTTTACGTGAATATACGATGAAAAAAAACTTTTTTTGGTTATCGTCTGCCGTAAAAGAATTTTCTTTCATTTGACCGAAGAAAAAACTTTGAATTAATTTGAATTTAACTGTTAGAAACTTGGTTTTATTAGAAAGAAAACATTTATTTTAATTTTAACAGCAAAACTATTTTATGTCTATTATTAAAAAGAATGTAAGATTTCAAAGATGTTTACTTTTTTTTACAAAAGAGCTTAGCAAAAAATAATTTTTCCGTAAATTTGGAATTTATTTTTACACCGCCCGGAGGATGGGATTGATTTTTTTAATAAATAATATCATCAATCATTATATATAGTAATGATAATGGAATGTTCGATTTCATTCCCAACGGCTTATTTAATATCATCCGGTTTAACTCAGTAGGCAGAGAATCAGTTTCGGAACCACAGGGTTCCGGGTTGATTACCGGCCCTCACCAACTCAGCGCAGGAGTAGCGTAGCCTTAAATCTGTGCTGTAATCTAGGCAACTAGTTGTAGATGTGGCACAGATGCAAGCACAGTCTTCCTGGTTTAGCGTTAGTGAAAAGTGAATGGACTCGCTCGCTTTTCAGCTGATACCGACTATAGGCTTCTCTGCCTACATTTTGTTTATTTTTTTATTGTAACGTACTGGGTTTTAGTTTCTTATAAATGGGGACTCGTTTCTTCGTGTGCGAAAACGTCCCATAAAATTAAGATCCCGAAAAACCCTGTTTAGGATTTAAAAAACAAACTTGGTCTTAAGTCAATTTGTTTCTTTGTCAAAAATTTAATTTCGTCGTTCGGTCGCCTATGTAGTAAAAGAAGAAGAGGGAGAGAGAAAGAAAGAGAGAGAGAAAGAAAGAAAGAAAGAAAGAAAGAAAGAGAGAGAGAGAGATGTTTATAATACCAGAATTGTCATACTGGAGAGCGTAAGCTAGGTAGTCCCAAAAATTCGTCTGCTATTCATTTTAAAAACGAATTAAAATTAACTAAATCTATTATTTAAGGTCAAACTTTTGTCTAAAACGATAAGTAGTAGCACCATCATTAAAAAAAAGAAAAATATCATTACATATGCAGTTTATTTTTAATACTTTTAAAAAAATTTGTTTTGGTCAATTTCGTTCGCGTTCGCCATTTTGGCTCTTTTTAAATGGTAAAAAAGGCTTGTTTACAAATTTAATGTAACATTCGCGATTGAAAAAAATGCCAAAAATCAGGTAATTATCCGATTTTAATAAAATTTTCAGTATTGATTTATCAATTAATGAATTTTATAATGCATCAGTTATTTTATTTCAAAACTGTTGTGATGTTAGTCCCAACAGTAAAAAGAAGTCAAGTCGAGATGGGGTAAAATAAGACAAGTGTATTTACAATTAATGGTACATGTACGACTAGCTTGTCGTTAACGGGAACAGTGCTCCCTTTCCACTTGGTGTCTCACTATTTATAGTGAGAACCGGTGCATGTTCTCCACTGTAGAAACGGCCGGTACAACAAAAACTTTAATTAAATATTTTTGATATGAAAAATTAATATATAAAATTCATTTAAAATAAAAAAATATTCAGATGTTAAGTTCAAAATGTTATATTTTTAGATTCTAGAAATAAATATCTATTTAATGCAACCCATATTTTAGTCAAACAAAGTATACGTTTTGAAGAAAGTATCAGAATTTTTCCTGGTTGGAATGTCAAAACAATCAAAATGCATTCCAATCATATTTTTCCTTTCAAAATATTTTTCAGAAATGTTTTTCTCTTTTTCACGCATAATTTACTTCTACTAAAATTAATTGTTTTGTGACCCCTGATTACCTCAGTGCCCCTTAATTATCTTACACTATTCGTCTTATAAAAATACTTGATATATATATATATATATATTTAAAAATTCAAACAAAATATATCTAAACAAATGGCCTGGCTATTAACTACAGAACACCTTTTTATTTTATTCTTAAGCCCCGTGTCATTGAATCTGGAAAAAAAGAAGCAGAGTGGGTAAGTGTTATAGGTGATATACCCTATAGACTAAATGGAATGCGCCGACTGTTACTATAAGTAACAGGGACAATTATGGCTTGAAGAGTAAGCCAATGCGAGTCAGCTCATAACTCTATTGTCGGACGTAATTCCCACTTCTCTGTACTGTAATTGTCTACTCTTTTGTTAATACATTTTCCTACATTTGTTACCCGTCGTTTTGTTCTTATTTGACCCCTTAAAACCCCACAACAATAAGCATGATTGATGAAACTGTCGTTAAATTTAAAGTCTTTTAGACCTTTTTATTAATTGGAAGTTATATTTTGGTATGGGTTACCAATCCTTTGGACCACACCTGTAGATTATTTCGGATATAAATTTTACAATACTGGTTTTGCTTTTATTATATAGAGAAAATACTGCCTACTATTTGTTATCTTACTGTCAAATATTCTCCAGCGATAATATCCTGTGTCATCATTCTAGAATTAACGAGTTCAGGAAAGAATTGAAATAAATGCTGGAAAGAAAAGAGAAAAAGAAAAGAAACCATTATTGTCACATCCTGCTGGCTATTCCAATTTAAATGCCGTCCAAAGCTTCCGGTAACCAATGACAATGGGACCCGGATGTTGTTGTATTAAGGAAATGCGACGCCACTGAATAGACATTGTTCTTCCTGTTTGTAATACATATTCCATCTTGCTTATTTCTTGTTGGCCGATAACTGTAATATTAAAGTGTTCGGGTGCTGCTCTCTACAAAAAGTCCGCTTACAACATAAGAAAAACTGTCATGAAATCGATAAGACTGAAGACATAGAAGACATTATTTTGGCGGGGGATCAACAAAATGAGTGATTTTAGAGTTTTTTGTCATTGACACAGGCCATTTGTTTTGTGTTTGATATATATATGTATATATATATATATATATTATATATAATATATATATATATATATATATATAAGTATTTTTATAAGACAAAAAGAAAAGAAAAGTAAATAAAAAAATGAGAAGACATGTCGTTTGAATATTAATCAAAACTGCTTAGTTGTAGGTATAAAAAAAATGAAGAAAAGTAAAATCTAGAATAATAAAAGTTAATAAAAGACAGAGATAAAAGAAGAAAATATAGGAAAAAGAAAGAAACGAAGGAATAAATGTAGCAGAAAGAAAAGTAAATAATGAACAAGAAACAAAGAAAGACATTATTTATTACCACATTAGAAATAAAAAATAGTTTTTAAAAAAGACATAGTGGTAAAATCCAAACAAAAACAAGAAATTACGCGAAAACCATTTCTAAAGTATTGTTAAAAGAAAGAAAGAGAGTAAGTATTAAGAGAGAAATATTGAATCAAAGAAAAAAGAAAAAAGAAAAACGATATAGAAATGATTGAACAAAGAAAAAGAAAGAAACAAAAAACTAAAGGAAGAAACAAAGTTAGAAAGAAAAAATAAATTTAAAAAATTTAAGAGAAAGAATAAAGAATAAGAGAGAAGAAATTAAAATGAAAAAGAAAATAAAGAATCAAAATGCAAATAACGAAAAAAAGAAACAAACAAAAAAGAAGAAAGAAAGAAAAGAAAGAAAAAAAGAAAGAAAAAAAGAAAGAAAAAAGAAAAAAAGAAAGAAAAGAAAAGAAAGAAAAAAGAAAGAAGAAAGAAAAAAAGAAAGAAAGAAAGAAAAAAGAAAGAAAAGAAAAAAGAAAGAAAAAAGAAAGAAAGAAAAAAGAAAAAAGAAAGAAAGAAAAAAGAAAAAAGAAAGAAAGAAAAAAAGAAAGAAAAAAAGAAAAACGATGAAACAAAGAAGCAAAACAAAACAAGAGTAAAATAAAGACAGAAATACAAAAAGAAATAAATAATAACCAACGAAACAAAAAAACTAGGAGAGAAAGACAGATAGTTTGTTTTGTTTTACGGCATATCAACCTCAGTGGGTCATTTAATGCTGACAAAGTTGTGGAATGAATTCATTCTTAATGAATAATACAATTTTGTTTATAAACTCATGTTTTTCTATTTAACCCATAGATGAGACCCTAACAGGTACTACCACCCCGGGTCAGAGTGGACCAGGGAGCAATGGTGATGAAGGGGTGCTCCACATTCCCCAAACCTCCAAAACTGGAATCTCACCATCAGATAGAGTTTAACGTCATTCCCAGGACATGTAGACCCTCAGTCACCGCCTTCTAGCACCCATATGATAAAAAGGGGTTGGGGATTGCCATAAGGGCAATAGGGTTGGGAAAATCAAATAGGTGCTAGGGATTGACGTGGCCAGCCGATTGATCGGAGGGGGCCTCTCCGACCGCCCGTCTAGCCCAAGAAAAGCCTAAATTGGAATATTGCAAGTCATGAACTGCTCATCCACCTGGGTTCTATCTTTAAGCATCACGGGTCGCCACCCACGGCCAACAGGTGGTCGCATTGGGGGATTCTTACCCCTCTGCAGAGGTGCAGTCGGTGCATTCTAACGCCCCACCGACAGAGCGAAATGAGAAAGACATAGAATCGACATAAGCAAATTAAAAACGGAATAATATAGTCAAAAGAATTTTGAAAACCAAAAAAAGCAACAAAAACAAAACAACAAAGAAAGCATCAATAAAGAAATAAGATGAAGAAAAAGAATGAAACGAAGGAAGAAAACGACAGAAATAATAAAGAAAGAATTATTTTTTTAAAAAAGGAAAGAAGCAAATACAAAGAAAGAAACAAATAAAGAAACAAACAGAAAGCAAAATAGAAAGAAAAGGAAATGAAGGAAAAGAAAGAAGGAAACAAAGAAAGAAATTGGAAGAAAGAAAAGGAAAGAAAAAGTAAAAGAAACAAAAGAAATTAAAAGAAATAAAGAAACAAAGAAACAAACGAAGATCAAGAAAAAAGGGAAATATAAAGAAAAAGAAAAAAAAAAGGAAAAAGACAGGGGAAAAAAGAAACTGAATGAAACAAAGAATGAGAGAAAGAAACAGAAAGAAAGAAAAGAAAAGAAGAAAGAAAGAAAGAAAGAAAGAAACAGAAAGAAACAGAAAGAAAGAGAAAGAAAGAAAAGAAAGAAAAGAAAGAAAGAAAGAAAGAAAGAAAAGAAAGAAAGAAACAGAAAGAAAGAAAGAAAGAAAGAAAGAAAGAAAGAAAGAAAGAACAGAAAGAAACAGAAAGAAAGAAAAGAAAGAAAAGAAAGAAAGAAAGAAAGAAAGAGAAAGAAAGAAAGAAAGAAAGAAAAGAAACAGAAAGAAGAAAGAAAGAAAGAAACAGAAAGAAAGAAAGAAAGAAACAGAAAGAAAGAAAGAAGAAAGAAGAAAGAAAGAAAGAAAAGAAAGAAGAAAGAGAAAGAAAGAAAGAAGAAAGAAAGAAAGAAAGAAAGAACAGAAAGAAACAGAAAGAAAGAAAGAAAGAAACAGAAAGAAAGAACAGAAAAGAAAGAAAGAAAGAAAGAAACAGAAAGAAAGAAACAGAAAGAAACAGAAAGAAAGAAAAGAAAAGAAAGAAAGAAAGAAACAGAAAGAAACAGAAAGAAAGAAACAGAAAGAAAGAAACAGAAAGAAAGAAAGAAAGAAACAGATAGAAAGAAACAGAAAGAAAGAAAGAAAGAAAGAAAGAAAGAAACAGAAAGAAAGAAAGAAAGAAAGAAAGAAACAGAAAGAAAGAAAGAAAGAAAGAAACAGAAAGAAAGAAAGAAAGAAAGAAACAGAAAGAAATAAACAGAAAGAAACAAAGAAAGAATAGAAAGAAAGAAAGAAAGAAAGAAAGAATGAATGAAAGCTATCTTTTATTTTCATCGCAATTGCTTTATTCTCTCTGCAGTTTTCGTTCTTGTAATTAAAAGAAAGATTTTACCTACAGATATGAAATAGAAACAAATCAGAACGCCGTCGTTCATGGCGCCTATTCAAACAATTTTCCCTATGAACAAAATATCTTTTGAAATATTTAGATTATTACCTGATGAATAATTAATTTTGCTTCGATTTAGTTGGCTATCTTTTTTTTAATTTAATAAATAATCACGTGTTGATCAATCGACACAAATTAGAAAGTACAATATAAAATTTTAGTCATTTCTTTCTTTTTCATTCGACAGCAAATATTAAACAATTTATCAGATCTCAGTGTTCTATTTCAATCTGACCTATTGCACGGTTCATGTATTTAAAAAAAAATAGAAATCTAGTTCACAGAATCAAAGATTTCTATTGAAAATAATTGATGAGTGAAAAGGAGCGCCTATTAAAGATTGCACAGTAAGGTAGGTCGATTTTTCACTTTTTTAAAATGTCAAATTGTCCATCTATGCGAATATTGTGTATTAGTATACTGAATACTGATACGAAAAATTAGATATTTTACTTGCACCATTGTTTGAAGAAATAGCATCAAAGATCGTCTACTAAAATGCACAAAAAATATTCGTTTTGTTACATAATTATTAGAGACCTAATATTTATGGCAATAGTGTAGAAATCAAAATGGCCGTTATAAGCTACAGCCCACGGCCTTGAAGGATGAGTGACAAGGCTTGACCTCACTCTCACCTTGCCTTCCGGGGATAAATCGTGAGAACCGGGAGGCATAGTAGACCCTGTCTTCCGGTTTAAGGATAGTAAGTAAGTCTCAGTCAGTTTACAGTTGGAGACCGGGCAGTTAACATGTCCTGCACTGTGACTCACTCTGCATACGCGCGCTAAGTCAGTTAGCAAGTAAGTCTCACTGCGCAGATGTCTGGGTACGGGATTGAGAATAAAGTAACATCAAAGTAAATCGAAGTCTTGTGTTTATTACCTAAAAACTAACAATGACACAGGGCTTCTGATAAGAAGAAATCCCTAACAGAAACCAGACCCGAAGTCCCCAAGAAAGTCCAGACCTTAGAAGAGACCAGACCAAGATAGATGATAGAAGAACCAAAGCCGGCCAGAATAAAAGACGACCAGAAGTAAGAAGTAAGAAATGGTATACAACAGTTTTCGCAAATTTTAGCCTTTAGAAAACGAGGATATTTAATGCATTTTAGTAGACGATCTTTGCTGCTATTTCTTCAAATAATGGTGCAAGTAAAATATCTAATTTTTGGTATCAGTATTCAGTATACTAACACACAACTTTCACATAGATAGAAAATTTGATATTTTTAAAAAGGGAAAAATCGACCTACCCTATTGCACAGACAGCACAATTTTATTATAATGGAGATCCCCCCTATCAACACATTCATTGAATCTCCCACAGATGATGTTAACT
Organism: Doryteuthis pealeii; assembly: GCA_023376005.1. Taxonomy (NCBI): domain Eukaryota; kingdom Metazoa; phylum Mollusca; class Cephalopoda; order Myopsida; family Loliginidae; genus Doryteuthis; species Doryteuthis pealeii. The sequence goes on along the minus strand of CM042145.1, from coordinate 58,941,641 downwards.
TAGTTTCTTTCTTTCTTGGGTTTTAAGGCATGTTAACTCTTGTTGGGTTATTTTATGCCGAAGACGTTTTGTTCTATTCATTCTTGATGTGTAATGAAATTCTTTTTTTTAACTCAATTTTTGAACACATTTTTATTAACTCATTTCCTTCTATTTAATCGATGGCTTAGACACTACGACGTCCTATCACTCCGGGTAAGGGTAGACGCCTCACCAGAGCTCCGGAATTTGAACTTCTCCATTTGGATGCAGTTTAATGTCATACCCAAGGCACTAAAGCCCTCCACCACCGCCTTGTAGCACATATATGATAAAAAAGGATTGTGAGTTTGCCATAAGAGCAATAGGTTTGGGACAATCATATAGGTTCTAGGGCTTGACGTGACCAGGCGATTGATCGGATGGGGCCCTCTCCGACTGCCCGTCTAGCCTAAGTACGGGTCAAAGTGGGGTTTTGCAAGTCACGTACGCTCAGCCACCAGGATTCCGTCCTTAAGCAACATGAGTCGCCACCCACAGCCAACAGGAGGCCCCATTGGAGGGTCTTACCTCTCTGTAGAGGTGCAGTTGGCGTATTCTACAACCCCAGCGATAGCGTGGAGAAGATCTTTAAAAGATGTTAACAGTCTATGCGTATATGTTTGTTAGAAGAGTAGAACTGATATGACAGACAACCTGGGAAACATTCGAATCATGTGTTGACAGGGATACCAAATTAGTGGAGACTTTAAAATCATATCATAAACGAAGTCCAATGGAAATGTTAATATTTTTAAACACCCTGTATATTCTATGTATGTTTTATGTAAATATTATTATTATTATTATTATTATTATTATTATTATTATTATTATTATTATTATTTTTCTTCTTTTTGAGTTTTCACATCAGCATTATCTGATGGTCCTTCACTGGAGTCTGAGTGACAGCAAGTCTCCTCGGGTCTCCAGGACTCTTCTGAGTATTCTGGTAGATTGCAGCAGTGCAGTGTTCTGGATGGTATCAATCCTTCCCCTGATTTCCAAACCCTTTTCCAAACCCTTTTCCAATCCTTTTGGGACCGTTCCAAGCGCACCAACTACAATTGGTATCTCTTTGACTTCCATATTCCATAACTTTTTCAGTTCTCTGGCAAGGTCCATTTTTCATTTTCCTTTAGCTTCACTCTGTGATCTGCTGGCACTGCAAAATCCACCAGTTGACAAGTTCTTTCTTTTTTGTTTATCAACACTAGGTCTGGTCTTCTTGCTGGGATAAGGTGATCCGTTTTTATTTCAAAGTCCCAGAGAATTTTATGCGTTTCGTTCTCAAGAGCAGATTCTGGTTTATGCATATACCATTTTATTGTATGGTCAAAATTTAATTTTTTGCATAATTCCCAATGGATCACCTTCCCAACCCAGTCGTGTCTAGTTTTGTACTCCCTTGGTGCTAGTTTGCTACATTCGCATAGTACATGGCTTACAGTCTCATCTCTATTACCGCATAATCTACATTTATTATTATTATTATTATTATTATTATTATTATTATTATTCACTCCATGTGAGTTTTTTTCCCACATGCCTTAGCTGATGGTACATTGGATCTCAGATCTCCGGCCAATCATAACAATGGTGTTGTTTGGATGGTCTCGATTCTTCCTCTGATTTCTAATTTACCCAGACTATTTTCCAAACCCTTGAGGACCGTTCCAGGGGCCCCATTTACAATTGGTATGACCAGTTACCTTCCTGTTCCACAGTTTTTATTCAGTTCTTTGACAAGGGCATTACTACTACTACTATTATCATTATTATCTATATATTGATACACGATAACATAGCTACGTTGTCACACTTTATTTAGTATATGGTAAGAATAATTTGCATACTGTTATTCTTTCAAAATCGGGTTTCATAAATGGATATTTGGTATTATTGGTAACTGGCCTACAAACTCGAGGCACGTCGTCAAACCTGGTTGTACTTGGTAACATATACACGTGACGAACTAAATGACCTCGAGATGACGAAATAATCAAATGAAAAAGAGTCACTATTGCCTTCCGGTGCCAAAGAAGAGAATACCTATTTTCTTCATTCTCCTGGTTTTTAAGCAAATCTCTCTCCGATTGAATATAATCTGCATAAAATAAAACAGAAATAATCACTCTTTTCTATTTCATTTTTATTTATCTATTTTAACTTTTCACTACACTAAATGAGGCAACTCCATAGAACATATTACTAAAACTAGCGAGAATATACGCTCCGGGTGTAAGTATCTAATTACGAAATTAAATAAGAACGCTTATAAAAAGATTACAATTATTTTAATTTTATTCTAATTGGTTTCTATATAAAATTCTTCATAGGATCTATTTTAATACATTGAAGAATAAAACAATAATATTAAAGATTAAAAGCACTAAATAATTATTAAATCCGGTTTTGTTAAAACCAGTATGCGAATTAAATATACCATATATTATGTAACTTTTATTTCTTAGTGATATATAAGACACATTGTAGAATTTTAAACGCACTAATATCATGGGCTGTTTTGAGGCAAATCTAACTCAGATTTTTATAGATACATCGTTAATAAATAAGATTTATTATTCTAAGTATCAATGAGTTTGACTATAGATCAAATACTCATTGATATACTTACGCAAATCCTAAGGGTATTGTGACCTAGGCAGTGATGCAGTTTCGGTTGATCGCCAGATACCGAATCTCCATTATAACAAGATATAGACAACAAACATTTTAAGCTTAGTACTTTTATTTCCCATGGATTTCTAGCCAAATTTCATTGTTTAACTTAAATTTCATTTAAAACTTACAGAATTTTGAATGTCAGTCTCAGTACAGAGATACCTTGATTTTTGAGTGTCTCGACTTACGAGTTTTCCGAGTTACGAGCTGTCACTCGGTCGATATTTTGCTTTGTGTTACGTTCTAAAATTTGAGATACGAGCGAGCTTCAGATACGTTTAGTGTTAATAAGTTCACTAAAAACATTTAATTTTTCAAATTTATTATGCCAAAGAAAAATATTATTTATAATTCATTACTTTCTGATTCCAGTTCCAATGAAAAAAATTTATTTTGATTGATTGATTGGTTTTAACGGAATCTCAACCGACAAGAGTTATCTTATGCTTAAAGGTTATGGGTAATTTCATGTGAAATCATCCAGAAAAAAAGTAAAATTGTCACTCCCTTCAATTTGAGTCCTTATTCAATGACCGAATGAAAACACTCAAAATATAAAAGTGCAAAATTGTAACTTCTGTTGTAGCCTTTATGTCGTAATCGGGAATATTTAGGGAACTTCAAACCGAACCCTTTATTCATTCCACGGGGGTAGACTGTTCTTATTCCGTTAACCATGACCGGCTACAAGTGTTAAGCTATGTTAAGTATTCTATATTATTATCGCTCTGGGTCAGGATTGAACCGGTAACCTACGGATGATTATCACTTAGAATTGTACTAACTCAACCCATATATCCGTTGCGCCATGTGTGAAGGCTCCTGATTATGACACGAAGGCTCTTGAGTTCGATAAGAAGGTTTCTGAGTTCAAGAACTAAGCTTCATAAATCAACAGTTTTATGAAGTTTCTTTTTGTTGTTTTTTGTTCATTTTCTTTTCTTTTCTTTTTTTAAACTTCAAATCAGTTTAAATATTCTGATAAAAACAGCCTCAACTAAAACGATTACCCTGGCTGAACCATCAATTTAGAACCGAGCTCTCCCAACTGAGTGGCACCGTTCAGTCGGAAGTGAAATTAACTTTTAAACGGGTGGTGGGATAATTACAGCCTCTATTAAAACATGTTAATTAAAAATCTCAATTTCCTTAGAGTTCCGACAATAAATTGTCTGCATAAAAAGCCGAAGGTTACATCAGCAACATTGCAAATACAAATTTGATTTATATGGTGTTTTTCAAGACTGAACAAATCCTCTCAATTTTTTTTTTTTTTTTTTACTGTATGAACAATTATATAAACTAAAACGAGATAACAATTTAAAAGTAATTTACCCCAAACTTTTATAATTCGATTCATTTTTTTTTTTTTTCAAAGAACTCTTGTAGAATAATGATTAAAAAGCTCTTAATCTAGAAAGATTGCTTGGTAGAGTGATTTAGATACACTGTGTGAAAGACCAGTGCTCGTCAGACTAGGCAGTACCGCATATTGTCGGGAAAAAGTTAACGCTGTCCCAACTCAGGCGGAGGAGGGGGCAGTAACGAGTACAGTGAGTAGGACCACCCGGCTAAGTAGAAAAGAGTAGTTGCGAAATTTAGTGGGCTTTGCAACAACCACTAGTATCACGCGACTGGCTGACATATATATATATATATATCTATATATATATATATATATAGAGAGAGAGAGAGAGAGAGAGAGAGAGAGAGAGGAAGGGGAGCACGACTTGGTGTATTGCAGAGTTGAATGCTGTCACCCCCCCCCCAAAAAAACCTTATGTTAACAAACGCAAAAAGCCCTAGGTCAAACCATGTTAACAGGGGTGTTAGGTACAAGCAAGGAAAGAGAAAAGGTACAATCTAACCGGTAACCACTCCCACCACCCTCGCTACTAATTACATAGTTAAGAAAGGGGGAAGGTGAGAAAGAATTCTCACAATATTAGTGAACGAATTAAGCTTTGTACTCATAGGTGTTTTGTTTAACCGCATATCAACCCATTATGGATTATTTAATGTCAAAATTTAAAATATTTGTATATGTGCCGGTAACCGATTTAAGTCGACTCCTTAACTAAATAACCTCTCTCTCTCTCTCTATATATATATATATATATATATATATATATATATATATATATATACACACACACACACACACACACATACACACCAACCTTTCTGCACGAGTTGGATGTGACACAAAGTCAATTTCTTAAGTGGAGTTTTACAGGATTGAATTCAGAGATTTCCTTCTCCTAAACTGGTTGCCTAATCTAAGTTAAAGTTCCCAGTACGCCCTACTATTTATCCCAATTTATCCAACATAGGATTTTTTTTAAATATACATTCAGTTTAATCTGCTTGATGATTTCTTTTTAACAATATCTATGCGTTTATTCAGATATCTATTCATCTTTTATATATATATATATATATATATATATATATATATATATATATATATATATATTTATTTATTTATCTATTTATTTATTTATCTTTAACATATATCAACTTCGCACGTGTAGGATGTGACACAAGGTCAATTTCTTAAGCGGGGTTTAACAAGTTTGAATTTGGAGTTTTCCTTCTCCAATACTGGCAGCTTAACCATGGTTAAAGAGCCTAGTGCTCCCTACTATTTACCCATAGCTGGAGGGAGAATAGTTGTATTCATACCTTTCCCACAGGTATTAGCTCTATATGAAATGCAAGCAGACGATAACCATTACACAATGTGCCTCCACCTTTATCTAACCTTTATATTGTCAGAAAGAACAGTAGAGGTACTTACCTTCAAGTGACTTCAGGCAGGGCAGTGAGGATTAAAGGGTGCCTACCTTGTGTTGGTCACATTTATCACATGTTCATTTGCATTAAAAGGTCACATGTTACACATTGGCTTATGATATAAGGGGCTTGTTTTGACGCAGATCATGTTGGTTTTATTATCATTTTACCTAAAACCTGTCCTGACGACTGGGACGTTAGAATGCACTGACTGCACCTCTGCAAAGAGGTAAGACTAACCCAAATGGGGCCACCTGTTGGCCGTGTGTGGTGACCCGTGATGCTTAAGGATGGAGTTTTGGTGGATGAGCAGTCCATGACCTGCAACACTTCACTTACACCCTTACTTAGGCTTGACGGGCGGTCGGAGAGGCCCCCTCCGATCAATCGGCTGGTCACGTCAAGCCCTAGCACCTATATGATTGCCCTAATCCTATTGCCTTCATGGCAACCCACAACCCTTTTTATCATATTGGTGCTAGAATGCGGTGTCTGAGGGTCTACATGTCTTGGGAATGACGTTAAACTCTATCTGATGATGAGGTTCCAGGTTTGGGGAATGTGGAGCACCCCTTCATCACCATTGCTCCCTGGTCCACTCTGGTCAGGAGTGGTAGTACCTGTTAGGGCCCCATCTATGGATTGGATAGAAAAATGTATTTATAAAAAAAAATGTGTATCCATTAAGAATTAATTTATTTCAAAACTTTATCGGCATTAAACGACCCACTGAGGTTGATATGCCGTAAAACAAACCAAATCTGCCTAAAAACCGTCGAACGTGCTTATAGTGATCCTAGACTAGCAGACTGTGGTACCAGATACCGAACCAAGGTCGCAACATCGGCAATTTGTTGCAAGACTAAGTCTGTCTACTTCAAAACAAGGCAAGGTGTTTTCTCTTATTTTCTTGCTGACTTAGTTGCCATTTAATCATATCGAAATCGTTTATTTTCACACATTAAATTTTATACAAAAAATACAGCAATTAATTAAAGTATTGATGTGTGGAAGATGATCACTAATTAGGACTGAGCTTATTTTAGTAGTGACCACCTCAGCTATTTCATAGTTTTCAGATTGAAATTTGATGAGATCGAAAGCAGTTTTAAAATATTTTAAAATAACTGAATGTATTAAGATAAATAAAATTTAATGTATTATTATTGTTGTTTTTCGATATAAAAAAGTCGTCGGGGTGGCCTAAAGTCGGTATCAGCCAGACAGCGAGGGAGTCTATCCCCTTTTCATTAGCGCTAGACAAGGAGATTATTTTGGTGTCTGAGGTGGAGCGTCACACCTACCATCAGCTGCCCACTTTACCGCACAGATCCTTGTGCTACTCATACGCTGAGTTTGTGAGGGCCGGTAAATGTGATGAACGAGCTTACTTACCTCCGGCGAAACGCATCTGCTTAGCTTGTCAGGTTTTGCCTGAACTAAGCTAAAGAAGCATAGTCGCCATTGACGAGCAGATTTATAAGGTGTGGTCTCGTTCTGTCTTGTTCGTGGCGTGAGTCTAGCGTCGCCCATGCAAATTGTGCCGACAGTATAAAAGGAGCTCGTTTTTTTGTCAGAGGTCAGGAGCAATCTAAGTAGGAAGACTGTAAGCGTGACGTTATTTCTATTAGAACTCACAAGCTATTTCGGCAACTACTCCATAATGAACGGTTTCGACGTGAAATTAATACCCGAGTTTGATGCCCCAACCCCACCCTAGGGGATTGATATCCGTCACACAACCCACCAAGGCTAAGGTACAGCCAGTAATGGATAATAGAGAAGTAAACAGACATGTGGACGCCTTCACTGCAAACGTGGATGTGCCGAAAAATGAGGGAATGGCGACGGCAGGGAGCCAATGTGGCATTGCTTGACCTACGGAAGGTGTATCTTCAAATACGGATCGATGAATCGCTGTGGCCATTTCAATCGGTCATCGTCAAAGGAAGGAGATACTGCTTGACGCGTCTTGGGTTTGGCCTTAATGTGGCGCCCCTAATTATGAAAGCCATTGTCAAGACAGTGTTGGAGCAAGATGAGCTGATGATGAGAGCCAAATCAGCGTATGTTGACGACATATACGTTAACGAGGACATACTGTCAGTAGACGAGATCAAAAGCAGACTGGGATCCTTCGGTTTGACTAGCAATGACCCTGCTCGTTTGAAAGACAGAACCCTCGTACTGGGGCTTCAGGTCTGGGGGCAGCATGACACACTGAGGTGGGAGCGTAATTGCAGAACTCCCTGTTACACTGACGCAACGCTCAGTATTTTCAACTTGCGGGAAACTGATGGGACATTTTCCTGTTTGAGAGTGACTCCGTGCAGCAACAGGAACGATAAAGAGGCGGGCTTACTTACTTACTTACTTCAGGCGAAACCTGACAAGCTAAGCAGATGCGGTTCGCCGGAGGTAAGTAAGATCGTTCATCACAGTATCGAACAAGGAACCTTGTGTTTCTTAGTCCGACGTTCTACAGACTGAGCTAACCCAGCCCATATATGTTTCGGGGTGGCGAGGGGGTTGGGTAAAAGAAAAAGTTTGGGATTGATTTACCTTCTACTTCCTTATTACTAAGGATACACCCCTCCGTAGCATTACCTTACGAGGTATTCGCTACTATATAAACATATTTGGTTATTCAAAGTGTTTAAATCACAACCCTGTACATCAGTCAGTCAGTCAATCAGGTTAAGTTTTTGCTTTTATTTTTGAAAAAGTTTTAAATGCATATCTATCACAATATCAATAGTCTACGATGGTTGAGTGCCTGCGATTATTTCTTTTCCAAGTTCAATATGTAACAGAAATACATGCTCATGCGCAAAACTATTTTGGTTAGTATTTCCTCCATGATCACTTAACGCTGTGGTTGATAAGACGTTAGATATCACACCTAAAAGTCTCCCACAAAAAAAGAAAAACACTTAATTTGCTGTAACAATTACCATTGAAGAGACGAGAAACAAACAAAGAAAATCACACGTACGATTTTTAGAGAGATTGACTTACAATTATTTCACAAAGTTTTAGGTAAGATGCTCAAAGCAAACAACTATCTTCCTATCACGTTCACGACGTGTTAGACGTGATAAACAGCAGATAATTATGAGTTCTTCTGCGTCTGAACAATAAAAGATAGCCGAAACTTTTTACGATATCTAAACTTTGGTTACATACGCCGTTTCTCAGGTAAGTACGCCATTATACTTTGAATAATGAAATGCAAAGTTGAAAATATTGAATTTTGATATTTCGGACTGTTATTCTCATCTTTATTGTGATATGTATGAACACAATGTTCAGTCCGCTCTAAACTCAGGCCTTGTTTAGGTGTTTTTTAAATATCTTAAAATAAGTCATCAGACGATAACCTCGAATTCAAACGAGCTTTCCTAGCTAAAAATGTCGTTATCACTAGTTCAGGAAGGGGGGGGGTGCTCCAAGCAGCATAGATGCCAACAGACTTATTGACAGCTATGTGATTGGATATAGAAAAATAAAATGGAAGAAAACGACATATTCTAAAATAGAAATGTTAAAATGTCGTAAAGCACGCTATTACTTAGCTAAGAGTATTCATCCGATTTTGAACTTGAAATGAGAAGGTCCCAAAATGTTGTTTTAGTGAGATAGCCAATGGCGTGTTATCTCATTTACATATGTGTATTACAGCAGGAGATATATAGAGACAGTTTAAAGGACATAAAAAAAAAAAAAAAAAAAAAAAACAGCTACGAGAAGCTCAGAGTGAGGTCTACGATAAGCTCAGAGAATTACTACTATTGCTACAACAAGGAATACGAAACAACACATCCCAAAATGTTGTATTGCATCTTACAACTTGAAAATATTGCAGACTTTTTAACTTATCTCAAATTTAAATTTAATTTGTGAATGAAATTTGACCGATATATTTTCTGGCAGGAAGCGCGTGGTGTAATGGTTAAAGTCATGGGAAATGGACTCGTCGCCCCGAGTTCAAATCCTGGACATGGTGATTGCATTTCACTTAGCGCTAATACCCTTGGGAAAGGTATGAATCCTACTCTCCCTCCAGCTATGGGTAAATAGTAGGGCAGACTGGGCTCTTTAACCTTGGTTAGGCAATCGGTCTAGGGGAAGGACAACTCTGAATTCAAACCTGTTGAACTCCGCTTAAGAAATTGACCTTGTGTCGCATCCTGCTCGTGCGGAGGGGTTGGTAAATATATATATTCTGGTAGGATTATAGTACTGTTATATAGCAGGGGTTTTAAGATATGTTTTTATGGCACATTGTAGAACAATTGTCGTGACTAGTATTTTCTAAATACTTGATAAGTTGTCCCCCCACCTCAGACCAAGTATTTTTGTAAAGCTCACAAAATACATAAAAGGAAGAACAAAAAGACAACTTAATGAAATCATAAGCGTCTCTCTCTCTCTCTCTCTCTCTCTCTCTCTCTCTCTCTCTCTCTCTCTCTCTCTCTCTCTCAGAACGGAACCTCTATTCATATTATCTGGAATTTGCCATTTTTGTTTACTGGCGATCGGTGTTCAAACGCTAGTGTTTCACTTTATTCATATATGACAATGTTTCTTCCCGAGATGAGTAAAATGTACTTTAATATTTCAGTCGCTTTCACTTCAGAATCAAAAACAGAAAAGTAAAAATAATCCAATTTTATACACTTGAAAAAAAGAATTCTTAATATAAACGTTAGTGAAATCTACATTTGTTTGTTTAAATGACCCATTGGCGCGAAGGAGTGATTGAGATTATAGAAAATTAACTCACACAACAGAATATGGGGAAATTACTTTTTGTTTCATAATGTGAGGTGTAGATTTCATAACTCATATTGGCCCGCGGAGGATGTACTGGAGATGAGACAACGCACAAATAAATAATCATGTTTGAGAGTGGATTGTTAAATAAACAGATACTATACTGCTATTTCTTTAAATCTTATAAAATTTTCCTTTTAGCTTTTGTTTTCTGTTTTAATCATATTAGCAAAAGTATGGGCTCCCTGGGTGTCAGTATTTAAGTTTTCATGTAATAAAATATTAGATTAGAAGGATTAACGAAACTAAATAACGAATATGAAAATATTACTTATTTCAAAGTTATTTTAATTGATTTCTATATAAAATTATATATAAAAATGGATCAAGATTCTGTACCAATCCCCTACGGCAGTGGTACAAGTGAATGGGAGGCGCTCGGGAGTCTTTCCGATTGAGCGGTCCGAGCAACATGGTTGCCCCCTGTCTCCTCTTCTCTATGTCCTTGCTTTGGAGCCCCTGCTCCGTAGGCTTAGAGAGGGGGAGCCAAGTCTGGTCCTGTGCGGAATTACTGTTCCTGGCCCCGTGAGAGCCAAGATATCCGCGTACGCTGATGATATCACCGTGTTCGTGTCTAGTGTTTCGGACATAGTTGCGGTGAAGAAGTCGCTTGCAAGGTCCGAGCAAATCACTGGGGCAAAGATCAATTTAGACAAGAGTGAAGGGCTAAGGTTGGGAGCCTGGACAGGATCCGATATCCTGCCCGGTCCCTTCCAATGGAGTGACGGTCCAGTCAAATCCTTGGAGTTTGGTTTGGGCCTGATTTCCAGGTGGAGAAAAATTGGTCGGAAGTACAGGCAAAGGTGCAAGCACGGATCCGAAGATGGTTTCCAAGGCGGTTGTCCTTAAAGGGCAGGGCGGAGACTTGTGCCAGCTATATTTTACCCCTGATCCTTTACCGGTTGTCTGTACTTCCTCTGCCTACGACCCAGTTATTGACGCTAGAACGGACCCTTTTCCGCTTTTTGTGGAGGAAGCGCCGGCTAATGATACGTAGGTAGGTTTGTTCCCAGCGGCTTTGTAATGGAGGTTTGGGGATGCCGAACTTGGCGGCTCACCGAGATGCTTAGAGATTGGCTTTCCTGAATCGATCGTTGCACACCGAAGCCGCGTGGTCGCAGCGGATCCGGGCCATCTTCCCGGACCTCCAGCCCCGTGGTACTCGCGGAGAAACGCGGTTTCTAAGCGAGTGCCGCGCCGCCCTTCGAAGACTATGTCTAGTGACATCTCATGGCCTCGAAGGGCACTATATTGGGGATTAGTTGAGGGGTCCGGTTCGGATCCGCTCGGGAAGCGGCATGGCTCGTCGTTGGAGGAGTTCTGCTCACAATAGAATTGGGCTCCAGGCGCTGGGTTTATGAACAACTCCGAGTTCTCCCTCATCTAGCGACTGGCTCGGAACGCGTTGCCGCTCGAAAGCGTACAATACAACGCGGGTCTAGTCGACTTACCGTTCTGCACCCGCTGCAACAGTGGTTTAGAACAAACGGCTGAGAACGCCTTCTTCCACTGTAACAAGGTGCGTCCACTTTGGGAGTACGTGAACGAGGTTACGGCTCGTATCGCACCCAATCAATGGGTGCCACTCGATGTTGGGTACGTCGTGGACAATATCAGTCCGCCGTTTTCTGGTGAAAAACGAAAGGTGTTTTTCGCTAAACTAGCCGTAGCTAGAATGGTGGTATGGACGATGCGAAACAAGGGATTGCATGAGGGCGATGAATTATCCTATGGTGATCTGATCTGTTATTTTAAGCATCAGCTTAAGGTAAGGATTAGGTGCGATAGCAGGATGCTCGAACCCATGACATTCAACACAAGGTAGATAAATGCCGCAAGCTTGTGTGTGAGAACGGGGGCAGGAGTAGAAATATTGTTTCCTGCCCATCATGGCCAACAGTGACGGGTCGACTGTCTTGGACCCCACCTCTAGATAGACAACCAAAGTCTATGAAATAAGAAAAACAAAGACCACAAGGCAAAGCCTAAAAACTGCATACACCATAGGTCCTTCTAGTTAGGTGGCTGAATGATCATCAACCCCAATTTTTTCACCTACGACATATCCAGGACCCCAAACCCAAGTTTTTTTATAAAACCATCCGTCTTACCCTAGCATATTTACTCCTGGAGAGTCAGCTTTTTCTAGTAAACCCAACCCACCCGACCTTCAGAGAAACCCCAATTTTTTTGCCAACACCCCACTAAGGACACCCACTCCCATCTTAGAGGAACTGACCGGCTTGCTTTCGAACCTTGAAAAGATCGGAAGACAGTCGTATCGGTCCTATACAATAGCAGAGGGAAAGGGGGTAACCAAAATGGCCCACAATTTTGTTTTGTTATATTTTTCATTTTCTTGTGGATTTTTGTTTTGTTACCCCAACCCCTCCATCTCATTTAAATCATACTAAGCACAAATATGTGCTTAAAATCCAAATCATTCGAAAAGAGGAAAATCTTAAGTAGGATAAAGGCATTTTGGTGTAAGTAGGCTGCGCAAGGAAAGAATGCAAGGTTTATTTTTGAATGGATCGGTCAGCGAGTGAACCTAGCTAAATAGATCCATGTAGTAGTATGACCAGCTTTGTTACCCTCTCCCCCCTAAACTAACCCTTCCGGCTTATATGCCGAGTTGTGATGACACACTCATGTACTTCCCTTCTTGTTTTTTGAATTAAAAAAATTTGGAGTGAGTACATGAGTGTGCTCGCTTCAAATATAGGGTATTCGTAATTGATCATGGCCGACCGACAGCGAAGTGATATTGCTTTATTTTTCTTTTCTATTTTTTCCACTACTATTACAAGACCAACGAGGTTTTCTTCACATTAAATTTGCTTCTCAAGATCTCAACAAGGCATTGTTGCAAATTCCATCATCTACAAACAAGGTGAGTCGATTTATTTCCTTCTTTGCCGAATGTTACTGAGATATTAATGATGTTTGCTTTTCCGCCATATTATCATCTATTCCTTTTGGCGGGGAAAATAGCAGACAATCTTTTATATTGCCGAATAGCATTATAAATGATGGACATCACGCCATCCCACTTTTGGCCCACTGTGCCTCTCCCACGGGATGTAATGTCTTTTTTGAGTATTTGAGTTTCAGACCCCTGCTATGTAGTTGTAGTGAGTGACCACAGAGATTGAACTCGCAACCTCCTGATTGTGAATGGTGGCTCGTAGTACGATTACTATCACCCCTGTTGGCTGAAGTGGTTCGGTCGTTTAGAGAGGAACTTCAAGGTGTGACGACCCAAAGAATTTCTGTTTTATTTGAAATTCCCTATAGTAGTAAAGGTATTTTACTTAGGAATATGATTTTTCAGATCTTATTGAAGTCTAATGTACTTGAATTACCGGAGGAATATCGAAAAACCTTTTAAAATTAAGTTAAAGAATCCATTTTTTAATTTTAATATATATTGATGGTTATCTAACGTATAGAGAAAATTATTTACAAACAAGAAATAGTCATTTTTTTCAGTCTGAAGAGGTTAAATAAAAAGTTCACAAATAAATAAATATCTACGATTTTGTGTAAAATTGTTGTGTGAAATATTCAAAATAATTATTTGATTAATAATTAATAGATGCACTTAATTTTATTTGAGGGGGACAAAACTAAGTTTCCATTTCAAATTGTTTTATTTATTTTTTATTTTTATTTTTATTCCTTTAATAAATTTTATTTTACTTATGATAAAACCCCTCTGACATTGAATTTTTAACTACCCACCTCCTCAGATAATATATTTGAAAGTTATTTTTGTTTGTTTTGTTTTGTTTGTTTGTTTGTTTTTGTTTATTGTTTTTTTTTTGTTTTGTTTTATGCCAGTTAAATATACGTATGTATGTCCGATGGAAACTACGAAAATAAAACGATTAATGACAAAGTCAATATATATACATTCACTATCACCAGAGCTTGCTTTTTTGTGCAAAAATAATGAAGATTTTATTATATTTATGTAAGACCAAAACAATCAATAGATCTGCGAGACTAACTTTTTATTATCCCCTCTCTAGCCAGGCAACACCGGGTAGACGCGTCTAGTTCTGACTACCGGAAGCTTGGTTCTACTAATAAATATCACATGCCTACTTAAGTATTTCGCTCTACAATCTCTTTCTCCTTCAATAAGTTTGTCTTGCTTTGAAGGGTTGATTGGTATCAACGACCTCAACGGTAAATGACCTGTATTGATTCTATAGTTGCATAACAACACACCGGAAATGACTTCCCTCCCTTTGATATACGCATGTCAAAACCAGAAGACATTAAATAGTTTTGCAGATGATAATACCGTCTGGCATTCTGAATTATGATTGGAATCACGCAACACCAACATTATTTCAGAATGACTTTTTAATTGTTACTTCCATTTTCAGTTTCCATATTTATCTTTTTAGTTCGAAAGGGAAACAATGAAAAATTCTCATGGCTCGACGAAATGTGTTTTTATATTCTGTTTCCCCAAAAGAGTTTTTTTTTTTTTTTTGGTAAATTGACAAGAATGAATAAATGAGTAAATAAGGAATTATTGGTAGAGTCCAAATTTGATGGTTTCAAAGCGATATTTTATGTGAATTAAACTGCAATGATGTTTTCCTCTTTATTTTGTACCGGATTCCGTCGGTAGAGTGTTCGGCTGGGAACCTCAAGGTTTCTGGTTCGATACCGGCCCTCGCCAACTCAGCGCATGAGTAGCACAGGGATCTGTGCGGTAAAGGAAGGAGCTGATGGTAGGTGTGGCGCCCCGTCTCAGACGCTAAAAAAACAATCTCCTTGGTCTAGCTCTAGTGAAAAGGGGATATACTCCCTCGCTCTCTGGCTGATACCGACTTTAGGCCACTAATATACATAGGTGTACTTGTGCGAACGGACAGATAGATAAATAGATATACACAGACTGAGATATGAAGCTACTGAGATGGATAGATTGATTGTAAGTATTGACCTATAACCATGCGAGCTACATACATTGAGGGCCTGTGGATGCGCATGGTGTAATGGCTAGAGTCGTAGAGAATGGGCTCGTCAACCCGTGCTCAAATCCTGGATGAGGCTGTTTATATTTCATGTAGCGCTAATATATTTGGAAAAGGTATGCATCCACCTGCTCTCCTTCCAGCTATGGGTAAATAGCAGGACTGACTGGGCTCGTTAACCTTGGTTAGGCAACGAATCTAGGAGATGGAAAACTCAGAATTCAAACCTGTTACTCAGCCTAAAAATTGATTTTGTGTCACATCCTGCTTTGCAAAGGTGTTGGTAATATGTACATTGAGGGCCATACAATCTCTCTCTCTCTCTCTCTCTCTCTCTCTCTCTCTCTCTCTCTCTCTCTCTCTCTCTTCGTGTGTTATTTAATAGTTAAGCCATAATTGTAGAAGAACAGCAGAGGTACTATTTAGCCACTAGTTGGGGTATAAAAGTGTGCATCCCTTTCCCAATGGCATTAGTCGAAAAGTGAATGTAATAGCACGACTGGAGTCCAGCACATTAACCACGTTATCCCGTGAGTATTTGAGATCTAGGTTGGTTGGTTGGTTGGTTTTTACGGCATGTCAACCCATTAGGTCATTTTATGCCGAAGACCTTTTTTAACTCATTTTTTTTTAATTTAACCTATTGATGGAACCCTAACAGGTACTATCTCTCCGGGGAAGAGTGGACCGAGAAGTAATGTTGATGAAGGGGTACTCCACATTCGCCAGAGCTCCAGAATTGGAACTTCACCATCAGATAGTTTAACGTCATACCCAGGACAATAAAACCCTCAGCCGACGCCTTCTTGCACATATATGATAAAAAAAACGATTGAGGTTTGCCATAAGGGCAATAGAGTTGTGACACTCATATAGGTGCTAGGTATTGATGTGATCAGCCGTGACCCTATTGGGGGGGGGTATTACAGAGGTGCAATCGTTGTATTCTAAAGTCCTTTGGAACATTGCCCAAGGGTCTGGAAAGAATTTGGGTGAAGTGGAAATCAGGAAAAAATAGTCCAATCAAAACTACAACATTAAGATCGGCTAGAATACTCAGATGAGTCCTGGAGACCTGAGAAGACTTGCTGACACTCAGCTTCCAGTGAATCACCGGCTACGGCAGGTCTGAAAAGCTCGATGATAATAATCTTATTATAATGGAGATTGTGTGTTCTTCTGTCTGTAACCGAAACTATATTACTACTCAAGTCAATATTCCATTAGGTATTTATGTCACATTCTCTATGATTTTATTTTTATTTAAACCTCAATTATTAATAAAATTGTTTTCCATTATTAATACGGTTGACCATATCTACATACTATTAACATGCAATTTTATTTATATATTCAACAAAATAGCGGTATACAGGGTGAACGGGAAGGCTAATTTGCATATTGATATTAAAAGTTTGATCTTAATAAATATGTGCTTAGTATTATTGATTTCTAATTATCTTGTTTTATCTTAATGAATATGACCAAAAATCTCTTCAAGAAATCTTAAAAGAAATCTGTTAACAAGAAAGAATAACTTTGATTTTATTCTTTAGTTTCTAAATTAACTAAATAGTTAAATTATGAAAATTTAGCAATGAAAGACAGGAGTGATGGAAAATGATGGATGAGGTAGTTTCAAAGCTGTGCTATTTTTCGATTATACCCCCTCTGTTTCAAATCATTTTTATCTTCATTCTTATTTAGTTTCATTTGTCTTCCTAATTTAATATATTTCATTACAGTAAAACATAGATACTTGCGCTCGGAGGGTGCATATTCTTGCTAGTGATAATAATAATAATAATATTCAACACAATTCTGTATCTGCTGTTATATTATCTTGATTGATAATCTGTCAACTGATAATCTTTTGGAATATTAATATCTTGATAATCCGTATTTATAAGTAAATGTACCAACATCTATTTTTACAATAGACAATACAATATTCCCACTTAGCGTGCCTCCATCTTGCACTTCTAATTTTCGGTCATTTTGTCTTCCTGCCATCTCGACTAAATAATCAATCAACGAGGCGGAAGAATCGATCAGAACTGGAGGCGGAATTCGAACATAATCTTCAGAAAAATAAAAAAGATGTATTGATAGAATTATTAGATTTTCAGGAATTCAACTTCAAAGTTGATCTTTTTTCTTATATATGTGTTTGTATGTATATACACACACACACACACATATATATATGTGTGTACATATATATATATATATAATGTATATGTGTTTGTATGTATATATACGCATGCATATATTGATACAAACACGTATATATATATATATGTATATGTGTTTTTATGTATATATATGCATGCATATATTGATACACACACGTATATATATATATAAATATATATATGGGTGTGTTTGTGTGTATATATGCATGTATATATTGATACACATATATATACATAATGTGTGTGTTTGTATGTATATATGTACATGTATATATTGTTACACACACGTGTGTATATATATAATATATATATATATATATATATACTCGCCTTTTGTATTCTTTCCCATGACTCACTTTGATTTTGGCGTCTTAATTGTTATTTATTTTCTTTTTCCATTTTTTAATTATATCTCAATTCTCTTTTTCTTTATTTTTTTATGTTTCTATCCCTTTTCCTTACAATATTTCATTCTCTCTCATTTTTTCTACATTTATTTTCGTGAAAGAAATTATTTTGATCTGGCATCTTCAATTAAAAATATTTTCTCGCCATGACAAATGACTTGAATGGAGTGACATGATTCTTTTTGAAGAAATGTCTGTTTTTAAACATTCTTAGTATATTTTGAGTTTTCTAAAAATGGGTTCAGAGAAACAAAAGGGGGTATGTATATATATGAATAAACGTTTTCAAAAATCAATCGCTTACAAGTACAATAAAACCATCTTAGTATAATGGAGCAAATGTTTATACATTAATCTGATTGATAGATTCATTAATCTTAAAGGCAGGCCAACCGAAAAAGATTATTATAAGCCTAGAGGTTAGGGAATTGTGTTCATTTTACGTTAATATTTTCCTTTTTTGTGTAGTTGTTTCTTAAGACTGTTTTGCCCAGGTCTAATCTATTACGAACCGTTTCTAACCATACATATATTTGACCGATTGATGGAACCCTAACAGGTACTACCACTCTTGGCAACACAATTCTTGTTAGATTAGATCAGGCATTTGTTTTTTACTAACTTTTGAACACTGAATCCAAAAAGCATTCCAGTTTCTCTCTATTAAGTCAAGTTTTTGAGTAACAGGATACACTCGCTTGGTTTCAAAAACCATTAAAATGCTGCATGTAACAAATTTATGCTTATTTTATAGAATGATTTGAAAATTTATAATTGAAAATAATTGCTTGTTTGTAATTTTTGTACGAATTCATCTTGTTCATACAAAGGATATTGTTACTGTAAGTCAAATTGTGTGCAAGTAGTTATGGTAGAAATTTACACCTATAGTTATTTTCTAGGGTGTTTAATCTGTGTACAATTTCACTTCCGATGTTCCGATAATATCATATTTAAATCCTATAAACCTTCATACCATTATTCCATTAATTTCAAATCTTGGTAAAACCTCGCTCATTGCTGACCACACCAAGATTTTACAAGAAGTTAGCAAGGTGTCTATGCAGTAAATGGAACTCGATGCTTATGTTGTAATCGAGAGTTTTGTGGCTTTCCAATAATTTCTGGTCAATTTCAGTGTCATTCTTTTCTCATGAATTTCCAAAAAAGTACTTGACAAAGTATGATAAAAAAACATTTTTGATTGGCTGATTAATGGGAATTCCAATCCCCTTATGGGGAAGTATCCCTGCGGCGCATCGGATCTTCATTGATTACACACTCAATCCATAATATAGGGGATCTGTTAATTAAGGCTCCACGTCCATGCTTTTTGGTAGGAGTATCGATTGATCTGACCTTTCAATTTTTCATAGGTTCTAGTGCAACTTTTCACAGAATAAAAACATTTTTTGGCAAGAAATAAGTTTCTAAATAAAATTCATGTTATTTGATTTTGATGACAGTCTTTATACAAAGGAAATTTTTAATCAATTCTTTTAAGTTGATTCTAACAACTCCAACAATCATTCTGATGTTTCAAATTGAATTTTGAAGAATTATTTTTTTACTTTTTTTATTTTCATGTTAAGATATTTTCTTCATTTAAAAGAGGTACCATCGTATTATAATGGAGATTATCTGTATGTCTGAAACTGAAACTGTCACCAATAACGTCACAACTCCCTTAGTTATTTACGTTATATCCTCACGGATTATTAAATAACCATTATTTAATCTTAATTAGCATCTTTCCTATTTACAATGCCTCTGAAAGTCTATCAGAGTTTCTAATTAATAACAGCCTATCTAATTAATGTGTTTAAAATCCTGCAATGTGTTTAATATATCACTAAGAAATAATTGTTTACATAGTATATGGTGCAGATAATTTGCATACTGGATTTAACAAATTCAGGTTTAATATATAATCACTTGGTGTTATTGATTTCTAATATTATTTATTTACAAACATATTGAATCAATCCTATGTATAATTTCAAATAAAAATCAATTAGAATAAGATAAGTTTAATCTTTTTATATGCCTTCTTATTTAGTTTCATGAGTCTTTCCAATTTAATATATATATATATATATATAAATATATATATATATATATATATATGAATAAGATATAATGAAAAAACAAACGATGTTTACAACTTAAATAGGCTCATCAATAAGAGAAAGTGTGCAAACCGTTTCGGGGCCAATTCTCTTGACGGTTTTTAAAAAGCAACACTCGGCCCATCCTCAACTAATATGAGGACCCTATTGCGTTATAATGTATCAACCGCACGTGGGTCGGTCATCAACAAAAAACAAGACGGGAAAAAGACCGTTAGTAAAAACAGAACGCTGCTAGTTAAACGTTGGAATTAATCAAAAAAAAAAAAAATTGTGCTGTCTGCATTAAAAATAATATGAATTTTATTTAAAAATAAAATGAATTTTATTTAAAAATAAAATGAATCTCATTTTCAATTTTGAAAATAATCAGAAGCATTATAGTAATGAAATAAGACTCAAAAAAGTCTGGTGTAAAATTATAGAAAAGTGTAAAATATGTATAAAAGTGTATATGGAATATCAAAATTATTGTAATACAATCCAACTGTAAAATAAGTAGCCCACATTTATAGGTAAAATCCGTGGTGTTAATGGATATCATCCAAAAAGGGGTAAACATTCAAATGTAAAGTTTTTTCATGGACAAGTATGTGAAAATAAAATGGAAATTAATCCGACAGTATGAATAAGATATAATGAAAAAACAAACGATGTTTACAACTGAAATAGGCTCATCAGAAGAGAAAGTGTGCAAACCGTTTCGGGGCCAATTCTCTTGACGGTTTTTAAAAAGCAACACTCGGCCCATATATATATATATTCATTAAAACTGAAATACTTACGCCTAATGGCGCATATTTTTGCTCATTCAACTAATAAATTTTTAGTACCAGCAAATATTTCACTTACTGTCACACTTACTTTTCAATTGCTATTTCTTTTTTGTTTATTTATATAATTTCTTTTTTATTACTTTTTTTTTTCAATCATATATTTCAATTAATTCTTTCATATATAATTGATTTTTACCCTTATGTTTTTATTTATGAAAAATAAGCGTTTAAAAATTGTTAATCTCATCTCGGACAAAAACAGTGGGTTTTATTGCTGGTATCCACTAATATTCCTAAATAAAAAAAGACGTGCGCTTCCTCGTTGTACAAACGAACATACGGAATATTTCATTTACTAGCAACACTTGTGGATATACTAAAGTATGATGAATTAATAATTACAACGTTTGATATGTTTACTTAAGAGCTATTGCCAAATAGCTCAATATGTAAAAAGTATAATAATTTTGATTTAACTCTCTCTCCCTCTTTTGTTCTTTTTTTCCCTTCCTTCTTTTCATCTTTATGTTCGAGTGAAATAGATTAATGTTATCGCTTGATGGTGCTCACTCCCTCTCTCTATCTTCCTATAATCAGGATCTACATTTTTGCATTTCACATTGGACGGTCTCATTTTTCACGAGAGTGTGTTGCAAGATGATAACGGTCGCACAATTAAGGAACATGAGTATTAATATGATATATAAATATTAATAGATACGACAAAATGATGTTTTTTTCAATAAAGGAAACTATTGAAAAGAATATCTTACTGATTTAAAATTTAATTACAAGTTATTTTTGTAATAAATAAACTAAAACTTCAATTTGTCGTACGGAATTATACAAAGTGAAGTTTGCTCAGCAAGTATATGCCCTTCCCTGTATATTTAAGCCAGTATTTAAATTATTTTGCTTGAAGGGCACCTAGTATTGTTAATGGTGAGCATTTCATTTGAAGTTATACTTAAAATTCCTGTGCATGAGTCTGTATTGTATAAAGATTTTATCTTTATATTTCATCTATATATTAATGTTCGTGTCACTTAATTGTACGACCATTATCTTGCAACACCCTCTCATTAGAAATGAGATCGTCCAAGATGAAATGCAAAAATATAAATTCTGATTATCTGGTGTTTATCCGCCGAATTCTTATTTCTTGTGAGTGGTGTTACCTCAGCTAAATAATGGACCATTCCGTTTTTATTATGAAGGGAAGAAAAGGGCCATAGTATACAGAAAATAT
This sequence comes from Doryteuthis pealeii, assembly GCA_023376005.1. Classification (NCBI taxonomy): domain Eukaryota; kingdom Metazoa; phylum Mollusca; class Cephalopoda; order Myopsida; family Loliginidae; genus Doryteuthis; species Doryteuthis pealeii. Next base: position 58,919,553 of record CM042145.1, on the reverse strand, counting down.
ATAAGAAAGAAAGGGGGAAGATAGAGAGGATGAGGAAGTGCGCAGAAGTGAAAATTGTAATCTATTTCAATCGAAGAAAGATGAAAAGATGAAAGGAAGGAAAGAAAGAAAACACAATCAGTGTGAGAGAGTTAGATGAAGATTATTATACTTTTTACATATTGAACTATTTGGCAATAGCTCTTAAGTAAACATATGAAACGTTGTAATAATTAAATTATCATACAGTGGTATATCCACAGATCCTGCTTTTTATAGATGATAGTAAATAATGGGAGAACACCCTTGATAAATGATATATCCGGATTAAGGGTTATATTATGAGGTTGGTATTTGGTATATTATCGCAGTAGTAGCTGGTACGTCGAATAGCAGTACGTCTTCCGAGCAGTCTTGGTGTAGTCTGGCGAGTAAGTTTAGGCTGGTAGGCTTAGGCGCTTGTACCACCACAGTGTCGAATATTTATACATGACACTGTCCAATCAGATTATAATGGGTGGGGGCACCAAGGTATTTACATATTCATTACATCAATAAAATACACTTATCACTTTTGACTCTTTCTATTCTATCTGACTCGGTAGCCATTGCAACATTTTGTATTTGAAAATCTGGCATTTCTCTTGTGGCCTTTAACTCTGAAAGTTACAAAATATTAAGTTTGTCGTAAAATGAAATTACAAATTTAGTTTTGACGATGTGGTTACATCACACATTCTTTTCATGCGCTGTGCCATAACGGCTTTTATTAGATTACATCGAATACATCCAAGTTCAGATGAAAAGGCTCTTCATAATTTATAGATTAATTCTATCAATGGCTGCTTCCCAAAATTTTACTCATTGAATTTTAACTATCACAACAAAACGGTTGGTTTGGTTTGTCGGATTTTACGGCATGTCAATCACTGTTGGGTTATTTTATGCCGAACACGTTTTGTGCTATTCATTCTTGCTGGATACTCAATTTATAAAACTCAATTAAAAAAAAAACAACATTTTTTCTATTCAACACATCGATGAGACCCTAACAGGTACTTCCACTCCGATTCAAAGTGGACATGGGAGTAATGGTGATGAAAGGGCACTCTACATTCCACAGAGCTCTAGAATTGGAACCTCAGATTCAGATAGTTTAACGTCATACCGAGGACACCACCTTCTAGCACATATGTGATAAAAAGGAAGCGCGTGGTGTAATGGTTAAAGTCTTGGGAAATAGACTCTCCCTCCAGCTATGGGTAAATAGTAGGGCAGACTGGGCTCTTTAACCATGGTTAGGCAACCGGTCTAGGAGAAGGAAAACTCTGAATTCAAAGCTGATAAACTCCGCTTGAGAAATTGACATTGTGTCGCATCCTGCTCGTGCGGAGGAGTTGGTAAATATATATATGATAAAAAGGGTTGGGTCCGTCATGAGGGCAATAGGATTGGTTAATTTCTATAGGCACTAGGGCTTGATATAATAATCCGATATATCAGAGAGGGCATCTCTGACCGCCCGTCTAGCCAAAGTAAGAACCAAAGTGAAATGATACATGCCATGGACTGCTCAGCCACCAGGGACTGACATCGAATCGCCATTATAATAAGATTTCATCACTTGCAAATTTTTCACACCGGCAATAGCTGATAGCCTTTCACTGAAGATTGAGGGACAGCAAGTTTCCTCTGGTCCCCAGGACTCCACTGATTATTCTAGCCGATTTTAACAATGTTGTTGTTTGGATGGTCTCGATTTTTCTACTAATTTCTAATTCATCCAGTTTCTTTTCCAAGCGCTTTGGGACCGTTTTAAGGACACCAAATACAATCGGCACGACGTTCAACTTCATATTCCACGATAAGACACGACCTTCAACTTCATATTCCACGATAAGACACGACCTTCAACTTCATATCCCACGATAAGACACGACCTTCAACTTCATATCCCACGATAAGGCATGACCTTCAACTTCATATCCCACGATAAGGCACGACCTTCAACTTCATATTCTACAATAAGACACGACCTTCAACTTTCATATTCCACAGTTCATTTGTTTGTTTTTGTTTCTTTCAATTCGCTGGCAATGTCCAAGTATTAGTCTATATCTTTGTTTTCTTTCATTTTCCCTCTGTGGTTCATCAGGAATGCAAAATCAAGTCGATGATAATTTATCTTGTTAATTAATACTACGTCTGGTCTTCTGGTATAAATAAATGTCCTACGAGTTTTTCCACATCAACGTAAGCTTATGGTCTTTTACTAGAGTCTGAATGACAAGTCTACTCATGTCTCCATGACTCTTCTGAGTATTCTAGCCGATCTCAACAATTTTGTTGTCTGGATGGTCTCAACCTTTTTATTTACAGTTCTTCTAGTCTGTTTTCCAAACTTTTGGGGGCCGTTCCAAGTGTATCAACTACAACTTTTATCATTTTTGTTTTTCAGTTCTCTGGCATGGTCCAGGTTTCTGTCTATTTTTTCCTTTTCTGTCATCTTCACTCTGTGATCTTTTTCTTGTCAATCAATATTAGGCTTGGTCTTTTGATTTAGATAAGGTGATCAGTCTTTATCTCAAATTCCCACAGGATATTATGCGTTTCATTCCCAAGAACAGATTCTGGTTTGTGCATATGCCATTTTTTGTTTGGTCAAAATTAGGTTTTAATTTTTTACTCAAAATTACGCTTATTTATGTTAAGCTTCCCATTGTGGTGTAAGGGTTAACAAGCTAGTCTCGCATATCTATTGAGTAGTGAGTTTGGCCCTCATTGGATGCCCTATACTTGCGACCCTTTATCAAATCTTAGCCGTGGCGAACAGGTTGCGTTAATACCTACGTTTATTTACGTTGTACATATAGTGAGGGATCATAATTTAATAAGGTAGATATACTACACACTTATACATGGCACATATTGATGTTAACTATGCTAATAAAAAAACATGAACCTATTTTTGATATTTTAAACAAACGCACATATAAAACACCGGAAAATGTAAGCAAAAGCAACTGCTTTAAATGAAGATATTTTAATGAAACTTTTAACAAAAGTAAAATTCGCGGAGTCAATCCGTGATTTCTTCTATTAAAACCGTTCAAGTAAATGATATTCCAACCGCAATCCTGCATATCAACATCGTTAACTCTGCGAAGGCCGGCGAGTCAAAGAGAATTTGAATTTGAGTTTTCTGCTTTTATCAGCTGCCAACCACGCCACCTAGTGCCTAACGAAAGATCGAGGCAATAAGGAATATAACCGTCACATTCCCAAAGCATTAAATTATTTTCAACTGGGAAATTTGTAGCATTTCATTGTGTGTAATTGTTGCTATTTTCAACAGAACAGCGTGGGAGTCTATCGCCCTTTCGCTAGCGCTAGACCAGGGAGGTTGTTTGTACTGAGGTGGATCGTCACATCTATCGTCAACTCCCCACTTTACCACACAGATCAGATTATCCAATCTGTGCTACTCATACACTTATTTGGCGGTGATCGGTATTGAACCTGAAATCTCGCGATTCCAAGATTGATGCTCTACCGACTGAGCTAAATATTCCTAATGATAATTGTTTCTTTTTACTCGAGTTTTCTTTCATCCTAATTTTTAATTTCTATTTTCTCACAACTCATTCGAGTTGTCATTCTATGACAGCAGTCCGCGTTGTTATTCGTTGTCGTAAATTGATATCTCAAGTGAGTTGCGATAAAAATCAATTAAAATTAAGATGCTATGTGTGAGCGATAATGTTATCATGGATTGGCTACGTGAATAAAGATTGGGGGTTCATGTTGACTGCTGACATGTTCGTGTCTGATAAGGCCAGTGTGGAACAAGCAGGCACAATCGCAGTGGCTGCAGCTGAAGGTTTAGTCAGGGTTTAATAGCATTGTGGTCTTCAGGTGTTTTTCAAAGAAGACCATATGGTCAGTAGTGACATACCAGGCGCCACGGTTCTCAGCTAAGGAGGACCATTGGCAATGATTGATAGAAATTAATTAAAAGTGAGATGCAATACTGTGTATAGGCGATAATGTTTCATGTTTTGGCTTCGAGAATAAAGATTAAGGGGTCCACGTTGACTGCTAACATGGTTGCAGCGGCTGCAGCTAAAGGTCTAGTCAGGGTCTAATGGAATTGTGATAACTCTGCGGGTGTTTTTCAAAGAATACCATATCGTTAATGGTGAGACACCAGGCACCATGGTTCTCAGCTAGGGTGAAACATTGGCGATGGTTGATGTGACGGATACAAAGGGATTTTTTCAAGCAATCGTTGAATCTCTTTATTTGGTGCCCTTCTGTCGTACAGTGTGATCTTCACTAAACCTTTAAGCTTTTTATTTTACTAGAGTTCATATTTTATTTTACTTTATAAATCAAGATCAACTCAAACGCGTGGAGTTTTTGCTTTTGATTAACAGACCGCCATTGTGATCAGTCCTGTCCAGGGATCGACCTAAAACTGACTTTACATAACTAAATTTCTCGCGTTTGCGCTGGTGAATCGGAGAAGGGGGTCAAACATAGGTTAAAATCCATCAATGAAATAACCTCTGTTTTTCCACAAAACCGTTAATCTGAATTAGCTACATTAGCGTCCTTACTAAATCGGACCCTTAAAAATCGGACCCTTAAAAATCGGACGCTTAGACCCGGTTTAGATCAGTCGGTAGAGTACCCACATAGGAATCCCAAGGTTCCAAGTTCCATACCGGTCCCCGCCAACTCAGTGCAGGAGTAGCAGATTGGATAATTTGATCTGTGCGTTAAAGTGAGGAGCTGACTGTAGGTGTGGCGCTCCACCTAAGCAAAAACAATCTTTCCTAGTTTAGCAATAGCGAAAAAAGGATAGACTCCCTCGCTGTCCAGCTGATACCGACAATAGGCCACTCCGCCAACTAACAAGACTTGACACTATCATACATAATTGATAGGCTACCAATCAATTATGCAACCAAATAACAGGGCAAATTCAGGTATTTAGCCTTGGTTGACAACCAGTCTAAGAGAAGGTTAACATGAAACCCGATAGAAAATTCGTTGCTACCAAAACTGAAACTTTAACACTGGTGTGGTGAATGTTTGGCTGTAGGCCCTACAAAACGTTAGAGGATGTCGTTGTTATTCGCGGAATTACCCAAGAGGTCTTTGTTTAAAAGTTTTGTACGTAATGAAAAATGAATTATTAATTTTGTTTCAGCAAATATTTAATTTAATTGAGGCCATTGAATTAGTGTCTGAACGGGAAAAATTGTTTTTGTCCCGCAAGAATTTGAGATGATACACAAAGAATCTTGAACTGATATCGATCGATCAAAGTGAGAAAAATAGGTGACAAAAATATCGAGTGAAAAGAATTCAGAACTCACAAATACCTCAATTTTAATCAATAAATCCGTGTATTAATACTCGTGTTCCTTAATTACACGACCGTTATCATCTTGCAATACCCTCTGGTTAAAAACCAGACAGTCCAAATAGTCCAAGATGGAAGGCAAAAAAGCAAATCTTGATTATCGTGTGTTGCTTATGTAGCGAATATTTATTTCTTATGAGTGCCCTCAACTCAGCTAAATAATTGACCATTATGTTTTTATTATAAAGAAATAAATGGAAAAAAAGGACATGCTACACAAAGTATATAAGAAAAAACAGAGTAGGGTTATGATAGAGAGAGGGTGGGTGAGTGCGCGAAAGCGATAGCGCTAATCTGTTTTAAACGAACATCAAAAGATGAAAAGCAAAGAAAGAAAAAGATTAAGAGAGAAAGAGTTAAATCTAGATTATTATAATTTTCTTACATATTGAACTATTTAGCAATAGCTCTTAAGTAAACATCTCAAACTTAATAAATGAATTATCATACTGTAGTATACACACAGCTCCTACTAGTATATCATTAGTTTGATCTTTTTTACTATTTGATATCTGAGTTGTCTATATCCTATTATAATGGAGATTGTGTGTTTTTCTTTCTGTAACCGAAACTATATTATTAATCGAGTCACAATTCCCTTTGTTATTTTCATCACATTCTCCATGATTTTATTTATATTTAAACCTCAATTATTAATAAAATTGCTTCACCTTTTTATTAGTGTTGTCCATATCTACATACAAATAACATGCAATTGTATTTATATATACAAAAATAGCGGTTTGCAGTGTGAATGGGAAGGCTAATTTACATATTCATATTAAAAATGTGATTTTATTAAATATGTGCTTAGTATTATTGATTTCTAACTGTTTGGTTTTATTTTAATGAATATAAGCAAAGAGCTCTTCAATGAATCTTAAATGAAATCCATTAACAAGTAAAAATAACTGTCATTTTATTCTTTATTTCCTAATTTAACTAAATAGTTAAATAAGTAAAATTCAGCAATGAAAGACGGGAGTGATGGAAGAGTAAGTTTCATTTCTATTGTTCTATTATACCCCCACTCTGTTACATATCTTTTTATCTGCCTTCTTATTAGACTTTCTAATTTAATACGATATTTCATTACATTAAAACTTAAATACTTGCACCCGGAGGGGGCATATATTTGCTAGTATATATATATATATATATATATTATATATATATATATATATATATATATATATATATAATTAATGATTAATCTGACGGGTTCGTTGTGTAATGGCCATTCCAAAGCTTACCACGAAAATTTGCTGATCAACAAATAAAACGTGCTGTCCATAGAGATAGAAAGACAACACTTACAAACTTGCCCAAAACAAGGGATATCAAAAACACATGACAATGTTCTGTTACGGCCCTTCTTTCGAGGAGTGCGGGGTTCTTCCCCCCCCCCCAAAAAAAAGACTGTTGTGTAATTTTTTGTGGTAACCCCGAGTTAAAAAGAATCGAACCCAAATCAAATTGTTCCCTTGTTAAACAATTACCTTATCACCGCTGATTTCGCTAACAGAACTGCTAAAACTAAGAGGAAGGAAGGGAGTAATGCTTTGTTTCTATGTTAATTGTCACACCAGAAAGAGAAAAAAGTTGAACGGGCGAGATATTTCGGCCAAGTCCGGCTAATTTCATGCTTTTGTCTCACCGGGTCTCTTCTTTTCTTTTCTTTGTCAAAACATGTTTTTTTTATGATATATCTTAAACATCTCAATTATTCAAAAAAATAGCGGCTGATTTTTTGTGACGTAGATAATACCATTTCCTCCTTGAATATTTGTATTATTTGGTATCCCTCATCTGTAAACAATCCAATTCATACTTGAATTTTTTTTTAAATGTTCTAAAAATATTTTTTCTCTCCCGTTCCTTCCGAATCTAAAACCTAAATGATGAATTACAAAGTATTAAAATAATTGTTTAAGATTGTATTGTTTTACAAGAGTGTCACAAAGAAAATGAAATGATGTCAAATGTAATAAGAAAGAATGACGTCATTTTGATACAAATTAGTTTGATGGCATTACATAGTCAGACGAGACAAGATTTTGCTTTTATAAAAATGTTCCAGAACGTTGTCTTAGAAGATCAGTTGAAATAAGTAAAAAGGCGTCGAAATGGCCTAAAGTCGGTATCAGCCAGATAGCGAGGGAGTCTATCCCCTTTTCACTAGCGCTAGACTAAGGAGTTTTTGGCTACTGTGGAGGAGCACCACACCTACCATCAGCTCCTCACTTTACCGCACAGATTCCTGTGCTACTCATACACTGAGTTGGCGAGGGCCGGTATCGAAACAGGAACATTGGGGTTCCTAGTCGGACGCTCTACTGACTGAGCTAAACCGACCCTGAAATATTATTGGTAAAATGAAAATAATGTTTAATGGTGGAATAATGGTGTGGGGATCTTATTCACCTTGAGTTGGTAAACTAATTCGATGCGACAAGTATATTAATACTAAAGAATACATTAATATTATTGAGAAAGGACAACTACGAAATATTGACAAGCTGTTCTCTTCGGTAAATCGAGCAGATATCGTTCTTCAACATGATAACGCAGCACATCATACTGCTAAATTAAAAATGTTGCTTTCTGAAAATCTATCACAAGTAATGTTCTGACCTGGAAAAAATACAGATTTACTTCCAATTGAAAATTTGTATTATTTTTGATTATTCGGAATATGGCCCTCATCTTCATTGTTATCTGTACAGCGTTTTGGCTGATGTACCCTCCGGTCTTCTTCAGGTATTTATTGTCGGACTCGGGAACCTTCTCTTCGCAATTGAGAAACTTCTTGTCGAATAGAAGGTTCCTGAGTTCGAGAAGGTTCCCGAAATACCTGACGAAGGCCGGAGGGCACATCGGCTGAAACGTTGTGCAGATAAAAATAAAGATGAAGACAATAGTCAATAGCCTAATCTCAAAAATTGAGAAATAATTATTGAAAAAGTAAAGTTGGCGGAGTGACCTATTTTCAGTATCAGCCGAATAGCGAGGGAGTCTATCCCCTTTTTATTGGCGCTAAACCAGGGAGATTATTTTTACCGCGGTGGAATGCCACACTTAATGATAGCTCCCCACTTTACCGCACAGGTCAGATTACCAATCTGTGCCAGTCATGTGTTGCGTTGGTGTGGATTGGTATCGAACCTGGAACCTTGCAATTCCTTAACGGTTGCTCTACCATCTGAGGGGTGGGGTTTCTGTATAATAAAATGAAAACTACCTGATAAGATGGTTTCTAATAAAGATACGTTGTTGAACGCAATTTAGCATGAGTGGAAAATATTTTTATTGAACAATGTGAGAAACTAATAGAGCGTTTCTAAAATTATGGCTTTGTTTTTTAAAAAAAGTCCATGAAAAATCAACCCCATATTAAAAATTACTTAATATGTATATATATATTAAATATTTTGTACTTTTCTTACATACGTTAACTCTTATTCAATAAAACTAAATCTGACACAGGTTCTAATTTTAGCAGTATATATATATATATATATATATAATATATATATATAATATATATATATATATGAAAAATAGATGGAAATTAATCCGACAGTATGAAATTTAACATTTTGAAAAAACATATGATGTTTGTTATGTAAATGCTGACAGATCTGTTTCGACCAAATCGATAAGTTGGTCTTCATCAACGAGCAACATAGACGGGAAGAAAGATATCCGTTAAAAAGACATTTTACAAAAAACGAACGCTGAATTCAACCGCTGAAATTTTGAAAAATGCATGTTCTGTTTTAAAAATAAAATAAATTTTATTTTTAATTTTTAAAAATCAGAAGCATTATAGTTTATAGTAAAACTCAAAAGAGTTTGTTGTAAAAATTTTTATAAAAAATGTAAAGTGGGTATCAAAATAGTATAGTATATATTTCAGCTGTTAAAAATATACAAGTCCACAGTGTAATTTGAAGAAAGATGTTAGAGTTCCAAAATGTACTTGTGGTGTTGAAAAGTCTGTAGAGTTATAGATGAAAGTCTTCAAGGTGTAAAATTCCAATTATTTTTACAACAAACGGTTGAATTCAGCGTTCGTTTTTTGTAAAATGTCTTTTTAACGGATATCTTTCTTCCCGTCTATGTTGTTTGAACATGGGTCCACCCACAAACCGAAGCTAATGGGTGGGAAAGAACAAAAATTGCGTCGATCCCGTCGGCATTACCCCTCAAGGGGGCGCCTCAGGCGCTGGGCAATAAACCAGGCGGCAGGTATTGCCTGGGGGGATAGCCCCCTGGGATCGACGCTATTAATTCAAGCACACCGATCCAGTGGCCGAAGCGCACTGGACCCCTGTCACAAAGGACGGGTTAGTGGCATCTGGTTTTTACATGTGTCCCACTTTCACACGATATGGCACAAAGCCGTTTTATATGGGCACCACCCACAAACCGAGACTCATGGGGTGGTAGGTAGAAATATTGCGTCGATCCCATCGGCATTCCCCCTCAAGGGGGCGCCTCAGGCGCTGGGCAATAAACCCAGCCCTGCCCCTTTAAGTCAAGGGGGCAGGTGCTGCCTGGGGGGATAGTGATGATCTTTGACGAATTCTTTCCATTGAGTCTTGTTGACTGCCAAATCTTTTTCTGAGTTGTCCGCCAAGTTGATGGCGCCTTTTCTTTTTCCCGCCCAAAAGCCAACCGATAACGTTATCTTCGCGTCACATCTCGCCATTGGCGACTGCGGTGTTTGGGAATTCAGGTTTTTTATCTACACATTGATGAAACCAAACGCAGATTGCATCAGGATATTTTGCAGGGTGGAGGTTATGCGTGCTGTAATGGTTAGAGCCGTAGGAAATGAACTCGTCGACCCAGGTTTAAATCCTGGACGAAGCTGTTTGTATTTTACACAGCACTAATACCCTTAGAAGAGGTATGCATCCAACTACTCTCCCTCCAGCTATAGGTAAATAGTGGGACAGACTGGGATCTTTAGCCTTGGCTAGGTAACCAGTCTAGGAGAAGGAAAACTTTGAATTCAAACTGAATTTAAACTCCGCTGAAGAAATTGACTTTGTGTCACATTCTACTCGTGCGGAGGGGTTGGTAAATATATAATCTTTCTCACATACACACACACACACACACACATATATATATATATATATATATATGCACTCACACATATGCATATGCGCACACTCTCTCGCACATTTATATACGTATATATTCACACATACGTATATATGCATACACTATACATAGAGATGCACATACATGCATATACATTTATATTTATTTGCACAGAAATGCACACACACACACACACACACATATATATATATATATATATATATATTTCTAATATATGAATGTATACGTAATTGTTAGGGTAAGGAATGAGGGACAAGAAAAAGAAAGAATTATGTGTGTTTCTCAAACGAAGAACTTGAAATTAACAATCGGAAGCAAAAAAAGAAAGTGAGAAATGTCGACCTGATAGAAGAGAATCTAAACGATTGCAAAGAAACTTTTGGATTTCTGTGCGGAAAAGAACAAAAAAACATCAACTGCGTAAATGATTAATGCGATTGTCGCGGGGGGGGGGGAGACAAGTTAGTATAAATGAATAAGGATTTTGTATATGAAAGTGAGCGAAACGAGAGAAAAAGAAGGATAACAAAGAGAATACATTATAGGTAGATACATATATATATATATATATATATATATATATATACATATATATATATATATATATATATATATATATATATATATATATATATATATATACTAGCAAATATATGCACCCTCCGGGTGCAAGTATTTAAGTTTAAATGTAATAAAATATTAGATTAAATTAGAAAGGCTAATGAAACTAATTAAGAATTCAGATGAAAAGATTTGAAACGGAGGGGGAATAATCGTAAAATAGAACAACTGAAACTTACTCTTTCATCACTTCCGTTTTTCAATGCTAAATTTTCCTAATTTAACTATTTAGTTAAAATAGGAAGTAAAGAATAAAATTACAGTTATTTCTTCTTGTTAATGAATTTCTTTTAGGATTTATTGAAGAGATTTTTGCTCATATTCATTAAGATAAAACCAAACAATTAGAAATCAATAATACCAAGCACATTTTTATTAAAATCAGTTTTTTTTAATATCAATATGCAACTTAGCTACTACGTTTACACTGAAAACTGGTATTTTGTTGTATATATAAATACAATTGCATGTTATTAATATTTAGGTAAGGCCAACAGTATTAATAATGTCAATCAGTTTTATTATAAATTGAGGTTGAAATAGAAATAGAATCATGGAGAATGTGACGTATATAACTAAGGGAATTGTGACTTGAGTAGTAATATAGTTTCGGTTACAGACAGAAAAACACACAATCTCCATTATAATAAGATATAGTGAGAGATATGATTAGGTTGACATTGCTAGATATATAAATAGGCTGAGATTGATAGATAGAATCAGACTAAACTCGATATTTATGACTTGATGCAGAAAGAAAGAAAGAAAAACACATAGATAGATTTATAGAAACAGGTTAAATTCGATGGTTATGACTCGATGAAGACAGAGACACAGAAAAGACCGGAAAGAAGGAAAAAACAGACAAGACACAGACAAAACAGAAAGGTAAAAAAGAAAGACAAAAACAAAGACCGATAGTTATAACTATCATAGATAGATGAGCTGTTACCACATAAACTGTTGACTTCATGTCCATTCACTGCTAACAAGATGGATTTATACAGGTGTATACTGTATGATTCCAGATAATAAATCTGATTGTTTTGCCTTAATACTTGACATTTTAGAATGATCCGCTTATCTGCAATTTTATTTTTTGCCCTTGAAAACTCAGCTGTTCATGAAGAAACTTTTCTTTTTGGCTGAATTTAAATTGCAATGAAACCAAAACAGGAATTAAAGTCAATTTGGCATTTGAAAAAGGAAGAACTGCATAGGAAACTGTTGTTTAAGAAAATTCATTCCGAGAATTCTGAGTGTTTCAAAATCAGTTTTGAAGAAACGGTCTTAATGTCATCAATGGCGGGAAAATTGAGAGAAATTGTGCAAGATAAAACATAAAATTGCGGTTTGATAGGTTTCATCCAATTTGATTGTTTCTCATCTGCCTGTTACTCGTAATTTCGCAGCGATAAAAATGGATGAAATTAGACGAATGGTGGCGATATTGAATGAGAGAAAATCAGAAAAGGCACCCCTTTTATTTGCACTAAAGCAAATTCGTCGGGTGGCCGAATTTCGGTATCGGCCAGACAGCGACTTGGGCTATCCTCTTTTCACTAGCGTTATACCAAGGAGATTGTTTTGGGGTCTGAGGTGATGCGCCACACCTATCATCAGCTCCTCACTTTACCCTATGCTACTCATACGCTGAGTTGGCTAGGGCCGGTATCAAACCCTACTTATTTGCACTAACCTCTGTTAAATCCTAACATCAACATTTCACTTCTGAAACGTGTTGTTACTTGAAACAAAAATGGACTGAACTCCACTTTGGCCCTTACATAGGCTAGACGGGCGGTCGGAGAGGCCCCCTATGATCAATCGGATGGTCACGTCAAGTCCTAACACCTATATGATTCTCCAAACCCTACTGTCCTTATGGCAATCCCCAACTCTTTTTATCATATATGTGCTAGAAGGCAGTGACTGAGGGTCTTATTGTCCTGGGAATGACGTTAAACTCTACTTGATGGTGAGGTTCCAGTTCTGGAGGTTTGGGGAATGTGGAGAGAGCCCTTCATCACCATTACTTCCTGGTTCACTCTGACCCGAAATTGTAGAATTTGTTAGGGTCCCTTCTATGGGTTAAATAAAAGAAAGTGAGTTTTAAAACGTGTTTAAACAAAATCGAGTTTTAAAAGTTCATCAACCAATAAAAAAAGATATTTGCACCGAAGATAGACTCGTTTAATGTATCTATCGACAGATTAAATTTTGATAAGTAATCTGCTCTATACTTCCATCAATTTTCATTAGACACACTTTGCTTTCATCTATTTATGTTTAGCCACTCATTATCTTTATTAATATTTCTTTATCCATTATCTCCCTCCATCAATTTTTCTTTATCCATATCTCCCTCATCAATTTTTTCTTTATCACTATCTCCCTCCATCAATTTTTCTTTAATCCCCACTATCTCCCTCCATCAATTTTTCTTTATCCACTATCATCAATTTTTTCTTTATCGACTATCTCCTTCCATCAATTTTTCTTTATCCACTATCTCCCTCCATCAATTTTTCTTTATCCACTATCTCCCTCCATCAATTTTTCTTTATCGACTATCTCCTTCCATCAATTTTCTTTATCCATATCTCCCTCCATCAATTTTTCTATCATCAATTTTTCTTTATCCATTATCTCCCTCCATCAATTTTTTCTTTATCCACTATCTCCTTCCATCAATTTTTCTTTACCCTCCATCAATTTTTTCTTTATCCACTATCTCCTCATCAATTTTTCTTTATCCACTATCTCCTTCCATCAATTTTCTTTACCCACTATCTCCCTCCATCAATTTTTTCTTTATCACTATCTCCCTCCATCAATTTTTTTCTTTATCCACTATCTCCTTCCATCAATTTTTCTTTAACTATCTCCCTCCATCAATTTTTTCTTTATCCACTATCTCCTCCATCAATTTTCTTTTCCACTATCTCCCTCCATCAATTTTTTCTTTATCGACTATCTCCTTCCATCAATTTTCTTTATCCACTATCTCCCTCCATCAATTTTTTCTTATCCACTATCTCCTCCATCAATTTTTCTTTATCCACTATCTCCTCCATCAATTTTTTCTTTATCGACTATCTCCTTCCATCAATTTTTCTTTATCCACTATCTCCTCCATCAATTTTTCTTTATCCACTATCTCCCTCCATCAATTTTTCTTTATCCACTATCTCCCTCCATCAATTTTTTCTTTATCGACTATCTCCTTCCATCAATTTTTCTTTATCCATTATCTCCTCCATCAATTTTTCTTTATCACTATCTATATCTCCCTCCATCAATTTTTTTCTTTATCCACTATCTCCTTCAATTTTCTTTATCCTATCTCCTTCCATCAATTTTTCTTTACCCACTATCTCCCTCCATCAATTTTTTTCTTATCCACTATCTCCCTCCATCAATTTTCTTTATCCACTATCTCCCTCCATCAATATCATATTTTCTTTATCCACTATCTCCTCCATCAATTTTTCTTTATCCATTATCTCCCTCCATCAATTTTTTTCTTTATCCACTATCTCCCTCCATCAATTTTTCTTTATCCACTATCTCCCTCCATCAATTTTTTCTTTTTCCACTATCTCCCTCCATCAATTTTTTCTTTATCCACTATCTCCCTCCATCAATTTTTCTTTATCCACTATCTCCCTCCATCAATTTTTCTTTATCCACTATCACCCTCCATCAATTTTTTCTTTTTCCACTATCTCCCTCATCAATTTTTCTTTATCCACTATCTCCCTCCATCAATTTTTTCTTTATCCACTATCTCCTTCCATCAATTTTTTTATCCACTATCTCCTTTCCACTATCTCCTTCCATCAATTTTTCTTTATCCACTATCTCCCTCCATCAATTTTTTCTTTATCCACTATCTCCCTCCATCAATTTTTCTTTATCCACTATCTCCCTCAAATTTTTTTTCTTTATCCACTATCTCCTTCCATCAATTTTTCTTTATCCACTATCTCCCTCCATCAATTTTTTTTTATCCACTATCTCCCTCCATCAATTTTTTTCTTTATACACTATCTCCCTCCATCAATTTTTCTTATCCACTATCTCCCTCCATCAATTTTTTTCTTTAGCCTCCCTCCATCAATTTTTTTCTTTATCCACTATCTCCCTCCATCAATTTTTCTTTATCCACTATCTCCTCCATCAATTTTTTCTTTATCCATTATCTCCCTCCATCAATTTTTTCTTTATCCACTATCTCCATCAATACTATCTCCCTCCATCAATTTTTCTTTATCCACTATCTCCCTTCCATCATTTTTTTCTTTATCCACTATCTCCTCCATCAATTTTTTCTTTATTCACTATCTCCTCATCAATTTTTTCTTTATCCACTATCTCCTTCCATCAATTTTTCTTTATCCACTATCTCCCTCCATCAATTTTTTCTTATATATCCTTTATCTATCTCCTCCATCAATTTTTTTCTTTATCCCTATCTCCTCCATCAATTTTTTCTTTATTATCTCCCTCCATCAATTTTTCTTTATCCACTATCTCCCTCCATCATTTTTTTCTTTAGCTACTATCTCCCTCCATCAATTTTTTCTTTATCCACTATCTCCCTCCATCAATTTTTTCTTTATCCTATCTATCTCCCTCCATCAATTTTTTCTTTTATCTCCCTCCATCAATTTTTTTCTTTATCCACTATCTCCTTCCATCAATTTTTTTCTTTATCCACTATCTCCCTCCATCAATTTTTTCTTTATCCACTATCTCATCAATTTTTCTTTATCCACTATCTCCTTCCATCAATTTTTCTTTATCCACTATCTCCTCCATCAATTTTGCTTTATCCACTATCTCCCTCCAATTTTTTTCTTTAGCTACTATCTCCCTCCATCAATTTTTTCTTTATCCATTATCTCCCTCCATCAATTTTTTTCTTTATTCACTATCTCCCTCCATCAATTTTTTCTTTAGCTACTATCTCCCTCCATCAATTTTTCTTTATCCATTATCTCCTTATCTCCCTCCATCAATTTTTCTTTATCCACTATCTCCCTCCATCAATTTTTTTCTTTACCCACTATCTCCTTCCATCAATTTTTTCTTTATCCACTATCTCCTTCCATCAATTCTTCTTTATCCACTATCTCCCTCCATCAATGTTTTTCTTTACCCACTATCTCCTTCCATCAATTTTTCTTTATCCACTATCTCCTTCCATCAATTTTTTTTCTTTATCCACTATCTCCCTCCATCAATTTTTTCTTTATCCACTATCTCCTCCATCAATTTTTTTCAATTTTTCTTGGCCACTATTCCCTCCATCACTGTTTTTTAGCCACTCTCTCCTCCATCAATTTTTTTCTTTATCCACTATCTCCCTCCATCAATTTTTTCTTTGGCCACTATCTCCCTCCATCACTGTTTTCTTTAGCCACTCTCTCCCTCCATCAATTTTTTCCTTAACCCATTATCTACCTCCACCTATTTCCCTTTAGACACTTTCTACCTCCGAATATTTCCCTTTGCCCGTTCTCTACCTCCTCCAATTGTCTCTTCAGACATTCTTTGATTTCATTTATTTTCCTTTATATATTTTCGCCACTCTCAACATCCATATATTTATGTTTATCCCTCATTACCTCTATTTTACTCTAGCAGCTATTCCCACCAACCTCCATCTATTTTCTTTTAATAACTTACTGCCTCCATTTAGATTTCTTCAACCAATCCATCTATGTTTCTTTAGCCACTCTCAGCCTCCAATTATTTTCTTTTACCCAAATTCTACCCCCATCTATTCTCTTTTAGACAATTTCCAGTCTATGGCTTAAATAGAAATAATGACTTTCAGAAAAACATTGAATACCCATCAAACAAAAAACAAAACGTCATCGGCATAAAAATGACTCAACAACGTTACTTTTCTTTTTAGAATTTCGTCGCAGACGAAGATGATGTCGCTCATGTCGTTCAACAGTTCTTGACCCTTGGGTGGTTAGTCAATTTCTGGAATAGCAGATGCGGTCACACACATTATAAGTGAAATTTCCATCTACATTTCGTGGTTCATGACGACGAAGACGTTGCCGCACTGCAGCCCTGTTAATCTCGATATTGAGCCGCTCCACTCCTGTACGGCACGTGTCTCGCTAACCCTGTGTGTTGGACGCCAGATCTTCAAGGCTTGAAAGTGTTATGGTGCATTTCCTCAGCGTCGTCTTCGTATAGTCTTTGAAGTGCTTTCGGGGACCTCCTGCCCTTCGAGTGCCTTCTGCAGTTCACCATTTAGTATTTTACGGTGGAGTCTCTGCATGCATACAGGTGGTGTAACCCAACTATCGCAGTTGGCGTTGCGATAAGATGGTCTCATTAGGGTTAATGCGTGCTCTGCTTCAAATTTCAAAGTGGGGGATTTTGTGCCACCACTTTACGCCCAGTATGCACTGGAGGCAGTTGGAATACCTCCAATTTCTTCAGGTATCTGCGATACAACACCCACGACTCTATTCCGTATAAGAGTATGGATAAGCATACAGCTTTATATACAGAGATCTTCGCATCTATTAATAATGAAGATTCGCTTCCGGTTTTTGTCTGTAACAAAAATTACGTCACTGCTTACGTCATATTACCCAAAATCGTCATAACATAGAATTGAACATGCAGCATTAAACAGTCCTCATTGTTTTTTAAAACAAGTTTTAATAAATACATGACTGGTATTATATATCTATATATAGTTTGTTTTATTTTAATACATATTTAAAGTTTACATTTCAAATTGTTTTATTTTTTAATCCTTTAATGAATTTGATGATTTTACTTTCTTAGGGTACAAATTTGCTGACATTGAATTTTTTACTCCCACCCCTCAGCCAATATGTATAAAAAATGTATTTTTACATCGCCCGGAGGGTGTTTTATATTTTGTACTAGTTAATATTATTGTAGTATTGATATACCGTAAAATCCAACTATCCAGCCAACTACTTCTATCTCTTTCCTTCACAGAAATTATATCAAAAGTTGTCGATCGAAATTTACATAACAACCAGTACATTATGAATCGAATCTGAAATTCTTGGTTTTCTGCTTTTACCCTTTAAGATAAAACATTGCGTGGGCGAACATTAACATAATTCTGTCCAGAATTTCTGCAATTGATTGCAATCCATTTGCAAACTTTAATATCGCATTGTCATGAATAAAACACAGAAATATCCGCCCCACTGACGCTGATTAGAAAGAGGAAATAAAATATGATAAACAACTATAAAGATAAATGGGAAGAGGCTGGGACATTGTTATCGTGGGCAAAAGCTCCAGAAAAGAAATGAAAAATCCGCTTCGTCTACTTGACAATCATCCCAAGAAATCCCCGTTTCATTGCCGGATTTTCGTAGAGAACTGATTCGGTTTACAGTTTCAACTGAGACTGTTAAGATGAGAAGATTTATTATTCAACACAATTCAAGTCAAAAGCGACAAGATAGACTGACATGGATGAAACTGAAAATCAATGTATTAATACTTGTATTCTCTTGCGATTCTTGTCACTATTTTATACATTTAGTCCCGCTGTTGGTATGCAGTGAAGTTTCAATGGATATTCCTTGTGGCATCAAGTTTGATGTATTCCTTGAAGTAAAAAGATTGTAGTATCGGTTTACTCCTTGTCTGTTAATCTGTAGTATTCCTTGGTAGAAAGATTATAGTATCAGAATACTCCTTTTTTCTTTATCTGTAGTATTCTTTAGTAGACAGATTATAGTATCAGAATACTCCTTTTTTTCTTTATCTGTAGTATTCCTTAGTTGGAAGATTGTAGAGTCGGTTTACTCCTTGTCTGTTTATTTGTAGAATTCCTTGGTTGGAAGATTGTAGTATCGGTTGACTTCTTGTCTGTTAATCTGTAGTATTACTTCTATTCACTCAGCAACTTATTTATCAACCACCTTAAATACATTGTCTTTTTTCATTGGTCAATCAATTTCCTGCTATTTGGTAGTTATTTTTCGTGCAAGAGAAATCCAATATGTTTCTAAATTATACGACCATTATCATTTTGCTACCGGTTAAGAATGAGATCGTCCAAGATTAAATGCAAAAATGCAGATCCTGGTGATTGCCACTTTAACCTTTCCATTTCAGTGGTATCGATAAATAATCCAAAATTGCTCAATATATTAAAAAACATAGAGCAGTGATAATATATATATATATATATATATATATATATATATATATATATATATATATATATATTGTATTTATAAAGATAAAAAGTGACTTACCAGTGAATATGGGCACGATGGTTGAGAGAAGCAAAATTCAGGGGGTAAGTCAGCGATATAACAAATACAGAGTGCTCAATACGAAGTAGATCAAGTTTATTATAAAATGGGTACAAGAGATAACCTACTCGAGTTTCACCATAAGGATCATCAGGGTTAAATCCACTGAATTAATCGAGGTATTGATTAATTGCAGTCGATCACACGTATGTGTTCATTGTATTAGAGGGTTGCAATTAATCAGTACCTCGATTAATTCAGTGGATTTAACCCTGAAGATTCTTATAGTGAAATTCGAGTAGGTTATCTCTTGTACCCATTTTATAATATATATATATATATATATATATATATATATTATATATATATATATAATATATATATGTGTGTGTATATATATATATATATATATATATATATTTCATGCTAGATTCATTTATTGTTAAGAATTTTAAATCAGCAGCACACTTACTTTGAAATTTGATATATCTGAGCACAATATAATTTTTTTTTTTAAATTCAAATTTTCTGTCTGGACCATTAAGTCTTGTATTGGCCTTCAGTTCCTTTCAAATTAATCTGTGTCCCGTAGAGAATATTTCAAGATTATTTTTTAAATCGTAAATCTGAAAAAGCTAAGTCGGTCTCGCATAACTTCTCAAATTCCGGTAATGTTTTGTTTGTTTTTTTTTTCAATCTGTTTCCAGTTTTAAAAATCTTTTAGGTTGTTTATTCGGTTAAGTGACCGGTTTAGCTCAGTTGGAAGAGCACTCGGCAAGGAATTACAAGGTTCTTGCTTCGATAATGGTTCTCTCAAACTAAGTGCATGAGTAGCACGGATTGGGTAATCAGATCTGTGCGATAAAGTGGAGAGCTCTCGGTAGGTGTGGCGCCTCACCTCAGCAAAAGCAATCTCCTTGGTCTAGCGGTAGCGAAAATGGGATAGTATGACTGTTACGAACAATAGACTATTCTGCAACTTCTTTTTTTTACTTATCTGGTTAAGACTTTTTTTCTATTTGAGGCAAATAGCCCGAATAAATTTTGATTGTATCAAAATTGTTTTCTCTTTAACGTTTCAAGTGACTTATTATACACACATTTATATATATATATATATATATATATATATATATATATATATATATATATATGATGAACCAAAAGTGATAAGACAACCAGGAATATTTCCTTTGTTATTTTTTTATTGTTCTTAACTAATTTCGACCTTAGGTCATCGTCAGGAGAAAATTTATTTTGAAAGAAATTGTTTTTAGAAGGTTGTTTGACAAATCACAATAATCCGGGCAGAGAAATTTATTAGAAGTGGCGAGTCCATCTGCTCAGTGAAACACACACACACACACACACACACACACATATATATATATATGTAAATTTCATAAGTAATATGGCCGATATATTTCTAAGCAGATAGTGCTCAATATCATTGATAGAGCGTTTATATTTGAGTTAAGGTAGTGTGGGCAAGGAGTTAGCACCCGCCTATGCAATCTTCATTCATGTATATGTTTAACATATATATTAATATATATATATATATATATATATATATATATATATATACGCATATTGTATATACATATTTCAAATATCATATATATACGCATATTGTATATACATATTTCAAATATTATATATATACATATATATATATATATATTATATATATATATATATATATATATCAGCAAATTGTTTATAAAGTTGCTAAATAAATCTATCCTCTATGCTATGATTATGAAATTAAGAAAATACGATACAATTTTAATGCAATTTAATGTACTTATGTATGCTGGTGTCTGTGCCCATGAGGTTGTAAAAAAAACTTGATAGAAAGAGAATGACAATATAAACAATAATAAAAAGATGAGTCGAATTTTGATAAAGACACAATAGTATTGAAAAAAGAAACTGAGAAAGAAGGGGAGCGCATCCCCTGGGAATAGTTTTACCATCATATCGCGCGTGCGCGTGCGTGCGCGTGCGTGCGTGTATGTGTGTGTGTGTGTGTGTGTGTGTGACCGATGATAACATTATTTTTGTCAGGTGTTTTGTGCCAATAAGCATAGGTAATTCTTTTCTTTCTCTTTATTAATTAAATTACCTTTTTTTTCTTTTCCTCTAAACTTCGGGCAAACGGCCAAAATCCGACTGCATTACGAAAATAACCGACAAGTCTATTCCTATTCAGTGTGCTCGCTAGTTTTCCATATTCATAAGGTGTTTGGTGACAACTACATACTATCATTTTCCTTCACATTCTCTCTCTCTCTCTCTCTCTCTCTCTCTCTCTCTCTCTCTCTTCGCTCTCGCTCTCTCTCTCTCTCTCTCTATATATATATATATATATATTATATATATATATATATATATATATATATATATTCTTTTTTTGGTGGATATGTGCTTAATTTAATTCATACCTAATTTTGAAAATTAATTAGTTAATAATTAATGAATTTAGGCGGGCATATATGTTCAAATGTAAGGCTAAACAAATCGAGAAAATGTCAATCCCTGAATGTACATTTTGACCTATTAGGTCTCATCAGCAAGGTTATAGACATGGGAGACTACTCCGTGTGTGACTCGAAACCTCGACTGCCAAGCTGACAGGCGGAGACTCTAACCATTCCCAAATTTTTCGTATTTATATTATAGCAGGCCATTCTCAAATTCTTCTTATTTATATTATATATATTATATATATAGCTTATATATATATATATATATATATATATATATATATATATATATATATATATACCCCGGTGTGGTCATATCTATGTATTCCAGTCTAGTTATATATATATATATATATATATATATATATATATATATATAATCTTCATACAATGACTGCTATTTACACAGTAGCATTGCAACCAACAAAGCCTTCATCAGATGATGACTCTGGGTTCAGACATGGTTTCGGGGCCGAAGCATCATTACCACTAACCCAGAGCGCCCCAGCAGTATCTCACGATACCACCAGACTTTGTCGGTTTGATGTCACAATATAGGACTGCCATATCCACGCTGATGCGGTTAGAGCTTTCTCCTGAATCTTTTTTAAGTATTTCCTCTTGTCTGGTAGAGAAAGTCCAAGTTTAGACAAAAATGCCGAGGTTGAGTTGGCAATAAACCCCCGACATCCGACCTCAATGGGAAATACATCCGTTATCCATCCGTTTCTGACGCATTGTTCACGTAGGTCTTCATATTTTTTTTCTAAAAAAAAAAAAATTAAATATATATATATATATATATATATATATATATATATATATATATATATATATATGGGCAGCATCTTTTCATTCAAATAAATTTGGTTGAAAATAATAGAATACTTATTGTTTTCAAATTGTTTTTCTTTCAAGTTTATTTTTAATGTGATCTTCTTGATAGGCATTAATCAGTTGTCCGAAATAGTTATTATTGGTAAAAAAAGGACTTTCGGTTCTTTTCCGAACCATTATCAAGGCTCTTTACATTTGTCTAAACAATCGCTATAAAGAATGTTTATTATTTGACTAAACTATCGTTTGGTTTTTGTCGCTAAGGTGACACTAAATAATGTTGGAAGTTTTTTTTTAATATATTTCTAACGAACGAGGAAAACATGACAAGACTTCGAATCATCCTAACTCCAACTAACCTGGTGACTTACCTATATATATATATATATATATATATATATATATATATATTATATATATATGTGTGTGTGTGTGTGTGTGAGTGAGAGAGAGAGAGTGAGCTCGCCGACTGTTCATATATATCTATCACTCTCTCTTAGACTGTTCCAATAAGGCATAATGATTTCTTAGAAAAAAGATTCTTCCGTTATTTCTAGCCCATAAAAAATAAATTAAGCCCAATTCTGAGATAAGACCTATTTTATTTGATAACCAAATGTTCTGGCTTCACGGAACATAACTTAATCAAATTAATTTATTTTCATTAATAGAGATTTTTCAATATAAGATAAAGGAAAAATGTATGCAATCACTAAATTTTGAAGAAATAAATATGGAGAATATGATTGTGATAACTTCTTAAAAAGAATTTTAAAACAATGAAAAATTCTATGAATAGTTTTAAGAAAAGAAGGTAATTTACGATATTTGTAAAGTTTTTAATATAAGAAATGTTTTAGAACAAGAGTTACTCCATTTGAACTATTAGGTTTACCAATTAATGTCCGGGGAGGGAATATTTGATTGATGGCAGACGAGATTTTTTTTCCGCTGGTGACAACATGGGGGGATTAAAATTAGCCTAAGAAGGTTACGGAAACATTTCTTTGAATGTTTCAGATGAGGCTTGATGATTAGTATTATCTGCGTTATTCGGACTATTGTCCCCATCTTCATTGTTATTTATACAACGTTTCGGCCGATATGCCCTCCGGCCTTCTTCAGGTATTTTTTGTCAGACTCGGAAAATGAAAATTGTAAGACCGTTGGATAGGAGGGGATGCCGATACAGTGAGATTTCTTGATGGGACAGTTATTTTGCAAATGAAATAGGAATTTGTGTTCTCTTTCCTCTAAAGGAAATGTTTTCTGAAGTTTAATATTTGTGTATTTTGTTGAGTCTTGTGTGTGTGTCTTTAAAAAAAAGTAATCTGCCCTTAAAAAATTGAAGACTAAGATTTTCTTTTCCAAAAAAGGAAAATAGTATTTTCTGAAAACACTGTAAGATCCAAGGTTATAATAATGTTATAACTTGTTGAAATTAAACAAACTCCGACAAGGGTGTTAAACATATAACAAGATGGACTTTAATCAAAAGCACATGGAATAACATATAACATGAAATACAAGATACATAGTAGAGAATACAAATAAGATATAATAAAAGGAAACATTCATAAATGGAAATACAATATTTAGGTATAAAAGAGATGCCTAAATGTACATATAAAGTATAGGAGTTAAAGATAGTCCATATGGTTGAAGTCATTTACTGACTTAGTGCGTATGTGGGAGGGGGCACGAGGGGGGTGTAGACACAAATGTCTAACCCTTGTTTCCATTCCCAGAAGAAGAAAAGAGAGTGAGAGAGTTTGAATCCGGCGCTTAAATACTACAGACCCCATGGTGGTCGGAAATGGAAACCCAGCGGGAAGATAACTCTTCTAGGCAAAGGGCAGACAATCCCAACAATACGAACTTATATGTTGTTTATTTTCACATTCTGTTCGTGTATTTGAATTAATTGTTTAATGGAATAATTATTTCAGCTTATGTTGTCATCTAAATTTTCTCGAGTTTAATACATGTTGAAATTGTACTTCTTATTTTTTTCAAATATATCTTTCCAAATTTATTTAGTATTTCCTTGGATATTCTTTATATTCTGGTGCCTTTCTATTTACCACTTTCTGCTACGATGACTGCATGAAAAAAAGGTTTTGATTTTTTTAAATTGAAATTCAAGCAAAACCCGTCGTGACTTATTTTAATAGCCTTGTCAACCTATGTTGTGTTATTTCATGTCTAGAGGTTAGGGAATCACGCTCATTCTACGTTCATATTTATATTTGTTTTTGAGCGGAGTTGACTTGGTGTCAGATTTTCGCCAATACGATTTTCAAATCAAATAAAACACGGGCGAGAAACCGACGGTTACCAAACACCATTTACCTTATGTCTATGCTACCCTAACTTTTATATATATACGCTCTATGAATGATATCAACCACTCTTTATTTATAAACATATAATTGTTAAATTGACTGTTGCATAAAATAAGCCAACAAGGGTTGAAATGCTATAACACCAATCGACATAAGTGAAGATTTGCTTATTGTCTGTATGGGTCTTCTTGTGTGTATATTTAACCAACCCCACGAGTTGTGACACAAGTTGATAACAACTGGTTTGAATTCGGTGTTTTCTTTCTCCTAAACTGGTTGCCTATACTATTTGACTAAAGAACCCAATCAGGACTACTATTTTACCCATAGATGGAGGATTGACAAGAGATGGATTCATGCTTTAGCACGATGTGCAACGTAAACAGCCCTGTCTAGGATTTGAACTCGGGTGGTCGATTCCATTTCCTATGACGATAACCATTTCATAACGCGCTTTCTTGCATCTATTAATAATGGAGATTCGCTTCCGGTCTTTGTCTGTAACAAAAATTACGTCACTGCTTACGTTACATTTCCCAAAATCGTCATAACATAGAATAAAATTTATTCTACGATTTTTGTATTGTTCAAATTTTGAGTGTATTTATTCAATAAATACGCTCAAAATTTGAACATGCAACATTAGACAGTCCTCATTGTTTTTTAAAACAAGTTTTAATAAATATATGACTGGTATTATATATCTATATATAGTTTGTTTTATTTTAATACATATTTAAAGTTTATATTTCAAATTGTTTTATTTTTTAATCCTTTAATGAATTTGACGATTTTACTTACTTAGGGTACAAACTCGCTGACATTGAATTTTTTACTCCCTCCCCTCAGGCAATATGTTTCAAAAATCTATTTTTACATCGCCCGGATGGTGTTTTTTATTTTGTACTAGTATTATATAATGTATGAATAATTATAATTTAATAAACAGACAGTTTTAACTATGAAATGTGGAGAAAAAACTTTACTAAGTTTCCACTCATAAACTTTAATCTAAACGCATTTTATCAAACTATAACTGGAGATTGTGACGAAATTGAAAGGCAGACCTGTGAACAAGCGGATTCCCACCCCCCACAAGCAAAGCGCGTCAGGTTATGTTTGGCCTGTGCGAAGGGGAGGAGTGTGGCGAGTGGCTACGGTTATTCGAACTCGCTACCTCCTCGTAGCTGAGGTGCTGTTAGCAGAGACCAGGATGAAGTATATCCGAATTTGCATAAGCGCAGACGAACGAGCAGAAATAAGACGGACTGTCGCTGACACAGGGAGTGAGGAAGAAAGTGTTTAGACGGCAAGTGAAATCTGACGACTGCTATTTGGGGTGTCAGGAAGTGAGAGTCACGTGCTCAGTTGGTAGAGACTGTGCTGACGGCGAAAGGAATTACATTTCGTTTGCTAGAGAGACTTGCAAAAGATTAATATTATCTTAAATTTTTAGACCATCCAAAAGAGAGATTTATTAGATGAAGTATAGATATGAGATAGATCAACACCTGTTCCCAATATCTCATTTAATAAGACATCTGCGATGCATATATAAAGAGCAGTTGTGTGTATGTATGTCCGGAGGAAACTATGGAAATAAAACAATTATCGACGAAGTAAATATATATTCTCATTCATTATCACCAGATTTTGCTTTTTGGGCAAAAGTAATGAAGAATTGATTTATATCCATGAAGATCATTAAAAGATAAAAATTTAAACAACAGCGTGAATTTTTCTTTTTTTTTTTCTTTTTTTTGGCATTTAATATTCTAAATTGTACACATCAAGTTTTCTTTTCAGAGTGCCTGGATCAATACAAGGTTGTTTATAAGCAGGGATTTAAATGGGGCATCCTGTGAGGATTCAGTAATTATGGATCGGCGAGACTAACTTTTTTAACTCACCCCCTCTACCCAGGCGACGCCGGGTAGCCACTTCTAGTGTTACATAAAGGAATAATATTTTTACTTGTGTTTAGATATGTATAAAAAAATAAGTTAATATTCTTATAAGATTGATATGTTATATTCTTAATCAGAATCCTTCCCGCTAAATTCCTTTCAGTTCTGCTTATTTCTATTTCAGACGTAACTAATCTAGTTTCATATTTCATATTTTCAAAATTTATTCGAAAATCTCAGCCTACTTAAATCAGTTTAAAAATTATACGTTAATCATTTACATACTTTGTTTCATAATATTCCGTTCTCTCTTTTCGAATCTTTCTTTTCAAAATTATACGTTACTCATTGACAACACTTTTTTTTTTATCTTTATAAAGTCTCCTGGCAAACGATGTAGATATTTAAATAAGCTTTCAGAATTGATGGCCGATAATATGGTTAAGAAAATTGCTTCATGCGTAAGGAAAAGTTGTAAATAAGGTGAAATAACATGTTTAACAAGATGTCAATTCTACTTAAAATCAATAAAGATGCATTAACAGTATCTATACCAATGCAGCCTCTCAAAACAGTGAATAGACAATTTATTTCTACTCTTCTTGAATATGGAGGGTGGGGGACAAAAATAAAGGAATGGTGAATAACACAAGCAATCGATTCAATTATATATCTCAGTCGGTAGAGCACATGTCTAGGAATCCCAAGGTTCCTGGTTCGATACCGGTCTCCGACAACTCAGCGCGTGAGAAGCACAGATTGGGAAATCTGATCTGTGCGGTAAAGTGGGGAGCTGACAGTAGGTGTAGCACTCCACCTCAGCGAAAATAATCTCACTGGTCTAGCGCTGGCTAAAAGGAGATAGACTCCCTTGCTCTCCGGCTGATCCCGACAATATGCCACTCCTCCAAATAACAACTTTATACATATATACTTTTTTATTTATTTCTAAACTCTAACAGTGTAAAAACAAACTCCCGGTACTATAATTTGTATTACACAATACAAATTTTTGCCTGAAGAAAAAAAAAAGACCAAATGATATGCACCACCTGGAAATGATCAATCGGCACAAAAGAAAAAAAATAAGATAAGAGTTGCCTCAGTTAAATATATTAGAGTGTTCAATTCACAAAGTAGGGCCCAAAAATAATAAGAGTCAGAATTATTCTGATGATCCATTAGGAGAAACCTAAGAAGGTAATGGCTTACTTTATTTTATATATAAATATATATATATATATATATATATATATATATAATCCAAAAGTCCAGAGAAGAAATCTTCCTTACGACACAAGAGTTTTATTTTAAAAACCTGTCGCAGTTTGAGAGCTCAATGTGTGCTCTTAATGTTAGAGTCACAGAGCATATATATATATATATATATATATATATATATATATATATAGAGAGAGAGAGAGAGAGAGAGAGAGAGAGAGAGAGAGAAAGGAAAACTGAATTAGATCAGCCTTACTCCGCTTAAAATATGACCTTGTGTGACATCCTGCCCGTGGAGAAGCGGTTGGGTAAAATACACTCATCGTTCTTAAATGACAAAAGATATTTCAAGTCTAAAATGTTGATTACAATGTATTTCCTACGACTCTTTATATCACGAAATACACCTGGATAATGCACGAGGCTATATTGTCAGTGATGTAATTCTGGTATCCTCGGGTCTTTCAGCATCATACTCCTTCGCACAGCTTACCCAGCTGCTGTCGATCAGATATCAGCCAATAGCCAGGTAATGAACATTCAAACCACAACGAACTATAATGGACGACTTTGCGGTTTTTATGTGTTTACTCAGTGAATCATTCAAACAAATTCGTCTTCGGGCTCTCTTTTGTCCATGAGAAAGAAAAAAAATGATTGTTGTTGGTTTCTCCCCCCCCCCTTTGTTCAGAGAAGTTGAGTAGCCAAGAAATACATTTTGGCGTTTACAATGGATTAACTGCAGGTAGGTATTTAACCAACCCGTTCGCCACGGGTAGGATGTAACAAAAGGTCGCAAGTATGGGGTATCCAGTGAGGATCGTACTCACTTTTCATTTGGTTGGTTGAATTTTACAGCATGTCAACCCTTGTTGACATGCCGTGGTCAAATTACAGACTTTAAAAAAAAATTCAATTAAGAGTCAAATTTCACGAAAATTTTAATACTTGTTAAATTTAGATGAATTTATGTTTAAAAAGGGCCGGGTTAGCTCAGTCGGTAGAGCGTTCGGCTAGAAATCACAAGGCTCCTAGTTCGAAATCGGTCCTCGCCAACTCAGCGTATGAGTAGCACAGGGATCTGTGCGGTAAAGTAAGGAGCTGATGGTAGGTGTGGCGCTCCACCCCAGACGCAAAAACATCTCCTTGGTCTAGCGCTAGTGAAAAGGGGATAGACTCCCTCGCTGATACCGACTTTAGGCCACCCCGACGACTTATGTTTAAAATAGTTTTTACTTAAAATATATTAGGAGAAATATTTGATTTATTTAATTTTATGAAATCCGAACCAAATTTATTTTACTCGTATGATTTTAGATTTTTCTAGATAAGAGTCTGAATAATTAAATCAGAAAATTTTAGAAAAATTTTGGAGGTCCCTAGTGGAGTGTGTTGAGAAATTTCGTATATATATATATATATATATATATATATATATATATATATATACTAACACCTCCGCACGAGCAGGATGCGACACAAGGTCAATTTCTTAAGCGGAGTTCAGCAGGTTTGAATTCAGAGTTTTCCTTCTCCTAGACTGGTTACCTAGCCAAGAGTCCAGTCTGTCCTGCTATTTATCCATAGCTGGAGGGAGACTTGGATTCATACCTTTCCCAAGGGTATTAGCGCCATGTGAAATTCCAACAGCTTCGTCCAGGAATTGAACTCGCGTTGACGAGTCCATTTCCCACGACTCTAACCATTAGACCAGGCGCCTCCGAAATTTCGTATATAAGGTGCGTGCTAGATACCCACTTCTATTTATAGACTCGCCGAGAACCATATGATCAAACTCTTGGCCAATCACTGGGAGCACTCTGCTGCTGATTCCATACTTAACCAGGCAGTACTGCTCATAACTACTTGACTCTCGTGGACAACGGACATAGGATTAAATCACTGAACCTTTAACAATACGCTGGATCCTACTGATACGTAGGATAGGACTTATTCACTTACCAGAGGATTCCATAACTCAGGACTTAATTACTTTAAGCCCTTTTCAACTGGTCAAGGATGGCATTTAAAAACTTAACAGAGTGAATATGATGTTTTTTAAATAAGTAATTAATTTTTTTAGAGATATTAAATGTTTTATTTTATTTATAACAAACAACACACCCACTCACCCCACACACATACACACACACACTTCAGGCAATCTTTCAAAAATGTATTTCTACACCTACCCCTTTTTTGGCTAGTCATGTTAATAATCGCTCCAGAACATAACAAATATTGTCTGAAGGAAAGAAGAAGACCGATTTCAAATATTGCTATCTAAGACGGTGGGGGGGGGGAGGTTGTCCGATATAATTCATTTTTAATTCGTTATATATTTTTTGTTCCTTGAATAGTTTCTTTTATTTTCGTTCAATGAATTTCAATGTGTATCCAGTTGAGACTAGTGTTGCAATGTTTAGCAAGTTGTTCTAGCATATAATTGACCAGCATATTGAATTTGATACTCACTGGGTGTCAAGCTAAGCATATGTTTTAATCAACCCGTGATCGTAATTGATAGGGAGCTGCGTTTATTAGAATATTGGTAGAAATTTTGTGTAGACCCAAGCTTCAAAGAGAAATACTTGTGTTGCATATCGTGCGGGCGAAAGTAGGATTTTCCGTTTAAACCGAAACAAAGTAAAGACGACAAAAATAACAAAGGACTTTTTTCCGGTTAACGCGAACAAAGAAAAAAGTAGAACAATGAAATCGGAAGTATATTTTTCCGCTGATAAGTATGACAAAAGAAAATGCGTGGGTGGTTTATATACATAAAAGAAAGTCGATAGAAGTTAGACAGAAGACTCGGAACAGAGAACAAGTGAGTTGACAGCTGCCACGGTCCGTCACGGCCGACAGGCTGTAAGACCCAAGTAGCCACCTCTTCCGCCTCACCAACCCATTTCAGTAGTCATTGTCAACGCTCGCCACCCACGCATAGCCGAGGGAGAAGAAATAAAGTCAGCAGTTTCTACTATACACATGTGTTGGGATTTCATTAAGCCCGACTTCTACATTTAAGCTAAGTAGACAATATACACCAGCGATATCAATTTGATACTACTATACAGCACTTGCATGTCCAATCTATGGGTTAAATAGTCCCACTTTTGTTCTTCTACAAGGATGGATTTGGTATTAAATAACACTTGAACGTCTGTTGTTGGCATCCTATGGTCTAGAAAGATGATGAAGAAGTGTCCAAAAAATTATCTGCATCTGTGCGAGTGGCTGGGCAGGCCAATTTTTGAATGGCAGTCTCTGGTGCATTAGCTACACAAAACCAGTGATGCTTGCTAGGACTGCTGTTGTCTCTCTTTCCTTCTGGTTATCTTTGCTGTGGAGGCCACTTTCCTCTCTGTTTCACTTTTTGGTGCCTTGTTTGAGGTACACGGCCGTTCGGTTTTCTGCACCAACCTCCCATGTGTTAGTGTTAATATGGCATGTCTTCATGTCTTTCTTTAAAGCGTAGGCGTTGTCTACCTACCGATCGGGGGCCTTCTACTAATTCGCCATACTGTAGTATTGGGGATGCTTTATATTATATATTTTATTATGTGGAAAATATAGACAAAACACGAAGTGTTCCAAACAATAAATATTTATTTTTGATGGTAATGTGGACGGTATAACGTTTCGGTTTTTGCAATCTTCTTCAGAATATTATTGATCTTGTGTAGGGGATGTTAAATCTTTGGTTATCGAGTGTAAAGTATCGTTGGTCTCATATTGGTGGAGGAGTTGTAGTGGTCAGGGTGAACTGGTGAAGTTGAATTTTAATCTAGGGTGTCGAATTGTTTTTCCCCTTTTTACTCCCATATCATATTACGTTTATATGCCATTAAACAAAGAAACCAAGCTAAATAAAATCTGTCTGCTTTCAAAATCAACAATCGGAATCCTAACCTTCCTCTCGAGACTCGAACCCCAAATGCTAGATTTAGAGTTAAATGCAGTGACCATCCGAGTTACTAAACAAATTATATATGAATACTGTTCAACAGAGTATATAGCCAAAAGTGATATTCTAATGTATCTGTCTCGCCCGGCCTTGTTGTCTGCCAAAATGTTTAGCAAGCTAGTCTAGCATATAATTGACCAGCGTACTGAATGTGATACTCACTGCGTGTCAAACTAAGCTAAGCATATGTTTCAAGCAATTTGTGATCGTAATTGCTATGGTGCTGCGTTTACTACAATATTGGAAGAAATATTGTGTGGTCCCAGTCTTCTTAGGGAAGTACGTTGCTGTCTTCAAAATTAAGAGTAGTCAAATTATTAAAAATGATTTCCCAAGTTGGGTCATTATCACGCTAGGATACACCGGGAACCCACGAGGAAGGACGGGGGATATAGCGGTCGAAACGTTTTGTTTATACATACTACAATAAAGATCGGTCCTAAACATCCAAATTATTCATGAATCTTAAACTTCGTATTGAGGCTTGAACCATAAATGCTAGATTTAGACTTTAATGCAATGACCATCTCAGTTATTAAACAAACTATGGATGAATACTATTCAATGGAGTCCATTGCCAGAAGTGATATTCTTCTAAGGTATCTGTCTCGCCCGGCTTTGTTGTCTACCAAAATGATCGATGTAGATCTTTAAACATCGGCTCTTATTTAACATTTATGAAGAAGAAGAAAAGAGAAGAAAAAAGGAAAGGGCGGCTTAATTGCCAATGAAGAAATCAATGCGTTTGGTTATTGACAAAAGAGTGAATGGATTGACGAAGAAGAAAGATGTTCACTCTGCCTACGACTCTCAAAATGTCAGGGTTGGGGTGTACAGACCACTTGACTGTACGGAAAATCGCTCTCTTCTGTTCGGCTGATTGATTTTTAACTTAAACAAAATGTCCGTTTTCATTTGATTAGGAGTTATTTCAAATAGCATCAATGATTGTCCCGCTACCTATGAACTCACACACACACACACACACACACATATATATATATATATATATATATATATATATATATATATATCAAGTGTTTTCTTGATAGGATTGAACAAAAATTGAGAACTCAAACATATAAAGATTTGCGTGGTGTAATGGTTAGTTATAGGAAATGGACTTGTCAACCCGAGTTCAAATCCTGTTTGCTTTTCACATAGCGCTGATACCCTTGGGGAAGGTATGAATCTACCAACTCTCCAACTATGGGTAAATAGTAGACCGAACTGAGCTCTTTAACCTTGGCTAGGCAGCCCGTCTAGGAGAAAGAAAACTCTGAATTCAAACTTGTTAAACTCTGCTCAAGAAATTGACCTTGTGTCATATCCTACTCGTGTAGAGGAGTTGGTAAATATATATGTAAATATTTGCGTATATATTTTTTACATATACGGAGTATTATAAATAAGTAAACGAATAAGATATTTATCTATTCATTTACTTATTTATATTATCATATTTAATAGCGGGACCTGTGGATATACCACACTATGATAATTAATTATTACAACGTTTGATATGTTTACTAAAGAGCTATTGCTAAATACTTCAATATGTAAAAAGTATAATAATCTTGATTTAACTGTCTGTCTGTCTGTCTGTCTGTCTGTCTCTCTCTCTCTCTCTCTCTCTCTCTCTCTCTCTCTCTCTCTCTCTCTCTCTCTCTCTCATTATGTTATAACGGTGTCTAAATTGTAAAGAAGGTGCCCCATATTTTTCATAAGCACTTTTGACCACGTCCATGATCATATTCAGGGTGATTATTTGTTATATTCGTTTTGCTTTTTGTTATTAGTGTAGGCTTTTGTTGGGGTTTTGTGGTTCGAGTTGTATTCCTTGAGAATAAATTTTCTGTTGTATTCAAATAAACTTGTTTAAATGACTTTCTGTCGAAATATTCATTTTTAGTTACCGATTGGCGGCTGGTGAGAGCAGAGTATCGCACATACTATCACACGTTGTATGATGGGAAAAAATGAAATCTGCGAACGGAGTCACATTTCGGATAAGATTATTTATATTAACTTCATATTAATGAGAAAGGCATGAATGCAGTTTACCCTTGCGCTTTTCTTAGCTCCACATACCTTGACAAAAAATTTCATCATCTGTGGGCCCCAATAATTGTTGGAAAGAGAACTTTGGGACACCCTGTCCCTTTATAACTCACTTACCTATTCAAGCTGTAAAAGAAAAAATGTCGTTACCTCTATGATCAACTATGACACGGGATAATAAGATAAGTATATGTTTGTAAATATCATGTGCGCTTTGTTTTTAGCAAACTGTTTTCGTATTTCCCAACTGTGTATAGGGAAAATTGTTTAATCTATAACATTTCACAATATATCGACAGGCAAGCGTGTATATATGTGCATGTATATTGTACGTGAGTTTATAAGCGCAATGGCTGGGTAAATATATATATATATATATATGTGTGTGTGTGTGTGTGTGTGTGTGTGTGTGTGTGTGTGTGTGTGTGTGTGTAACCCACACACAGTCCTGTTTCGAAGTATAACGTCTCCTCAAGGCGGCTAGACTTAGCAGACTGCCTCTAGTCGGGATCAAAATTCAACCGATTTTTCATCAGACAGTCCCTAACGATCAGTCTATTGGCACACACACTAACAGGAGAGAGAATTTTACCGATCATATATATATATATATAAGGCTAAAGTGCTCGATCCGTTTTAGGAGAGCCTTGCAATTTAATCGTAATCAGCAGCCGTCAGTGAATTATATATATATATATATATTATATATATATATATATATATATGAGGATTGGAATAAATACGACAGAATGTATTAAAGATTAGAGGGGAAAATGTGGACAAAGAGAATCAAACTCAGACAAGTATATGTAGGAGATATATATCGCCGAGCATTGAGCTCGGCTTCATCAGTTGTTTATTTGATCATTAAAGCATCATACATGTGTTTTATAGAAGAGAAAGTGTACAGGAGAGGGGTGGATTTCGGGATGAAGTCGGGGGGATGGGATAGCGTTTGTGAGGATTTGATTGGTCAGAAGGAAATCTTTGGTGGATGAGGAAGGAGAGAAGCTCAAAAGTTAGGAGAGAGAGGATATGCTGAGTAAGGTGTTTGAGTAGAGAGGGAGAGAAACGAGATAGGGTTGAAAATGGGTCAGCCTTCTTGGAGAGAAATTTGACCCATTGAAGCAGAAAGGGAAGAATTAAAAGTGGCTGGAAGGGGTGGGTAGTCATTCATTAGTGGGCATGGGGAAGATTTTCACGATTTTGATCACTAGGTATGAGTGAAAAGGAACAGGGCATGGAAAGAGGGTTCATTTGTCCACATTTCTCCCTCTAATCTTTACTATATATATATATATATATATATATATATATATATATGTTAGGGTAGCATAGACATAAAGTCAACGGCGCTTGGTTACTGACACTTTCTCGCCCATACAATTTCATGGGACGTTGTTAACTATGAAATGGCAATTAGAATCTTTCACTCCTTCCTAAATAGAAGCATCAATATCATCATGGAACACTGATAACTGCGAAATGCTAATGATAATCCTTCATTTCCTTCTAAAAAGAAGTACCAATATCATTATGGACTGTTGTTGCAATGGAAACAGTACATTTATCCCGTATAGTTAATGTTTGAATCAGTTCTGAAATTCTGTATAGTTTTTTGGTGATCTATAGAGTTGGTTTGTTAGATTTTCATGGCTTGTCAACCCTTGTTTGGTTATTTTATGCCGTTTTATTCATTCTTGATGGGTACTATATTTTTTTTCAAACTTTTTTAAATCTATTTAACCCATAAATGGGACCAAACAGGATCAGAGTTACCCTGGGAACCCTAGATATTTAACGTCATACGTAGGACATTAAGATCCTCAGTCATAGCCTTCTAGTACATATATGATAAAAAGGGTTGGAGGCTTGCCATGCGGGCAATAGGGTTGGGCAATCATAGGTGCTTAGACTTGACGTGACCAGCTGATTGATTCGAGGGGGCCTCGTCAACCGCCCTTCTAGCATGCAACACTCATCTCATGAGTGTTGCATGTCATGAACTATTACCAGGGTTCCATCTTTAAGCATCAAGAGTCAACACCCACGGCCAATATTAGGGGGGTCTTATTCCTCTGCAGAGGTGCAGTCGGTGTATTCTGATGCCCTAGCTTACAGGACGCTATCTAGAGAACAGTTCTGTCCAATTCACTCTACAGCAAAGACTGACTCGAAATGACATCATTGCGGCTCGAAGCCAAAACAGTCTCGAAACTTTTTTAAATCGAACGCTTAACTGATAGACATTTAAAAGACTCGTGAGAGCAGTATCAGCTCAATATCAACGGGAAATTAATGATATTTATTCGTCAATCGAAAATTCAATTCCTCATTAATTGTTGTTAATAAAATACTCAGTGTATTGTTAATATTTTTTTCCTTTGTTTTTGTTTTGTTTGTGTTTTGTTTTTTCATACTCCATCTGTTTTTAATATAGTTTAAATTTATTCATTGCATTGGTGAGACCTCAGTTGGAATATGCTAATGTAGTCTGGAGTCCAAGACTAATCAAGGACTTAAAACTCATCGAAGGAGTACGGAGGAAAGCTACTAAGGTAGTGAGCGAATTAAAGAGTCTTTCATATAAAGAAAGACATAAGAAGACTGACTAACCAAGTTTGGCGTATCGACGAACCAAAGGAGATGATTGAAGTCTATAAATATATTCATGGATTTTATTCAACAAACTTTAATCTATTGAACATTGCTCAAAAAATCATTACCAGGGGTCATAAACTAAAACTCCCCCACAAATGTGCAAAACAAATGTAAGACAAAATTTTAGTAAAAGGGTAGTAGATTGATGGAATAAACTACCATCATCAGTAGTAAATGCCCCATCTCTAAATTCTTTTCAGGCAAGGTTGGATGAACTGTGGAAAAAATATAAATATTCAGTGGAAATAAGATAAATGTTTTAAATATAAGGAACAGCGAACAGATCTAATATACTAGCAGAAAAGATATTCTTATTATGATTAACATACAAATGACTATTATTAAATAAAAATGATTATTTGAAACCATAAAAATACTAGTGTTAGAGAGAAATACTCAAAACCTTATAACTTTGTGTAAATTATTTTTATTTGATAGGAATACTTGATATCATATAACAGTAAATTATTTTTTATCCTCAATAATTAATTGAAGCTAAATTGTTTACTAAGATTATTATTAATTACTTGAAATGATATTAAACATAAAAATGTACATATAAATATACAATGAACGCAGTTCTCTAATCTCTAGGCATAAAATAACGCTTGATGGGTTGACTAGCCGTTAAAACCAACCAATCAATTAATCAGATATTGTGCGGTAGATATTACTTCTCTGGTGACTTCTGTTACTTATATTTGTATTGTAAAGAGAATGGATTCTACACAGAGGACCTTTCGGGGGGGGGGTGATGACAGATAGGGACGGTTGGCAAGAGATTGTCATGGATATCCGTGCTACCAGCACGACATGATGAGATTAGGTGCATAAAAATTATTAGGACAGTGCTATACCTGATAGTTTGTTTACAGACATCAACAAGCCCAAGGAAGTGTAGCTTTGTGGCTTAGACGAGGCATCTGCTTGGTTTGCAGATGCAGCTTCTTATATTCTTATAGTTTTAGATTATAATAAAAAATATACTTATTTATTGGTTACTCAGTCTCAACATCTTTTCATCTAAATAAACATAAACACTCTTTTGTAAATAAAAACTATTTTCATGTAAATAAACATATCTTCATTTCTCTTCTGATTGAATAAAAACTATTTTAATATAAAAATGTGTCTTTCATATAAAAACGTATCTTTCGTTTAAAGTTTTTAAAACTTTTAAAAAAATCCTAATCTTGAATTAACCACAACAATATGAAATAACTATGGTTTTCTTTTTTAATCTAAAACTATTTTAGTATAAAATCTTTAGCCTTTTGGGTTGTAAATATACAGGAACAAACTTTAAAAAGATCTTACAGTGAAATTCTAACGCAAAAAAAAATCGCCTGTTGTTTGTAAACAAACAACCGGGAGTTTATGGTGAAAAGCAAAACGTGTTCATTTCAAAACAGCTTTCACCTGGGGTGCCTAATGGTTACATGGTCCACATTAAGATTAGTTACTTGACCTTATAATTCTTTACTAAGGATTATTATTAGTTGCTTAAAATTATATAACTGCTAACAAATGAATATCATTAACGATAATTACTTAGACCATATTATCATGAGTATTTGATAGAAATAGATGAAACGATACATCTGTGCAAAGAATCTCTTAAGAAATAAATGCACAAAAATGTAATTGTTATATACCCCTTTATTACCATTACTTCCAGGCCCACTTTGACCCAGGGTTATAGTAACTATTACGGTCCCATCCATGTGTCAAAAAGAACTGTTTAAAAAGCGTTCGTATTCGATATACATGTTTACCAACTCCTACACACAAATAGGATATTACAGTCTTGTACAGTTTTCAATTTAGTGTTTTCCTACTTCAAGACTGGTTGCTTCATCCATGATTTGAACTCGTCACGGTGTGTCCACTTCATATGAATATAACCATTTCACCACGCGCCTCCAATATATCTGTACAAAATGATGATTATTAAATAGAAATAATCACTTGAAACTATATGATTATTAGTATTAAACAGGAATATTTGAAACCAAACAAATTATTTGTATTAGATAAAAATACTAGATATATAAATGTGCGAAAAACTCATTAAAAACAGCACAAAAATGTAAATATGAACGTATTATCAATGCAATTCCCTAACCCCCAGGCATAAAATAACTCTAGATAGGTTGACATGTAACTAGAATAAATCATTGATTTAATTATTCAAAACTACTCCGTGCCCAGAACGCTACTTCAAGCCACATTTAGTTACAGACCATAAAGAATACATAATCGCTTCCTTCGCCTTTGGCTGTTTAGCCTATACAATTACTTACATAACATATCTATTTGTCAATATGTTGTTGATGATATGGTTATTAATAGAAATATGTTACTTTCATCCAATTTTATGGTCTTCTAGATTCATTAATATCATCTCTTTTGCTTTATATCGTAGGAATGTTTGCTATTGATGTAGACTGGGGGCGTATGTTTTCTTGTTTTGTCTGCGAATATTTAGTATTTTGTTGTTTAAGCTTCAGCAGAGATTGTTTTCCGATCAATATTTTTAGTGACCCTTATTAATGTTTCTATTGTGTCGTTCTATCGATTTCTGACTACATGTCCGCCGCTTTAGAAGTTATTTTCTAGACAAGATCAAAATCTTTTTTTTTATTTTGACTGTTTTAAACTTAGAGCAAGGCTCACTGTCTACCCGTGAGTAAACGTTATGGTCTACTATTTTTCTATAAACTACAACTGAAACAATATAGACAGTAGCATGTATACGAAATTTGAAAAGATGTATCTTATTTTTATTATTACTTTATTACTTGCTGTCCATCGTATCCGATGAGGACACCACGCGAACCCTTTTCCTCGAATTTATTCGGTCACTGATTGCGTCTTGCCAACTGAATATAGGGATGTTAAAGTCCCTCAGGTTTCTTTGGATGTTGTCTTTGTACCTGAGCTTTGATCTACCGATTCCACGTGGTCCCTAGCCGTGGTCGGCTATCCTATATGAATATTCAAACTTGTGTCCTGGTTATGGCCCTAACCAACATCGGGTGGTGAGACTCTAGTTCTGAAACTGAAGTCAACTCTTTGTAGCCATTACTCCCAGTTCCACCGTACAATTTTTCTAAACTGCATCCGGTGGTGTGTTTCCAGTTCTAAAACTCTGAGGGGCGTGAAGTCATTGCTTCGTTGCCATAACCCCCAGTTCCACGCAACAATTTTTCTATAAACTGAAACAGAAACTATATCGATAGCAGCGTGTCGTTACGTTTATCCTATATAGTCGTCGGGGTGGCTTAAAGTCGGTATCAGCCAATCAGCGAGGAGTCTATCCCCTTTTCACTAGCGCTAGACCAAGGAGATTGTGTTTGCGTCTGGTGTGGAGCGCCACACCTACCATCAGCTCCTCACCTTACCGCACAGATCCCTGTGCTACTCATACGCTGAGTTGGCGAGGGCCGGAATCGAACTAGGAACCTTGTGGCTTCTAGCCGAACGCTCTACCGACTGAGCTAACCCGGCCCTTATAAGTCTTTAAAGTGGTAGAGGGACGTGTAAAGTCACTCCTTCATTGCCATTACTCCCTGTGTTACATAATTCATGGATAGCCTATGAATTATGTATGTAGTGTAGATATAATTTGAATTGAGTTCGTTAGAAAATTCAAAATCTGAGGGAGTTAAGTGGATAATTACCGTTTGCATGTGTTGACGGGTGACAAACCTCCACTTGACCCCCCCTCCCGTGAAACGCGCCAACAGAATGCGTGAGACAGAAGTTTTAATTTTAGTTAGTTGCGACCAGTTAATCACAGAGAGGAGACTTCTCTCAAGATGTCGCTTATCACCGCCCGGTTTTGGACTGGAGTTGTTCTAATAAAGAACATAGAAAAACAATGAGCCTTTGTTAATTAATTGAAGTAAGAAATTCAAAGACTGTCCAGCTCGGAAAGAAATCAACTCGGAGAAAACAGCCAAGAGAAGATGACGACCGATGAAGTAGACAAGAGAACAAATAAGAACCAATCTATTATCCTATCCTCATCGCTCTCTCTCTCTCTCTCTCTCTCTCTCTCTCTCTCTCTCTCTCTCTCTCTCTCTCTCTCTTCATATATTGTTCCACCCGATCCGGAGCAGTATAGTTGTTAAGCTCCATCTATGGGTAAAATGGAACCGTTTTAAATTCGTATTAGAAATATTAGATACTATATAACAATGAACAAATTATTAATAATAACTCTTTGCCTACCAAATTTCCCACAAAGGTGTATCAAATTTTCTTTGTTTTTTTTTTTTGTTGTTTTTTTTGCTTTTTGTTTTTGTTTTTGGGTTTGTTTTTTTTTTACCTGTATGATGGGATATTTCATATATCATTCATTTCTGAACTTATTCTACTCATTATTATTGTAATCTAAGTCATTCTGTCCAATTATAATGAACTAACCATCAGTTTTTGTACTTTTCTTAGGTGTGGATCGCAGTGGAGGGAGTGCCGCTGTGAGCGGTTTAAAGTAGGCTAAGAGTTGAGAATAATTATTTGAAGCTAAAATGTTTGTTTTATAAAGGATTCTTATTATCAGTTACGTGAAAATATATAATTGCTTGAAATAATTGAAACCATATAGTTATTTACTAAGCTTAGCTTAGATGTGGCACAAGGCCTGAGGTATGGGCACCCAATGAGAAATTGAACTCACTAACAATGGCTTTAAAATCTAGCTTGTTGACCATTACCCCACGTAATTGAAACCATATAATTATGTGCAAATTGTTCGTTTTCGCCAATGAGAATAGTACAGCTTGGATCTGTGCGGTAAAATGGGGAGCTGATTGTAGATGTGGCGCTCCACTACAGATGCAAAGAACAACTCTCTTTCATTAATGAAAAGGAGACTCCCTTGCTGTCCCGCTGATACAGACAAAAGACAACTCCACAAATTACTTTTTATGATATAAGTGTATAAAATTATTTGTATTACATAGAATGAAACAATATAATTACAAATTCAATATATATTGATATTCATGTTCCTTAATTTTACAACCGTTATAATCTCACCACACCCTCTGGTTAAAAATGAGACCGTTCAAATCGTCAAAGACTAAATGCAAAAATGTAAACCCTGATCATTTGATGTTACTTATCCGCTGAATTTTTATTTCTTATGTGTCATCACCTCAGCTTAATAGTGGACCATTCCGTTTCTATTATAAAGAAGGAGAGGAAAAGGACATGCTACACAGATAATATGATTAGAAAGAAAAATTAGGGGAAAGGTAGAGAGAGGGGTGAGCGCGTGGAAACGATAACGCTAATTTGTTTCAATCAAACATTATGAAAAGATGAAAAGAGGAAAGAAAAAAGCTTGAGAGTTAAATCATGCTATTATATTTTTTACATATTGAACTATTTAGCAATAGTTCCGAAATAAACTTACCAAACGTTGTGATAATTAAATTATAATACTGTTTTATCTTCACAGCTCCTTATTCTGTTATTTTAAAACTTGGTAACAACGAAAGGGCGCGTGGATTCATGCCTTTTTAGAATATTGATAGATGAATATCAGCTTTGTTCTACCTGATCCCTTGAGAGTCACTCTGTGAGTATCGAACTCATTACACTGAGGAAAAGTCTTCAAGATTAGCTTACAACCCCCCGGGTTTTTTCTAATGTCCACTAGGAGTGAATAGAAAATCAAAGCATTTCTGTTATGTTCAGACCTAACGAAATCTAGTTACTCCCCTTAATCAGTCGGGGATTGATGGTGAACCCGAATGTGGGGTTTCCGCCATGACACTTTTCAGATTAGGATTCCAGCGGCCAGGACGCACAAACAACACGGTTGAGGTAATTAATTCACTTTTAGGGTAGAAGCATTCTCTGCCCTGTGTTAAATAAAACTTGATAATTTCCAACAATCTGGTCTTACATTTTCATTCAGTGTTCCGTATTTTATCTGTATGTAAAATTTTATACATGGCAATTCCAAGAACAATTTATTTTTATGGTAAATCGACGTTCAAACTTTTCAGTCTATGTTAAACCATCGTCAGGACTATCCAAGAAGAATGGAAAAATGATTGTATGAACAATGATGGATGTTTTTCAAGGAACGGGAGTACCAAAATGTATTTAGAGAAAGGGCTCATAACTGTATATTTTTAATCGCATGTCCACTAGTATAAAAACCTTTCTAGATAAACAAAAAAAAAATACTCGTATGCTGTGGACGTAAAAGATGCATTGGTATATTGAAGTTAAAAACTCGTCCATCATTTAGAGAAAGATATTTAAACATTTTTTCCACTGATCTAACCGGATTATTTCTATATTTTTATTCTTTTAATATGTCTTCATGACAACGACGGTCTCTTTTGTTATCAGATCTGAATTTAGAATTTGTACTCTACTAAAAATCTGACTTTTTCTCACAAATCTATTCAGAGAAGTTGTTTAATAATTAACAAGTCACGAAACAAAGGAAAATGTATATATCAATAAAACAGTCTATTTGTATAGACACATTCGACCACCATATATATATATATATATATATATATATATATATATATATATATATATATGAGTAAGAGAGAAAGGAAATGAATCCGACGATATATATATATATATAGATAAAAGAGTATGAAAACACAC
The DNA here is from genome assembly GCA_023376005.1 of Doryteuthis pealeii. Taxonomy (NCBI): domain Eukaryota; kingdom Metazoa; phylum Mollusca; class Cephalopoda; order Myopsida; family Loliginidae; genus Doryteuthis; species Doryteuthis pealeii. The sequence goes on along the minus strand of CM042145.1, from coordinate 58,875,962 downwards.
AATATTGTTAAAAATGAATATATTTTATATGATTTTCATAGCTAATATTGAACAATATTTCGATTATAAAAAATCATCATCAGAGCATGTTTTTAATCCGGACTCATCGAGTGAGAAGCAGAAAATAATTTAAATTCAAATCAGAAGGATTGATGTTCCAAAAAGCGTGTACGCCACGCGCTCGATTCAACCTATCTTCATCCGCTGACGCCAGGAATGTGTTGCCGAACTGTATCTTCATTGTAACAGTTTTTGAAAGAAAAATACATATTTCAAATTTAAAAATAGAAAAATTCTCTTTTTAAAAAAAGAGAAGAGATTTAACCCGTTCATGTTCGGTTAATAACGGATTTTTTCATTTATTTATTAATTTATCTAATTATTTAATTATGTAAAATATGAATGGTGCAAGGGTGTATTGGGATAATGGGAAATTCAAATTTCTAGGAGTATATGTTAAAATGGTTATGTGAAAGGGATTTTATGATTTCTGCTGGCTGGAGGTAGCTTAAAAAAAAATAATAGTTCGTACTAAATTACAAACAATCGCATTCAACAATGTTGACTTATTAGTAGAAATAGAGCGGACATTTGCTGAAAACAGGCAGCGGGCAAGCTTCTGCTGCTTTCATATCAGCAGGAGCAAATATGCGATGCTTTCTGAAAATCCTTTGATTTTGTTTGATTAATTAATTATATTCTTTAATCAGTAAAAATCAAAAACAAAATTTGATGTGTTTCTATAAAGGATATTAATCTGTATGCAAGATTTCGAATCTGAGTGATCTCCCGTTTTGGAGTTATACGTCGACACGTACATACCAACCTCCTTTTATATATATAGATAATATATAATCTTCTATACATATATAAAGGGCAGTTGTGTGAATCTGTATGTCTGGAGATAACTTCGAAAATAAAACAATTAACGACAAAGTAAATATATATACACATTAAATATCACCAGGGCTCGGTTTTTTAACAAAGGTAATGAAGATTTGTTTTATATTATCGAATACATTTAAAAATTAAATAGCATTATAAAATAACGTTAAGATTCTACTCGTCCATTTTCGGCGTTTCTTGCTAAAAGTAAACAAAGGAATAACGGACGCTCGATCAATTTTTTCTTTTTTTTTCTTTTCATATTAAATTTACATTTTTACTGATTCAAAGTTGTAGTAAATATTTCATTGTAAAGGATAAACAATCGTTTATTTAATTTTTTTTATTATACAATTTTTATGGACAGTTTAAGAATTAATCACTTAGTTACACTTTTGTCATAACGGTGAGTTGATATTCAACTTTTAAACAAATACAAAATTCTATTAATAAGATGTTTGATTTTTAGATTTCTTTTGCTTTTTTTTTTTTTTTGCATTTATATAAATCTTAAAATTTTAGACATTAATTTTCCACAGAGGTTTCATGCCTATGCACTTTTTTATTTAAAAATTAAAATTTCCACACACAAAATAAGCCCAGTCATTTTTTTATTATTTACCTTTTTAAACAAATTAAAAAGTTTTTTTAATAAAATAAGTTTTGATTTGTTTCTACATAATAGAAAAAAGAAAAAAAAATGATTAATAATAAATATGGTCGTTTTATTCTTTCAATTAAATATATATATATATATATATATATATATATATATATATATATAATATATATATATATATATATATATATATATATATATATATATAGTGAACGTTTTTCGCTTTGAAATAGGATATTAATTGAATGAATTTTATGATCGCAAAATGTAAACAAAACCGAAATAATATTTTTTTCTTTTATTTATTTTTTTTTTCTAGGCATTGTTAATAAAATAATAATAGTTAATTTATTTTAATATTATATATAAAAATAAAATCAGGTTACTAATGCAAAATAGCACGTAAGAGATAATATTAGATTACGTATAAAATGTATTACATTTCACCGATTTACCCACAATTTTGAGACGTTCGGGAGTTTCCGTAATCTACATCTAAAAGATATTTACAGGTAAAATGCGATTCTAATAATATTAAATAGGTTTTTTTTATTTTAATGCAATTATATATATATATATATATATATATATATATATATATATATATATATGGGAGAATATGTGCTTAATTGAAGTCAAACCTAATTTTTTTGAAAGTTAATTCATTAATGATTAATTAGGCGGAATTTAAGCGCATATTCTCCCAAATATTGTCGGCTGAAAATAGTCATATATATATATGTATGTTCAAGGATTGCCTAGGGAGATCATAAATTTTTTTTATTTCCTAATTTTAAAACAATTACCGAAAATCCGGGAATTGTCCAATTTCAATGAAATTTTCACCAAATTATTTTCCAACGACTTAATTTTATAACAATTGGCTTATTTTATTAAAGAAACTTCAAAAATATTTGTTTAATCAATTCAGAATGTGGAGTTGACCTTTGACCATTTGAAGAAAATAAATTCCCGGTCCCTAATTTTTACATTTCTTGAAAATCATACCCTGAAGAATATATAGAAAAATAACCAAAATATAAATTCAATACCCTAAAAAAGTTATTTTAAAACTTAAAAGTTATCTTCTTAAAACTTAAGAAACAAATAATGTAGCATATTTTTTATAGTTTAAAAAAAATAGTTTTCTTTAAATTGATGCAAAAAAATGTATCTAAGTTAAATTGAGTTTTTTACTACGTTAAGAATTTCAATGTCAATTTTACATGTCTGTCAATATCCGTGACTAACTTGAAAATTTAACAAAAGATAGCCTTAAATTTTATCTTTGAAAAAATCTAAGTTAAAAAATATGCAATGATATGCTGCATAATTTCTGAGATTTTTTTTAAATTAAAAAGTCGTCAATTTCAACTATGGATGACAAAACAGGCCGAATTTTCTCACAGTCTAAATAAATGTCAATCACAACAGAAGTCCTTTTGGCTACACTTCCAAGAATAAATACTTTTAAGATATTGGATAGAAAATCCCATCTTTTACTTTGAAATACCTGTATGTGAAAACATACGAGATAGTAAAAAATAGCGATTTGTTCAGAGGCTAAGAAAAAAAAAACAATCTAAGGGAGATAAGTCGGTGTAAACAAAATAGGAGTTATGTCCCGTTTTGAACATGGCTATATATATATATATATATATATATATATATATATATATATATATATATTGAATGTTTTTTCACTTTGAAATATATTTATTGAATAAATTCTACTTAAAAAAAAGATTTCCCGTCTGCTGTTCGACAATCTAAGCAAAGTTTGTTTATATTTTGAATCTCCTTATGAACCCCAAAACAATCATTTTTTTCTTTTTATTCATTTTTATTTTTCCTGTTAGGAAATGTTTATAAAATAATCACATTAATTTATTTATTTTTAAGACTAGATTGCTAACCATTACACAATGTTTTTCTCTTCTCCTTTTTTCTTCTTTTTTCTCCTCTACCCAGATGCCGCCGGGTAGCCGCTTCTAGTTAATAAATAAAGGAAAAACTGTAAATTCGCTCCATGTAATAATTTATCTTAACTGATATCAGCGAAATCTTTTCTAGGGTTTTAAGTATCTAATCTATGGGGTAGGGTGTTTCGGCTTGTGAGTATAGGAACGGAGTGGGGTTAGGTGTTTGGATGAGGTGTGGGGAATTGACAGTGGATAGTGTAGTTAAGATGATTTATTATAACTAATGGTGCAGAGGTCCCAGAAAAGGTTTTCTAACAACCAGGTTTTTCCTGATTTCTGATGATGCTGACATTTTGAAGGTGAAATACATTTTTACATAAAAGCTAATTTAAAATTTTTCCTTCATTTATTTTCTCTATATTGCTCTGTCCGTTCACACATCTGATATTAGGCACATCGTGTTCTCACTACGGATAATCCGTAACATTAAAGCTGAACCTCACAATGAATGATCCTTATAACCAATATATATATATATATATATATATATATATATATATATATATATATATATATAATCCAAAGATCAGATGAAGAAATATTCCTTACAACTTAGTAGTTTTTTTTTTTTAATGTCTTAGTTTGCAGAGCTCAATGTGAGCTCTTATTGTTAGTCTCAGAGCCAGATATTGCATCTGATGATGGGAGATACTAGACGATTTCTCTAGGTTCCCTGAAATAGGCTATAAGGCTAACATTTTAAATCTTCTGTTATTTTTCACTTACACACACACACACACACATATATATATATATATATATATATATATATATATATATATATATATATATATTGGGGGAGGTTTTGAAGAAAAAAACAGATGTATGTGTGAACTTTTACCGTCTCATGCATTCGAGTATTCATACAATGTGAAGACACACTAAGAAAATGAAATCAATATTCTAGTACAATATATTTTCTTTTTGGTCATTTAATGGCATACCAACCTTCATGTGTTATTTAATGTCTGACCCTTCCTTGTAGAAAAACAGTAACAATGCTATTTAACCCATAAGTGGTGAGATGAAAGGGATTATAGCGCTTCCATCTATCTTATTCTCAAGGCATTTAGTTATGGTCAAAATGGTGCAGCCATACAGTAACACTGATACAACTACGGCTTGAAAGAATTGTCACTTTACTGTGTGTGCGTGCTGAGAGATCATTTTCAATTTGTATGTTTACATATATTTAGACATCATTAAAAATATAATCTGTCTTGTCAAATTGTATTTATAATGAGGTATAAATATTTGTAAACATATATTATATTTTTAATGACATATAAGTATATGTAAACATATAGTGAATTAGAAATTATCTCTCAGCACGCACACCACAAATAGAAATCTAGAAAGACGCACTTTTTGAATTAAAAGCCAATCAATAAGGGTTTAATGAAACTTGCTTTCTAATTACTTGTGATTTGAATTAAATGTTTTTTCTCTTTTTAAACATTTTATATTCTATTCAAATCTACAACCACATTCCCCCCAAAAAACCTATTTATGAAAAATGAAAATTTATGTTTTCTATTAAATAGATTAAATATCAAATAATATCTTATGATTTTAACTTGGTTTTGTAAATATAAGATATATTCATAATTTGTATCTTTTTCTAACAACCTATTCTTTAATTAAGTTCTGGCTATATACAATTTTCTCAACTAGGGAAACGACGGGGTAGTAATTTCCAGAAAAGCAGAATAAACATTTTCATTTAACCCAATGAAAATTGTTTCGTGATGTAATCATTTAAAAGTTTCTCTTGAATCTGTGATTTTGATTATCTAAGTCATTTTACCCAAACGTTATAAATATCTTTATATATCAACCAACCCGTTCGCGTTAGTAGGACGTGACACAAGTTTAATTTCTTTAGCGGACTCATACAGGTTTCAATTCAGAGTTTTACTTCTTCTAGACTAGTCAAAGAACCCATTCTGCCTTATCTACACATAGCTGAAGGGAGAATAGTCGGATATATGAATAAATAAAATAAATTGAATTGAAATAGATCACTAAGTAGGCCTGATTTAAGAGGTTTAAACTCATTTTTCCTTCTCCTAGACTGGTTGTCTAACCAAGGTTAATGAACCCAGTCTGTCCTACTATTTACCCATAGCTGGAGGGAGAATAGTTGAATTCATACCTTTCCCAAGGGTATTAGCGCTATGTGAACAGTGGCTTCGTCTAGGATTTGAACTCTGGTCGACGAGTCCATTTCATACGACTCTAACGCACTCTCCTAACTTCCTCAATGGTATTAGCGCTATATGAAGCTGACGTTTTTTATCTCGAAGCCTATGCACAAGTAGAAGTGCTGATCCATACATAAATAAATCCTTTCGTTTTTGACAGGCACTGTGCCAGTTTGAACAATTCTTCGTGGTTATATTCATTTTAGTTAGCATCGTTCACTCCGGGGTTTATTCGTTTCTTCCTCACCCTCCTAAACAATCCGACCTTCGTTGGAAAAGGGTGCGTCAAAGGTAATGTCTTGGAATTCTATGTAGGGACGGGGCGAGAGAGACAAAGAGAGTGTGTGAGAAAGAGAGAGAGAGAGAGAGAGAGAGAGAGAGAGAGAGAGAGGCTAACTTGGAAATCTTTGAACTTTGCAGCTGAAACAGACGCCTCGGCGCTGTAAAGTCTTTGTTGCCTTCTTTGTTTTGTTAAGCGCGAGGGCAAGGCGGTAAAAGGTCATTTTTGCTTGAAATACAGACATCACGTTGAACTATCTCCCATCCTAGAAAGTGTCGGAATCCGTGAAAACTGTAATAACAACTCACATATAATCGATAATTCCCTCTGGATGATTTTTCATCGATGCAACTACCCCCCCCCCTCCACACCGACCTATTCAATCAGAAACAACACTTTAATCTACCACGTACTTACTTCAAAATAAACTGAAACTGATATCTTTCCCTCTCTCTCTCTCTCTCTCTCTCTCTCTCTCTCTCTCTCTCTCTCTCTCTCTCTCTCTCTCAACCTTCGTGTGTTATTTAATAGCTAAGGCATAATTGTAGAAGAACAGCAGAGGTAGTATTTAGCCCCTAGTTGGGGGATAAAAGGGTTCATACCCCTCTCTCTCTCTATCTCTCTCTCTCTCTCTCTCTCTCTCTCTCTTTCAGAATACGCTGACTCCCCACCCCACCCCCGAAAGAAGGGGTATCCTGTGTATGAGATTAAAATGAAGCTGATGGTGAGTCTCCAGGTCTGAATATCTGGTTTGGTTTGTTTTACGGCATATCAAACCTTTTCGGATCATGTAATGCCGAAACAAGTCATTTTGATAAAAGTTTGTTTCAAGTTCTTAATTTCTTTAAATTGCTATAAATAATTTTCATTAACTTCATTTTCTTTGATTCGGCTTGGTTTGTTTAATGGTATAATAACCCTGTGGGTTATTTAATGCCAAAAAACTGTTAGTGTGAGATACAAGTTGGTACTCAATTTTTCTTTTTCAGGTGTATTTTTGTAGATGTATATCTTGAATGCATTTTATATCTAATTGTGGCCGTCCAGCAAAGACGTGCAGTGACCAGCTCTGAGCGGATACTGGCTGTTGCACGGAGGACCTGCCGAGGACAATGAGCGATAGGAACGGATGTTGTAAGGGAGGATATTTCACCTACAAGAAAGTTGGCCCCAACCAACTAAATACATAAAAGATACGAAAGTATTAGTCGAGTAGAATAGTAGCTCGTCTTGCTAACAGAATATTCCTTGCTGCTGCTTAAAGAACTGCACATTTGAATCTATTTATTTCTATCATTTTGTACGAAAAGTTAATAAATCTATTAAACTTTCCGGGTTCAATGTTGTTCATTGATAAACTCAGTCACAACATTTTGACGACGAGGAAATTCTGATTTTGGCGACGAGGAAATTCTGATTTTGACGACGAGGAAATTCTGATTTTGGCGACGAGAAATTCTGATTTTGCGACGAGGAAATTGATTTTGCCGACGAGGAAATTCTGATTTTGCCGACGAGGAAATTCTGATTTTGGCGACGAGGAAATTCTGATTTTGGCGACAAGGAAATTCTGATTTTGGCGACGAGGAAATCTGATTTGACGACGAGGAAATTCTGATTTTGGCGACGCCACAACAATATTCAATAATCGAAAGGTTTTAAACGTCAATTACATTTTCAAATACTAATAAATCCTCTTCACAAGTCTTATATTTTACATTTATTTATTTTATATTCTGTCGGATTTGTTTCTATTTCTTCCTTATATATTATATATATATATAATATATATATATATATATATATATATATATAATATATATTTGTACTTATAAAGATAAAAAGTGACTTACCAGTGAATATGGGCACGATGGTTGGGAGGTGCAAAATTCAGGGTTAAGTCAGCGATATAACAAATACAAAGTGCTCAATACGAAGTAGAGCAAATTTATTATAAAATGGATACAATAGAAACCTACTAGAGTTTCACCATAAGGATCTTCAGGGTTAAATCCACTGAATTAATCGAGGTACCGATTAATTGCAGTCAATCACACAATGAACACACACGTGTGATCGACTGCAATTAATCGGTACCTCGATTAATCGAGTGGATTTAACCCTGAAGATCCTTATGGTGAAACTCGAGTAGGTTTCTATTGTATCCATTTTATTATACATATATATATATAATGTGTGTGTGCAACAGATTTTACGTATGTGTGTATGTCTGGGACATAAAAATAAATATGCCACGGAATCTATCCTTGGATATATGTATTCGTCTATCTATATATTAAATACTCGCGTTCCTTAAAAGTACGAAGAAAAGTGGAAATAGGTAAAACAATGTCGCGTCTATCTTGTATACTACCATATACTTAATCGCACAAATTTCTGTATGCCCATAGTCGATATCGTGATATGTTCTATTTATATCTGTATAATAAACCTGGTGTTCCTAATTTGTTTAACCGTTATCATCTAGCCACACCCTCTGGTTAAAAAGAGACCGATCTAAATGTCCAAGATGAAATGCAAAAATGTAAATCCTGATTATCTGCTATGACTCGCCGAATTCTTGTTTATCATGAGTGTCATAACCTCAGCTAAACAATGGACAATTACGTTTTTATTATAAAGAATGGGAAGAAAAAGAACATGCTAGACAGAAAAATATAAGAAAGAAAGTGGGGGGAAAGATAAAGAGGGGGTGATAACGCTAATCTGTTTCAATCGAACATAATGAAAAAAATGAAAAAAAAGAAAAAAAAGAGCGAGAGAGTTAAATCAAGATTACTATCAATTGATCAATAGCTCTTTAGTAAACAGATCATACTGTGGTATATCCACAGGTCCTGCTAGTCTGTAAGTAATTCTGCTAGTCTATAAAGTAATTCTTCATTTATGACAGGCATAATGTTAGTTATGATATAGATTACACAAATGATATTTGACTCAACATCGAACTTTATTTCAGCGAATATATGAAATGGAAAATATCCATTATTCGAATGGAACCCCATGTTTTTTTGTTATTCACTGTATTTTCTGTGATATAGGATTCCCTAAATGCGCATGTGTGGAATTCAAAAAGAAAAAAAAAGATTAAAACTCTCGTCGTTCGTTTTTGAAAGCTTTCAATTTCTAAAGTCATTGAATATTGAAAGAGAGAAAATCTTTCAAATCTTCCTGTCAGCATCAATTACTGACAAGTAGATAAATAGATAAATAGATTTGGCTGCGGGAAGAATAAAAAATTATTTTCGATGCAACCAAAATCCGCTTCAAGAAAAATCCAACATATTGGATTAAAGTCATATCTTTTATACTAAAGTCTATGCAAATGTATTATGAGAACCTTATGTATTTTTATTAAAATGGAGATTATGTAAATGTCTGTAACTGAAACTACGTCACCACTGACGTCACGATTTCCTTAGTTATTTAAGTCATATTATCACGATATTGAAATAGTCATTATTTAATCTTGATTAGCATCTTATTTATTAACGATGTTTACTTTTATTAAAGTCTAGCTGAGTTAGGTTTGCCGCAAAACTTCCCATATTATTAATGCATCCTGAAATATGTGTTATATATCTCTAAGAAATAAAAATTTACATTGTATATGGTGGAATAATTTTAATAATAATTTAACAAAACTGGTTCTAATAAATAATTATTTTCTGTTACTGATTTTTATATTACCACGTTATTTCTCAAACGCATTAAAAGCAATCCTATATATAATTTTATATAGAAATCAATTATATCAAAAGCTTTAAAAAGTGTAAAATGTTTATATTCGTTCTTATTTAGTTTTGTTAGTCTTTCAAATTTAATATATTTTATTACATTAAAACTTAAATACTTGCGCCCAGATGGGCGAATTCTTTTGCTAGTATATTTCTAAAAATATTCACATCGTAAAATTGTCCAGAAAATTAATCAAATACCTAGAAGAATCAAACGTCCCCGAATGGATGACAAAAGGAAAAACTACCTTGATCGAGAAGAGACCCCCAAAAAGGAATTTTACCTATGATGAGAAAAATGTTAACTGCGCAGATAAAAGAAAAAAATCTATTACTCGCTTCATTGCCAGGGACTATTTCGGGAAGAATAAAAAAGATGCCGCAAGGGAACAAATGACATTCTCTATATAGATCAGCATATTCTTAAAGAGGTTAAAACAAGACGGACCTCCCCCCAATGGGGCCACCTGTCGGCCGTTGGTGGCGATCCGTGATGCTAAAGGACAGAATCCTGGTGGCTGAGCAGTCCATGACATGCAACACTCCACTTAGGCCCTTACTTAGGCTAGATGGGCGGTCAAAGGGGCCCTCTCCGACCAATCGGTCACGTCAAGCCTTAGCACTTATATGATTGTCCCAACTCTATTGCCATTATAGCAAGCCCCAACCCTTTTTATCATATATGTGCTAGAAGGCAGTGGCTGAGGGTATGTATATCCTTGGAATGACGTTAAACTCTATCTGAAGGTGAGGTTCCAGGTCTGGAGGTCTGGGAAATGTGGAGCACCCCTTCTTCACTATTGTTCCTTATGTCCGTGGACGATATCAAGATTTTTGCCAAAAATGAAAAATAACTCGAAACCCTTGTACAAATTATAAGAATATACATCCAGGACATAGAAATGGAATTCGGCATCGACAAATGTACCATGCTCGTGATAAAAAGAACAAAAACAGTTAAGGGAATAAAACTACCTAATCAGGAAGAAATAAGGAACACTTGAAAAAAGAGAAGATTACAAATACTTGGGAATAATGGAAGCCGACACTTCAAAAGAAACAGATTAAAGAAACAGTGAGAAAAGTATAAAAGGAAGGACAAGAAAACTTCTAGAAACTAAACACTGCAGCAGAAATCTCAAGGGAATTAACACCTGGGTTGTCCCCTCCACAGCAGGATATGACACAAGGTCAATTTCTTAAGCGGAGTTTAACAGGTTTGAATTCAGAGTTTTCCTTCTCCTAGACCGGTTGCCTAACCAAGGTTAAAGAGCCCAGTGTGCACTACTATTTATCCATAGATGGGGGAGAGTAGGTTTCATACCTTTCCCAAGGGTATTAGTGCTAAGTGAAATGCAATTACCACGTCCAGGATTTGAACTCGGGGCGACGAGTCCATTTCCCATGACTTTAACCATTACACCATGCGCTTCCTATTATTATCATTATTACATCAGAATTCCGCGTGCATTAATACCTAAGCATGTGATGTTTTGAATATAAGTCTCACGTAAAATATTCAATCACGTGAAGACACATCACGTTATAGAATCGCTTGACCAACCACTTTTTACTATTCCTCCGTCCGAGAATGATGTAATACACATGACACTTGAGTAATGGTTGTATAGTCCCATAATCTTGTATTGTATTGCTCTGCTAATTTAGGATTGAGCACTTTTATATGCAAACACTTTTCCCATTTTCTATCCTTCATTTATATATATATATATATATATATATATATATATATATATATCTCAAAAGGGTCATCAAAATGGTTTGATTTTTTCTAGGGGCACGGCACGTATTTCGGATTCTTTAAAAATCCTCTTCAAGCTAATGCAATTTTGATTTATGCTCGGACATTAATTAATGTATAGTCATTTTGGTTTATAGGGTTAATAAATCTTATTGGTTAATTTCATTTGGTTTCATGTCCAGTCTGTGTTTATTTCGGCAAATATCTTTGATCTGCCTCTTTCCACTCTCTTCTTGTACAAGTATGTTTTGTTGTTGTCAGTTCTAGTAGTTTAGTGTGTAAGAGGATAAAATGGATGTGTGTATTTGTGTGTGTCCTGGTAATTGTGTTCAAAAGCATATACAAGTATGTGTACTTGTGTATATACACATCTGTATACGTAAAGAAAGAAAGATGAGGAGTAGGAAAAAAACAAGGAAGGTCAGTGTGGACAAATAAAGAAAGAATGAATGAGGGGGTAACCAAAGAAGGAAAGGAGCAAACAATGAATTAAACAAGGAAAAAAGGAAAGAAAGAAGAGAAGCAAGATCGAATACAGAGAGAAGAAAAGAATCAAGAAAGCTAAGTAGGAAGTGGGGACTAAAGAAAAAGAATGAATGAATGAGAAAAATAGTAGGATTAGGGGAAAAACAAGTAAGGTACGTGTGGAAAAGTAAGGAAATAAAGAAAGGAGTCGAAATATTAGGAGTAGCAGAAAAAACAAGGAAGGTAAATGGGAAAAAAAAAGAATGGTGGAGAAAGTGGCCAAAGACAGAATGAAGAAAAAAACAAAAAACAATGAATCAATCAAGGAAGAAAGGAGAGAAGAAAGACAGAAGACAAAAAAGAATAAAAGTATCAAGAAAGCTAAACAATAAGCGAGGACAAAACGAAAGAAAGCAAAAAAAGAAGATACATAATAAAAAGAAAAAAAAAAGAAGACCTAAGAAACAAAGATGTGAGAGAAAAAAGCAAGACAAAAAGAAACATTGGTATAAACTGTGAGTTTTTTTCACCTAACAAACACTTACTTTACTAATCACTGCCGGATATTATATAGATAAAAATGTTATGGCAAAAATCAGTGATTCTATTTCGAGAAAAGGGGAAAGTCTTTCGTTACCGTTGTCTAATTTTTATGTTTCTATCGTCTGGTGAGACGAATAAAAAACACTTACGCTCTCCTAAAATTGGTGATAATTTGAAGGTGAAAAAAAATCCCCTTTTATTAACAGACATTTAAGATGTTTGCCAGACAGATCGAAATTTTTATAATAGTAATTTACAGTTATTGTCAACACTATTGTTAATGCATATCCTATGGGAACCGTATTAATGAGTTAACAATAAAAATGTGCAACTTATGTGTAGAATATATATATTATATTATATATATATATATTGACCAAAGCCTTCCGCACTAGCAGGATGTGACACAAGGTCAATTTCTCAAGCGGAGTTTAAAGGTTTGAATTCTGAGTTTTCCTTCTTCTAGACTAGTTACCTATACAAAGTTAAATATCTGAGCCTGCCTTACTATTTACCCATAGCTGGAGGGAGAATAGTTGGATGCGTACCTTTTCCAGGGGTATTAGCACTGGGATATGCAAACAGCCTCGTTCAGGATTTGAACTCAGGGCGACGGGTCCATGTTGATGCTTGTAGAGGTTTCTACAAGTCTTATAAGCAATATAAAAACCTTTACTAAACGTTTTAATTTAGCCTCGACAGGGAAAGGAGCTGATGTTGGTGATTGTTGAAGTTTCTACCAAACATCTTTCTAAAAGGGTCCGGACTCTCTGGCATAATGGACAGAATTTAAGATAGAAAAGGTTTACAACGTGAATCTATTCTCAGAAAACTTATTTCGGACCAGTCATATGACACTGACCTGAGAAGGGGTCATTGATACAATGGCCGCAAGCAAAATGTCAATCTGTCTAAATAATCCTTTATTTGTATAATAGTTACGATAAAGACGTGTCCATCAATCCAGTGATTCAAAGTTTCCCTTGAAAAATGCCCAAGCAAATGAGCGATTATATTTCTTCACTTTTTTTCAATTATCTTATTTACAACAACACAAAATAATTGGTAATATAAGTTCATCATGTAACTGAAGATGATTCTAAGTTGAGAATTGGTGAAAAAGTAATTTCTCTGTTTTTAATCACAACAGATTTAAGAGTAGGGCACAAGGTCATGATTGTATGATGGATGAGACAAATACGTCAGGCCATAATTGCTTGTCATGTCTTTAAGCAGCCTTGCATTATCATGTTGTACCTCAGATATTTATCTGTTGGGCCGTGAAGACATGCACTCTCCAATGACAATGAGGTGAAAGAGGCTAATCGTACATAGGCAAGAAAGTAAACATTTCTCTGAGTCTATATTTGCCCAACCGCTCTCTCAAGAACAGGGTTTGACACAAGGTCATTTTAAGTGGAGTGCAGCTGTTTGAATTTAGTTTTCCTTCTCCTAGACTGGTTGCTAAATAAGAATAAAGAATCCAATCTGCTCTATTTTAACCGTATATGGGGATGTGCATTAGAGCGAAGTGAAAGGCTATCAGTCTCATGTAGTTCTATATAAGTCTATCCATGTGAATTAAAGGAATAAATGGATCAAGGTCAGACTATGAGGCGCCTAGTGAGAACCGAACTCACTAATAATATACCGCTAATCTATCTTGATAACCATTAATCCATGTGAGGTGTACCCCTATTTTTGTATACCATTCATCCTCTCCTTGTAGTTTTTTAAGTTTTTTGCACATGGTTATATGATATCAAGTACTTATATCTAATACAAATAATTTGTAAACAGAACTATTTGACCCATAGATGGGACCCATCTAGTGGTGAAGTTGAAAATTCTGGAACTTTGAGGAATGTGGAGTACCCTTTTTCGCCATTACTCACAGGTTCAATCTGACCGGAGTGGTAGTACCTGTTAGGGTCCCATCTATGGGTTAAATAGAAAAAAATGTGTTTGAAAAAATATGTTTAAAAAAGAGAGTTTCATAATTTGCTTGAAGCATTGTGTATGTATTGGTTAGGTGGTAGATTTAGAAGGCCATCACAATGCAGTTTGGAATAAATAAAAATAATATACGGTAACAATGGTGGTGTGTGTTGACCTGTTAATTTTTTTATTATTTCTTGAATTTTCGAGGTAATACTCTTTATCAAAAGAATTGAACTGAAGCAGTACAGCTATGGCATTTCTTCTAAATGAATTTTTTTTTTTTTTTTAAAATGACGTTATTTTTGAAATAACTGTATTCCCGTGTAGCGTGAATGCGTTTATTTTTATTTTTTATTTTTTTTTGTACGTGTGCGTATGTTGTAATGCGCGTGACATTGAAAATGCGTGTTGGCTGTGAGTTAAGATGTATCCTAGCGCGGGATTTGTACGTGGGTATGTGCGAATGAAAAGTGTATTTGGTGTTTTGTGACGTTTCTGTTGGATTTTACATCAATTTAATCATTTAATATTATTAATATTATTATTATTATTATATTATCAAATATTATCAAATAAATTATTCAAAATATTATCAAATAAAAAATAAACGCATTCACGCTCACACGGGAATACAGTTATTTCAAAATAACGTCATTTTCAAAAAAAAAAAATTCATTTAGGAAGAAATGCCATAGCTGTACTGCTTCAGTTTCATTCTTTTGATAAAGAGGTATTACCTCGAACATTTAAGAAATAATAAAAAAATACAGGTCAACACACCACCATTGTTACCGTATTATTATTTTTTATTTATTCCAAACTGCATTGTGATGGCCTTCTAAATCTACCACCTAACATGTTTAAAAAATTTTGCGTACCCATCAAGATTAATAAAATAAAACGTCTTCTGCATAAAATACCCAACAAGGGTTGATATGCCGCAAAATCCAACCAACAAACTAATATTGTGTCTGACTAAGCAAAGTTCGTTAAATTTTGATTTAAGGTCAAATCAGATCCTGAAGTTAAAATAGCGATGAACCTGTTCAGAGATGAGATGAGTTAACACTTAAGAGCAGCACTACTTATGCAATCGGAGGCTGAAAGCATCGGGTCCCACCAATTACCAAAGTTAAGCAATAATCCTGTTTACTTCCGAGATGGGTGATTACTTAAGAGGCAGAAGCATCCATCTTAGACCTGATCACTAAGTTAAGCAATGGCCCTGTTCACTTCCGAGATGGGTAACTACTTAAGAGCAGTAGCATCAATATGGGTTATGTAAATCTTAAATCATCGGTTCCCACCAGATTTACAAAGTTAAACAACGATGATCCTGTCCAGTAATTTACAAGCACGGTCAACCACACCTGCGTGACAACATTGGGCTGATGATCATGTAAGACAAGAAACTGACAGTCCAAGCGCGGTTGACTGTGTCTACGCTATCCTTACTTAGACGTATATGCTCTATCACCGATATTAAGCACTGTCTTTGTGCAACTTACAGTCAAGACATGTTGAAAGCATTGGTTTTCAGTCAGATCATCGAAGTTAAGCAATGATGTGTGTGTGCATTTCAGAGATGGGTAAATACTTAAGAACAACAGGTATTATAAGCAACCTGAGGTCTTTATAGAATGGTTGGTTGGTTGGTTGGTTGGTTTGTTTTTACATGTCAACTGATTGGGATATTTTATGCCGAATACATTTTGTTTTATTTATTCTTGATAGGTTCTCAGTCTTTTTTAAAACTCATTTTTAAACACATTTTTTAAAACTCATTTTCTTCTATTTAATCCATAGATGGGACACTGAAGGTATAACGCCCGAGTCAGCGTGACCTGGGAGTAATGGTGATGAAGGGGTACTCCCTATTCCCAGAGCTCAAGAATTGGAATTTCACCATCAGAGTGTTTAACGTCATCCCAGACATTAAGCCACCGCCTTCTAGCACATATATGCTAAAAATGGGTCGGGCTTTGCCAGCAAGGTCAATAGAGTTGGGACAATCATATAGGTGCTAGGGCTTGATGAGACGAGCCGATGATCGGAGAGGACTATCTTACCGTTGGGTGTGTTGCCTGTCATGGGCTGCCCAATCACCAGGGTCTAATCCTTAAGCATCATGGGTCTCCACACACGGCCAATAGGTGACTCATTGTGGAGGTCTGACCCTCTACAGAGGTATATTCTAAATGCTTAGTCGACAGGGATGTGAGGTCGCTGTACCAGACTAAGCAGTACGTAGTAAATAACAAGAGTCGTCTCTGTTTTCTAAGTATAAAATGGTTAAGATTTGTATGTCAACGCTCCAACAATTTAAATTAAGACCTTTATCTAAACAATGTGGTTGAAATGATATATCATTAAAGAGAAATACTTTCTTCCACCTTTTCATTATATTTATTCATTTTATCTTTTTATTTTATTTATCTTTCTTTTTTTTTTCGTTTTATTCTATCTTTTTTTTTCTATCGAAAAGAATATCTAAAAATGAATTAATGAAAATAAATAAATTAAATCAAACTGTACAACAATTTGTCGGAAAATCTCTTGAGAAATAATCTTGTTTTTACAAAGAGTTACGACTCCAAAGAATCTAAATTTGTACTGCAGTGTTTGCGTATTTATTAACTGATGTCCACGTTTGCAAAATATTGCATAACATTAATTCTATTTTATTTTTACATTTTTCTTTCTTCTCTTTTTTAATTTTCAAAGTTCTTTCTGCAGTTTTCTGTATCCATAGTAACGCCTTTCCTTTTTTAATACTTTCATTATTTCTTTCTTTTCATACATTGTCTTTCTTTCTCTCCCTTTTTACCCATTCCTATTCCTTACTCTCCCTCTTTCTTTCTTTCCTTTGATACTTTAATACGTTCTCTCCTTGCTCTCCATTCATTACTCTCCTACAGATCATATTTTCCACTTTTTTTCATCTCTTTATTTTAAGGTTATTTCTGAATTAAAATATTTAGTATGGCGTAACGAATTTGCGCATCTTTTCTTCGAGATATCAGAAATATTTTATCCACTGCTAAAAAGAAATTCTAGAAGAAAGTGCATATTTTCGGTTGTCCTGAACAATGCATCAATTTTTGCTTTCCATGTTTTAATTTCCATTTAAATCGGAAATGCTTAAAGGAAAGGAAAATAATTTACAATATTTTTTTTTAATTTAAAAATTGCACATAATGTAAATCTCAATTTATATGTTAAACTCGGGATGAATAGAATCTCTTTTACCTTAAAGTAATACGTCGAAAAATTATGCAAGCGTTTATTTACGTCTGTTCTCAGGCATTTATTGGCCTAGATTTTAATTGCTAGGCATGTATTGTGTCTTGGATAAGGTTGTTGGATTTTACGGCATGTCAATCCTTGTTGGGGTTTTATGCCGAAAAGTTTTCTTTTATTCATTCTTGTTGGGTGTTCAATTTTTTTAAAAACTCAATTACTTTTTCAAACTCAATTATTTTTTTTTAAAACTCATTTTTTTAAACTCATTTCTTTCTCCTCAATGACTCGATATGGGTATCTCACCACTATAGTAAGAAACTAGTTTATTTGACATGTATGTTAAACAAGGTAATAGATATTCATCACAACTGATTATGAGGAAAAATATTTTTGTAGTTTTAAAAGTATTTTCCCTCTTGATAGAGAGAGCAGACTGGCTTTATAACCTTGGTCTGACAGCCGATCAAAGAGATAGAAACTCCGAATTGAAACCAGTTATAGACCTAGCGAGAGGTGAACACAGCCAAGCTATTCTGCCTCGCTCCCCCTTGTCGCTGGGGCTGTGAATCCACCGACTGCACCTCTGTAGAAGAGTAGAACTCTTTCAATAGAGTCACTTGTTGGTCATAGGTGTTTTTTTATCATATGTGATAGTATGCGGTGCTGAGGTCTTAGTGACTTGGGAATGAATGTTAAACTGCATTTAGTGTGAAGTTCAATTCTGGAATTCTGGAAAAATGTGGAGTACCCCTTCAATGCATTACTCCAGGTCCACTCTGACTTAGAGTTTTAGTAGTAATGTTAGGGTTCTATCTAGAGACCGGTTAAATAAATCAAAAACGAGTTTTAAAAATTCGAATACCGCAACAAGAATGTATAAAATAACCATGGGTTGATAGGTTGTAAAAACAACCACAACTAGTTTGGTTGTGTCATAGAATTTTAAGTATTGCTATCTAATAATAATAATTTCCTAAAATATTTTTTGATCATATATGGGAACTAGAAGCTACTAACAATCCAGGCTAGAGTAGTCTGGGAGTAATGGAAAAGAGGTATTGCACAATTCCCAGAGCTCTAGACATCTCATCAGATGCAGTTTAATATCATACCCAGGATACCCCCTTTTTGTGGGATTAGTCTTACCTCTGCAGGGGATATAATTGACGTATTCCAAGCCCTTCAATCAGGGCGATACTACTATCTACTAGTAGTGGTAGTTGTAGTAGATGACAGTTTGATTTATAAGAGAAGTAAAACCCTGTTTCCAAAGAGGTACCCCATACTTCACAGAGCTCCAGAACTAGAACATCATCATCAGATTCAGTTTAATATCAATCCAGGAAACTCATGAGGGGTGGGGTTTTATCCCTGCAAGGGATACAATTGGCATATTCTAAGACCTTCAGACAGTCATGTTTGCTACTACTACTATACTACTAGTAGTGTAGTAGTAGTAGTAGTAGTAGTAGTAGTAGTAGTATAATAGTTTGATTCCTAAGGGAAGTAAACCCTGTTACCAAAGAACTGGGCTTTTAGAAAAGCATTGATATTTTTTTTTAACAGACTCCAATGTAACACTCATAAAAAATATTAGTTCAGTGCTTTTAGAATTCAGTTTTCTTTAATTAAATTCCATCAATTTCGCTTAAATTTCATTTTCTTCGTCAAATGAAAAGCTAAAATCTTGAAGATAAATTAAATTAGATTTTTTTCAATTATGTTCATTCATTATTTTATTTGCAATATTTAGTTATCAAAGTCTGTTGTTAATTCAAATAAATTAATAGCGGGTGAGTTGGCAAATATCATAAGGTATGCTGCATTACTAAACCTACAGTCTACTACTAAGTCTGCTGATATATCTATTTCATTTTGTGCCTTCGTTTAAGTCACGTTGAAAGCATCCGGTTCCGTTATATTACCGAAGTTAAGCAGCGATGAGCCAGTTTAATACTTAGATGGGTGAATATTTAAGAAACATCAGGTACTTAAGCAACATATCAAAATGACTTGATTCACATTAAATGATTCAAAACAGTTGACGTAAACAAAACAACCAAGGACTTAGTGTCTCCGTTTTTTCTGCAATGAGGCTTCATTGATTCCAGAAAACAACCGTCCTAATGATAAAGTAAAATATAAATCTTTTATTTTTCATTTTATCTTCTTTCTCTTTTTATTTCTTTTTTCGTTTTTCCTCTTCTCCTTTCAGTTTCTTCTTTATCCTTTATTTATTTTTCTTCTTCTTCTTTGTCGTTTATCTTCTTCTCCTTTTTATTTATTTTTCTCTTTTATTTTTTTTTCCTTTTCTTTCTTTTTCTTCTTCTTCTTTGTCGTTATTTTTCTCCTTTTCATTTCTTTTTCGCTTTTTTTCTTTTTCTTTTCATTTCCTTTTCCTTCTTCTCCTTTTCAAATATTTTTCTTTGTTCTCTTTTTTATTTCTTTCTTTTAATTTTTCATTTCATTTTTCTTCTTTCTCTTTTTCATTTCTTTTTTTCTTTTTTGTTTTTCTTTATTTTTTTTCTCTTTTTTTTGTGGTTCATTTTTCTTCTTTCTGCTTTTTTTCCATTCTTTTTTTCTTCTTTTGTTTTTCCCGACAAGATCAGACCCTCTCATTTAATTGGTTATTCTACAAATACAAGGATTTCCACATAGATATGTGTGACCCATACATGTGAGACCCTAACAGGTATACCTCAGGGCCAGAATGCATCTAGAAGTAATGGCAATGAAGGGATACTTAACACTCCTAGATCTATAGAACTTGTAGCCTCACTATCAGATACAGATCAATGTTATACCCGGGACAAACCCTTTTGTTGTAGAGGTCTTACTTAAATTGTAAGGGAATACGTCAAAATATTCTAAGCTTACAGACAGAACTCCTAAAACGTAAAGTATTTTTAACTTCGTAGCTGGTTTGTATGTATATATTATATATTTTGTTTGCTTGTATATATATAATATATTAATATATTATATTATTAATATATATTATATATTATATATTATATATAAATGTATATGATGTTGCTACCTCCGAACAATATTGGAGTGGAAGCGTCTTCTAGAGTGGGCCATCTATGGTTAAATAGATTTTAAAAAAAATGAGTTTTAAAAAATTGAATACCCAACATGAATCTAATACTGAAGACGTTTTATTTTATTCAGTATATTTTAATTTTCTTATTATAATGGAGATTGTAGTTTTGTCTGTCTGTAACCAAATCTATATTATATCAAGTCAATTCCTTTTGTTTTTCGTAACATTCTCTATGATTTTATTTTTTATTTAAACCTCAATTATTAATAGAATTGTTTTACATTATTTATACTGTTTTGGCCTTTATCTAATACTAATAACATGCAATTGTATTTTAATATATAACAAAATAGCGTTTTGCACTGTGAACGGGTAGGTTAATTTGTATATTGATATTGAAAATTTGATTTTAATAAGTATGTGCATAGTATTATTGATTTCTATTGTTTGGTCTTATTTAATGAATAAGAGCAAAAATCCGGTGATAAATCTTAAAAGAAAAATCCATTTGCAAGAATAATAACTGTAATTTTATTCTTTACATCCTAATTTAACTAATGTTAAATTAGAAAAATTATTTGAAAAAGTTTGTGGAAAAGTTTCATTTGTTCTATTTTTCGATTATACCCTCTGTTTTAAATCTTTTTATCTGCATTCTTATTTAGTTTCATTGGCCTTTCTAATTTAATATGATATTTTATTACATTAAAAGCCTAGATTTTGCGACGGGGGTGCTATATATTTGCTAGTACACATAATTTATGTTTATACGACATTAATAATTTCTATCTAAAACTAATGATATTCAAACAGATTCTATGTGACCCATACATGGGACCTAACAGGTATACTGCTCGTATTCTAATGCGTTAGGAGTAATGCAATGAATGGAGTTCCACTTTACCCATTTCATTACCCAGATCTATAGAACAGAAGCCTCACTATCATATACGTTTAGTGTCATACTTTTCCTTTATGGATGCAGTCACGTATTCTATCCCGCTGATAGGGCTCATAAAAATAAAGTCCGTGCTTAATATTGTTCAGTTTTGGTGTCGCATGATTTTAGCGCAACAACGTATGATGTTACAAATTGAAAATTGTCTTTCAGAGATATGTCTTAAGTACATGATTCCTGAAACATAAACATGTCATAGCGATTGAAGAAGGACATTATCAGTGTTTCGTAAACGGTTTTTTTTTTTTCTCTTGTGTGTATATTCATACGAGGCTTTACGAGTACAAGGATTATTCTTTATGAAGCGATCTAAGGTTTTTGGTAAAATTTTAAAAGATTATGAGATAAAAAGATGTGAAGTTAATGAAAACGTTTGTTAAATTAATATATTTTGCTTACTGCGTGAAATATGTGTTAGAAAAAATGCTATAATCATGTGTGATAATTGTTACGAATTAGTCAAGAAATAAATAATAAAATATTGCGACTTTTCTGTGATGAGTAATATGCGTCGAAAATTCTTCAGATAATTAAATACATAAGATATTTTCGTCGTTTAGAAAATACGTAAAATCTTTTTCATGTACCATGTAAAGATTATTACGTACCTATATGTTAATATCGTGTTCCTTAAAAGTAAGATACTTATCACCTTGCAACACCTATAGTTAAAAGTGAAACCGCAAAATAGAATTTGTACTGATCAGAAGTGTGGATTTTCTTATGTATATATATAACAACTCGGGATATTTGCAACACTTAGTTTAAAAGTGAGACGTCAAGATGAAATGGAAAATGTAAACCGTGATTTTGGTGGTGCTTATTGCAGGAAATTTATTTCTCTGAGTGTTTGGTCATCTCAAATAATAATCTACCATTGCGTTTTTATTTATAAAGAAGAATGGGAGAAAAAGGACATGTTACAACAGAAAATACATTAAGATTATTATCTTTTTCATTTGAACTTTCTATAGTCTTCTTAAGTAACATATCAAACGTTGTATAATTAGTTATAATAATGTGGTATCACAGGTCCTGCTAAATATAAACAATATTGTTATATTTGGTGTAATAATTCAAATAAGTAAAAAGCAACAAAGCTTATTTATGTGCTGACTAACACGTTAACAGGGAATTACACAAAGACACCTGTAACTGAAAATTTATTTTTCTTCTGTGTTATCTCCGTTTCGGAAGTGGAAATAAATATATTTCCCGCTTTCGGAGACTTTCTCGCTCTACAGACCACACAAAACACTAAATTTGTTCGGATAAACGATATCCAGGGATAACAATAGACGTTGAAAGAATTTGATAAAAAACAAAAATATTAAATAAAAAAAAGTAAATAAATCCGAAAGGAAAACAAGAAGTACATCATGAAAGTCTGGTTTTTAGTTCTCGTAAAACCGACCTTACAAATATTGCAATAATAGAAAAATACAATGACGTTAAAATGTTTTCATTTTCCAGTAGTCCAATGGAATGGATACATTTATGATTAACTTTGTTTATTCATTTTTTTCCTTATACATGTGTAGCTCACTTGAGCAAATTTGGTCTCACTGAATCTGGAAACATTAAGTATCTTGGCGTTTTCCTGTTATCAAGAATACTTTTTAAGTTTTTTAGCAGGTTATTTATCTGTATCGCGAATTAAATTGTTTTGGGGCTGGTTATTTAGAATACATCGGACTGCACATTACATTGGTACCACATGGGAAATGTTGATCATGGGTAGCGACCGTGAATGCTTAGGATGGCAAGACACGGGCTGTTGTATGGAGCTTAAGATATCCCCGACTGCATCTGTGCACGGGTAAGACTCGCCATTATGTGACGCATCTGTTGGCTTGTGGATAGGTAAGGGACGGAATACTGGTGACTCTCCATGACATGGCAACTCCCTTTGGCGCTTACTAAGCCTAGACGAAGATCGAAGACGGCTCTCCGATCAATGACCTGAGCACATCAGCCTTGTCATATGATTGTCCGACACTAATTTGGCGTTATGAAAGCCCCACTTTTTAGTCATATGGGTGCTAGAAGACGGTGTCTGGGGCTTCATGTCTGGAATAGGACGTTAAACTTGTATCTGATGGTGAGCAGTCAGTTCCGGATGTTTGGGGAATGTGGAGCCGCCTTCATCAATTTTGCACTCTGACCGAAGCGGTAGTATAGTGTTTAGGGTATAAATGGGTTAGATAAAAGAGTAGTTTTTAAAAATGTTTTTTTTAAATATCGAATTAAAAATTAAGTCGCGCCATCAAGATGAATCAACAACGATTTTTGGCATAAAATAGGCGCACAAGGGTGCTCTGCCGTAAATTCTAATCAAACCAAACCAAACCAAACAAAGCTGAGTAGGCTGGTTTTATTTGTCTTCTTCTAATCCAGTTCTCTAACAATGCTTTAAGAGCCAGTCTGCTCTTATAGTTACGAATAGCTTGACGTGGGTGGGCAGGATGGATTCATGCCTTTGTGTTACTATCATCTCATCAAAATCTTTGAAGTTGGATTAGCATAATTGTTAGTGTCATTAGAAATGAACACGATGACCCAAGTTTATTTCGAGCTAATTCCTTGGAAAAGGCATGAATCCATCTGTCCCCCACGTCAAAGCTATTCGTAACTATAAGAGCAGACTGGGCTCTTAAGCATTGTTAGAGAAACTGGATTAGAAGAAGACAAAATTAAAACCAGCTGTACTCAGCTTGTGGTTTGGTTTGGTTTGGTTGATTAGAATTTACGGCATATCAACCCTTGTTGCGCTATTTTATGCCAAAATCGTTTTGTTTGATTCATTCTTGATGGGTACTTAATTTTTTTAATTCGATATTTAAAAAAAAATTTTTAAAAACTTACTTTCTTTATCTAACCCATTTATGGGACCCTAACATATACTACCGCTTCGGGTCAGAGTGCAAAATTGATGAAGGGGTGCTCCACATTCCCCAAACATCCGGAACTGGAACCTCACCATCAGATACAGTTTAACGTCATTCCCAGGACATGAAGACCCTCAGACACCGTCTTCTAGCACCCATATGATAAAAAGGGTTGGGGCTTTTCATAACGGCAATAGTGTCGGGACAATCATATAGGTACAAGGGCTTGATGTGCTCAGTCGATTGATCGGAGGAGCCGTCTTCGACTCTTCGTCTAGGCTTAGTAAGCGCCAAAGGGGAGTGTTGCATGTCATGGAGAGTCACCAGTATTCCGTCCTTACCTATCACAGCCAACAGATGGTCCATTAATGGGCGGGGTCTTACTCCGTGCACAGATGCAGTCGGTGTATTCTAAAGCTCCAACCAACAGGGCCCGTGTCTTCCATCCTTAAGCATCACGGGTCGCTACCCATGATCAACATGTGGTCCCATTGGTGGGTACCAATTTGTAGATGTGCAGTCGATGTATTCTAAATAACCAGCCCCAAACAATTTAAGTTCGCGATACAGATAAATAACCTGCTAAAAAACTAAAAGTATTTCTTGATAACAGGAAACGCAAGATTACTTAATGTTTTCAGATTCAGTGAGACCAATTTGCTCAAGTGAGTACATCAGTTGTTATAAGGAAAAAAAATGAATAACAAAGTTTAATCATAAATGTTTCCATTCCAGTGGACTACTGTGGAAAATGAAAACATTTTTAACGTCATTGTATTTTTTCTATTATTGCAATATTTGTAAAGGTCGTTTTATCCGAGAACTAAAAACCAGACTTTCATGAATTGTACTTTCTTGTTTTTCTCTTTCGGATTTATTTACTTTTTTTTATTTAATATTTTTGTTTTCTTTATCCAAATTCTTTTCACGTCTATGGTTATCCCTGGAAGTCGTTATCCGAAACAAATTTAGTGTTTGGTGTGTGTAGAGGGGGAGAAAGTCTCCGAAGCGGAAATATATTTATTTCCACTTCCGGAAAGGGGAAGAATAACACAGAAAATAAATTTTCAGTTTACAGGTGTCTTTGTGTAATTCCTGTTACGTGGTAGTCAGCACATAAATAAGCGTTTGTTGCTTTTTACTTATTTGAATTATTACACCAATAATACAGATATTTGTTTATATTAGCAGGACCTGTGGATATACCACAGTATGATAATCTAATTATTACAACGTTTGATATGTTTACTTAAGAGCTATTGAGAATAGTTCAATATGTAAAAAGTATAATAATCTTATGTATTTTCTGTGTAACATGTCCTTTTTCTCCCATTTCTTTCTTTATAATAAAAACGGAATGGTAGATTATTTATTTGAGATGACAACACTCAGAGAAATAAGATTTTCTGCAGATAAGCAGCACCAGATAATCAGGGTTTACATTTTTGCATTTCATCTTGGACGGTCTCACTTTTAACTAGAGGGTGTTGCAAGATTATGGCCGGAAGTGGGTATTAATATATACATAAGATAAATCCACACTTCTGATCAGTACAATCTATTTTGGGCGGTTTCACTTTTAACTAGAGGGTGTTGCAAGGTGATAAGAGTCTTACTTTTAAGGAACACGAGTATTAACATATAGTGGTGACGTAGATAATCTTTACATGTGTACATGAAATAAGATTTTACGTATTTCTAAACGACGAAAATATTTATGTATTTATTTATCTGAATAGAATTTTGGGACGCATATTAGCTCATCACAGAAAAGCGTCGCAATATTTTATTATATTATTTCTTTTTGAGCTGAAATTCGTAACAAGTTATCACACATGATTATAGCATTTTTTCTAACACATATTTCACTGCAGTAAGCAAAATATATTAATTTAACAAACGTTTTTCATTAACTTCACATCTTGTTTATTCTCATAATCTTTTAGAAATTTTACCAGAAAGCCTTAGGTATCTGCTCATAAGATATAATCCGTTGTCACTCGTAAAGCCTCGTTATGAATATACGACACAAGTAGAAAAAAAAAGAACCGTTTACGAAAGCACTGATAAGTTTCCTTCTTCAATCGCTATGACAGGTTTATGTTTCATGGGAAAATCATGTACTTGAAGACATATCTCTGAAGGACAATTTTCAATTTTGTAATCATTCAGTACGTTGTTGCGCTAAAATCATGCGACACAAAACTGAACAATATTAAGCACGGGTACTTTATTTTTTATGAGCCTATCAGCGGGGATTAGAATACGTTGACTGTATCCCATAAAGGGGAGAAAGTATGACACTAAACTGTATATGATAGTGAGGCTTCTGTTCTATAGATCTGGGTAAAGTGAACTGGGTAAAGTGAACTGTCCATTCATTGGCATTACTCCTAGACGCATTAGAATACGAGCAGTAGTACCTGTTAGGGTCCCATGTATGGGTCACATAGATCTGTTTGAATATCATTAGTTTTAGATAGAAATTATTAATGTCGTATAACAGTAAATTATGTGTACTAGCAAATATATGCACCCTCCGGTCGCAAGAATCTAGGTTTTAATGTAATAAAATATCATATTAAATTAGAAAGGCCAATGAAACTAAATAAGAATGCAGATAAAAAGATTTAAAACAGAGGGGTATAATCGAAAAATAGAACAAATGAAACTTTTCCACAAACTTTTTCATTAATTAATTTTTCTAATTTAACTATTTAGTTAAATTAGGATGTAAAGAATAAAATTACAGTTATTTATTCTTGCAAATGGATTTCTTTTAAGATTTATCACCGGGATTTTTGCTCTTATTCATTAAAATAAGACCAAACAATTAGAAATCAATAATACTATGCACATACTTATTAAAATCAAATTTTCAATATCAATATACAAATTAACCTACCCGTTCACAGTGCAAACCGCTATTTTGTTATATATAAATACAATTGCATGTTATTAGTATGTAGATAAGGCCAACAGTATAAATAATGTAAAACAATTCTATTAATAATTGAGGTTTAAATAAAAATAAAATCATAGAGAATGTTACGTAAAACAAAGGGAATTGTGACTTGAGTAGTAATATAGATTTGGTTACAGACAGACAAACATACAATCTCCATTATAATAAGAAAATTAAGAATAGTTACTTGAATAAAATAAAACGTCTTCAGTATAGATTCATGTTGGGTATTCAATTTTTTAAAACTCATTTTTTAAAATCTATTTAACCCATAGATGGCACTCTAGAAGACGCTTCCACTCCAATATTGTTCGGAGGTAGCAACATCATATACATTTTATATATATATATATATATATATATATATATATATATATATATATATATATATATATATATATATATATAGCAAACAAAATATATTAATATATACATACAAACCAGGCTACGAAGTTAAAATACTTTACGTTTTAGGAGTTCTGTCTGTAAGGCTTAGAATATTTTGACTGTATCCCTTACAATTTAAGTAAGACCTCTACAACAAAAGGGGGTGTCCCGGGTATAACATTGATCTGTATCTGATAGTGAGGCTACAGTTCTATAGATCTAGGGAGTGTTAAGTATCCCTTCATTGCCATTACTTCTAGATGCATTCTGGCCCTGGGAGGTAGTACCTGTTAGGGTCTCATGTATGGGTCACACATATCTATGTGGAAATCCTTAGTATTTGGTAGGAATAACCAATTAAATGAGGGTCTGATCTTGTCGGGGAAAAACAAAAAGAAGAAAAAAGAAATGGAAAAAGAGAAAGAAGAAAAATGAACCACAAAAAGAAAGAGGAAAAATGAAAGGAAAAACAAAAAGAAGAAAAAAGAAATGGAAAAAGAGAAAGAAGAAAAATGAAATGAAAAATTAAAAGAAAGAAATGAAAAAGAGAACAAAGAAAAATATTGAAAAGGAGAAAGAAGAAAAGGAAATGAAAAGGAAAAAGAAAAAAAGCGAAAAAAGAAATGAAAAGGAGAAAGATAACGACAAAGAAGGAAGAAGAAAAAGAAAGAAAAAGGGAAAGAAAAATAAAAGAGAAAAAATAAATAAAAAGGAGAAAGAAGATAAACGACAAAGAAGGAAGAAGAAAAATAAATGAAAAGGATAAAGAAGAAAACTGAAAGGGAGAAGAGAAAAACGAAAAAAAGAAATAAAAAGGAGAAAGAAGATAAAATGAAAAATAAAAAGATTTATATTTTACTTTATCATTAGGACGGTTGTTTTCTGGGAATCAATGATTGCCTCATTGTCAGAAAAAAACGGAGACACTAAGTCTTTGGTTGTTTTGTTTTACGTCAACTGTTTTTGAATCATTTAATGCTGAATCAAGTCATTTTGATATGTTGCTTACAGTACCTGATGTTTCTTAAATATTCACCCATCTAAGTATTAAACTGGCTCATCGCTGCTTAACTTCGGTAATATAACGGGAACCGGTGCTTTCAACGTGACTTAACCGAAGGCACAAAATGAAATAGATATATCAGCAGACTTAGATAGTAGACTGTAGGTTTAGTAATGCAGCATACCTTATGATATTTGCCAACTCACGCCGCTATTAGAATTTATTTTGAATTAACAACAGACTTTGATAACTAAATATTGCAAATAAAATAATGAATGAACATAATTGAAAAAAAATCTAATTTATTTTATCTTCAAGATTTTAGCTTTTCATTTGACGAAGAAAATGAAATTTAAGGCGAAATTGATGGAATTTTAATTAAAGAAAACTGAATTCTAAAAGCACTGAACTAATATTTTTTTATGAGTGTTTACATTGGAGTCTGTTAAAAAAAAATATCAATGCTTTCTAAAAGCCCAGTTCTTTGGTAACAGGGTTTACTTCCCTTAGGAATCAAACTATTACTTACTACTACTACTACTACTACTACTACTACTAGTAGTAGTAGTAGTAGTAGCAACATTGACTGTCTGAAGGTCTTAGAATATGCCAATTGTATCCCTTGCAGGGGATAAAACCCCACCCCTCATGGAGTTTCCTGGGTATGATATTAAACTGAATCTGATGATGATGTTCTAGTTCTGGAGCTCTGTGAAGTATGGGGTACCTCTTTGGTAACAGGGTTTACTTTCTTTATAAATCAAACTGTCATCTACTACAACTACCACTACTAGTAGTAGTAGTATCGGCCCTGATTGAAGGGCTTGGAATACGTCAATTATATCCCCTGCAGAGGGGTAAGACTAATCCCACAAAAAGGGGGGTATCCTGGGTATGATATTAAACTGCATCTGATGAGGATGGTCTAGAGCTCTGGGAATTGTGCAATACCTCTTTGTCGCCATTACTCCCAGGACTACTCTAGCCTGGATTGTTAGTAGCTTCTAGGTTCCCATATATTGATCAAATAAATATTTTAGGAAATTATTATTATTAGATAGCAATACGTAAAATTCTATGACACAACCAAACTAGGTTGGTTGGTTGGTTTTTACAACCTATCAACCCATGGTTTATTTTATACATTCTTGTTGGGTATTCGAATTTTTAAAACTCGTTTTTGATTTATTTAACCGGTCTCTAGATAGAACCCTAACAGTTACTAAAACTCTAAGTCAGAGTGGACCTGGAGGTAATGGCATTGAAGGGGTACTCCACATTTTCCAGAATTCCAGAATTGGAACTTCACGACTAAATGCAGTTTAACATCATTCCCAAGTCACTAAGACCCTCAGCCACCGCATACTAGTACACATATGATAAAAAAACACCTATGACCAACAAGTGACTCTATTAAAGAGATTCTACTCTTCTACAGAGGTGCAGTCGGTGGATTCTACAGCCCCAGGCGACAAGGGGGGGGGCGAGGGCAGGAATAGCTTGGCTGTGTTCACCTCTCGCTAGGTCTATAACTGGTTTCAATTCGGAGTTTTCTATCTCTTTGATCGGCTGTCAGACCAAGGTTATAAAGTCCAGTCTGCTCTTCTCTATCAAGAGGGAAAATACTTTTAAACTACAAAAATATTTTCCTCATAATCAGTTGTGATGAATATCTATTTACCTTGTTTAACATACATGTCAAATAAACTAGTTTTCTTACTATAGTGGTGAGATACCAATATCGGAGTCATTGAGGAGAAAGAAATGAGTTTTAAAAAAATGAGTTTTAAAAAAAATAATTGAGTTTGAAAAAAAGTAATTGAGTTTTTAAAAAATTGAACACCCAACAAGAATGAATAAAAGAAAATCTTTTCGGCATAAAAACCCCA
This sequence comes from Doryteuthis pealeii, assembly GCA_023376005.1. Taxonomy (NCBI): domain Eukaryota; kingdom Metazoa; phylum Mollusca; class Cephalopoda; order Myopsida; family Loliginidae; genus Doryteuthis; species Doryteuthis pealeii. Next base: position 58,845,144 of record CM042145.1, on the reverse strand, counting down.
ACAAGGATTGACATGCCGTAAAATCCAACAACCTTATCCAAGACACAATACATGCCTAGCAATTAAAATCTAGGGCCAATAAATGCCTGAGAACAGACGTTAAATAAACGCTTGCATAATTTTTCGACGTATTACTTTAAGGTAAAAGAGATTCTATTCATCCGAGTTTAACATATAAATGTGAGATTTACATTATGTGCAATTTTTAAATTAAAAAAAAATTATTGTAAATTATTTTCCTTTCCTTTAAGCATTTTCCGATTTAAATGGAATAAAACATGGAAAGCAAAAATTGATGCATTGTTCAGGACAACCGAAAATATGCACTTTCTTTTCTAGAATTTTCTTTTTAGCAGTGGATAAAATATTTCTGATATCTCGAAGAAAAGATGCCGCAAATTCGTTTACGCCATACTAAAATATTTTAATTCAGAAATAACCTTAAAATAAAGAGATGAAAAAAAGTGGAAAATATGATCTGTAGGGAGAGTAATGAATGGAGAGCAAGGAGAGAACGTATTAAAGTATCAAAGGAAAGAAAGAAAGAGGGAGAGTAAGGAATAGGAATGGGTAAAAAGGGAGAGAAGAGAAAGACAATGTATGAAAAGAAAGAAATAATGAAAGTATTAAAAAAGGAAAGGGCGTTACTATGGATACAGAAAACTGCAGAAAGAACTTTGAAAATTAAAAAAGAGAAGAAAGAAAAATGTAAAAATAAAATAGAATTAATGTTATGCAATATTTTTGCAAACGTGGACATCAGTTTAATAAATACGCAAACACTGCAGTACAAATTTAGATTCTTTGGAGTCGTAACTCTTTGTAAAAACAAGATTATTTCTCAAGAGATTTTCCGACAGAATTGTTGTACAGTTTGATTTTAATTTATTTATTTTTCATTAATGCATTTTTAGATATTTCTTTTCGATAGAAAAAAAAAAGATAGAATAAAACGAAAAAAAAAAGGAAAGATAAATAAAATAAAAAGATAAAATGAATAAATATAATGAAAAGGTGGAAGAAAGTATTTTCTCTTTAATGATATTATCATTTCAACCACATTGTTTAGATAAAGGTCTTAATTTAAATTTGTTGGAGCGTTGACATACAAATCTTAACCATTTTATACTTAGAAAACAGAGACGACTTCTTGTTATTTACTACGTACTGGCTTAGTCTGGTACAGCGACCTCACATCCCTGTCGACTAAGCATTTAGAATATACCTCTGTAGAGGGGTCAGACCTCCACAATGAGGTCACCTATTGGCCGTGTGTGGAGACCCATGATGCTTAAGGATTAGACCCTGGTGATTGGGCAGCCCATGACAGGCAACACACCAACGGTAAGATAGGTCCTCTCCGATCAATCGGCTCGTCTCATCAAGCCCTAGCACCTATATGATTGTCCCAACTCTATTGACCTTGTGGCAAGCCCGACCCATTTTTAGCATATATGTGCTAGAAGGCGGTGGCTTAATGTCGTGGGTATGACGTTAAACACTCTGATGGTGAAATTCCAATTCTTGAGCTCTGGGGAATAGGGAGTACCCCTTCATCACCATTACTCCCAGGTTCACGCTGACTCGGGGCGTTAGTACCTGTCAGTGTCCCATCTATGGATTAAATAGAAGAAAATGAGTTTTAAAAATGTGTTAAAAATTGAGTTTAAAAAAGACTGAGAACCTATCAAGAATAAATAAAACAAAATGTATTCGGCATAAAATATCCCAATCAGTTGACATGTAAAAACAAACCAACCAACCAACCAACCAACCATTCTATAAAGACCTCAGGTTGCTTATAATACCTGTTGTTCTTAAGTATTTACCCATCTCTGAAATGCACACACACATCATTGCTTAACTTCGATGATCTGACTGAAAACCAATGCTTTCAACATGTCTTGACTGTAAGTTGCACAAAGACAGTGCTTAATATCGGTGATAGAGCATATACGTCTAAGTAAGGATAGCGTAGACACAGTCAACCGCGCTTGGTGACTGTCAGTTTCTTGTCTACATGATCATCAGCCCAATGTTGTCACGCAGGTGTGTTGACCGTGCTTGTAAATTACTGGACAGGATCATCGTTGTTTAACTTTGGTAATCTGGTGGGAACCGATGATTTAAGATTTACATACCCCATATTGATGCTACTGCTCTTAAGTAGTTACCCATCTCGGAAGTGAACAGGGCCATTGCTTAACTTTAGTGATCAGGTCTAAGATGGATGCTTCTGCCTCTTAAGTAATCACCCATCTCGGAAGTAAACAGGATTATTGCTTAACTTTGGTAATTTGGTGGGACCCGATGCTTTCAGCCTCCGATTGCATAAGTAGGTGCTGCTCTTAAGTGTTAACTCATCTCATCTCTGAACAGGTTCATCGCTATTTAACTTCAGGGATCTGATTTGACCTTAAATCAAAATTTAACGAACTTTGCTTAGTCAGACACAAATATTAGTTTGTTGGTTGGATTTTGCGGCATATCAACCCTTGTTGGGTTATTTTATGCAGAAGACGTTTTATTTTATTAATTCTTGATGGGTACGCAAATTTTTTTAAACATGTTAGGTGGTAGATTTAGAAGGCCATCACAATGCAGTTTGGAATAAATAAAAAATAATAATACGGTAACAATGGTGGTGTGTGTTGACCTGTATTTTTTTATTATTTCTTAAATGTTCGAGGTAATACCTCTTTATCAAAAGAATTGAACTGAAGCAGTACAGCTATGGCATTTCTTCCTAAATGAATTTTTTTTTTTTTTTGAAAATGACGTTATTTTTGAAATAACTGTATTCCCGTGTGAGCGTGAATGCGTTTATTTTTATTTTGATAATATTTTGATAATATTTTTATTTTGATAATATTTTGATAATATTAATAATAATAATAATATTAATAATATTAAATGATTAAATTGATGTAAAATCCAACAGGAAACGTCACAAAACACAAATACACTTTTTCATTCGCACATACCCACGTACAAAATCCCGCGCTAGGATACAGTCTTAACGTCACAGCCAACACGCATTTTCAATGTCACGCGCATTACAACATACGCACACGTACAAAAAAAAATAAAAATAAAAATAAACGCATTCACGCTCACACGGGAATACAGTTATTTCAAAAATAACGTCATTTTCAAAAAAAAAAAAAATTCATTTAGGAAGAAATGCCATAGCTGTACTGCTTCAGTTCAATTCTTTTGATAAAGAGGTATTAACTCGAAAATTCAAGAAATAATAAAAAAATACAGGTCAACACACACCACCATTGTTACCGTATTATTATTTTTTATTTATTCCAAACTGCATTGTGATGGCCTTCTAAATCTACCACCTAACCAATACATACACAATGCTTCAAGCAAATTATGAAACTCTCTTTTTTAAACATATTTTTTCAAACACATTTTTTTCTATTTAACCCATAGATGGGACCCTAACAGGTACTACCACTCCGGGTCAGATTGAACCTGTGAGTAATGGCGAAGAAAGGGTACTCCACATTCCTCAAAGTTCCAGAATTTTCAACTTCACCACTAGATGGGTCCCATCTATGGGTCAAATAGTTCTGTTTACAAATTATTTGTATTAGATATAAGTACTTGATATCATATAACCATGTGCAAAAACTTAAAAAACTACAAGGAGAGGATGAATGGTATACAAAAATAGGGTACACCTCACATGGATTAATGGTTATCAAGATAGATTAGCGGTATATTATTAGTGAGTTCGGTTCTCACTAGGCGCCTCATAGTCTGACCTTGATCCATGTTTATTCCTTTAATTCACATGGATAGACTTATATAGAACTACATGAGACTGATAGCCTTTCACTTCGCTCTAATGCACATCCCCATATACGGTTAAAATAGAGCAGATTGGATTCTTTATTCTTATTTAGGCAACCAGTCTAGGAGAAGGAAAACTAAATTCAAACAGCTGCACTCCACTTAAAAATGACCTTGTGTCAAACCCTGTTCTTGAGAGAGCGGTTGGGCAAATATATTGACTCAGAGAAATGTTTACTTTCTTGCCTATGTACGATTAGCCTCTTTCACCTCATTGTCATTGGAGAGTGCATGTCTTCACGGGCCCAACAGATAAATATCTGAGGGTACAACATGATAATGCAAGGCTGCTTAAAGACATGACAAGCAATTATGGCCTGACGTATTTGTCTCATCCATCATACAATCATGACCTTGTGCCCTACTCTTAAATCTGTTGTGATTAAAGAACAGAGAAATTACTTTTTCACCAATTCTCAACTTAGAATCATCTTCAGTTACATGATGAACTTATATTACCAATTATTTTGTTGTTGTTGTAAATAAGATAATTGAAAAAAAGTGAAGAAATATAATCGCTCATTTGCTTGGGCATTTTTTCAAGGGGAAACTTTGAATCACTGGATTGATGGACACGTCTTTATCGTAACTATTATACAAATAAAGGGATTATTTAGACAGATTGACATTTTGCTTGCGGCCATTGTATCAATGACCCCTTCTCAGGGTCAGTGTCATATGACTGGTCCGAAATAAGTTTTCTGAGAATAGATTCACGTTGTAAACCTTTTCTATCTTAAATTCTGTCCATTATGCCAGAGAGTCCGGACCCTTTTAGAAAGATGTTTGGTAGAAACTTCAACAATCACCAACATCAGCTCCTTTCCCTGTCGAGGCTAAATTAAAACGTTTAGTAAAGGTTTGTTATATTGCTTATAAGACTTGGTAGAAACCTCTACAAGCATCAACATGGACCCGTCGCCCTGAGTTCAAATCCTGAACGAGGCTGTTTGCATATCCCAGTGCTAATACCCCTGGAAAAGGTACGCATCCAACTATTCTCCCTCCAGCTATGGGTAAATAGTAAGGCAGGCTCAGATATTTAACTTTGTATAGGTAACTAGTCTAGAAGAAGGAAAACTCAGAATTCAAACCTTTAAACTCCGCTTGAGAAATTGACCTTGTGTCACATCCTGCTAGTGCGGAAGGCTTGGTCAATATATATATATATATATATATATATATATTCTACACATAAGTTGCACATTTTTATTGTTAACTCATTAATACGGTTCCCATAGGATATGCATTAACAATAGTGTTGACAATAACTGTAAATTACTATTATAAAAATTTCGATCTGTCTGGCAAACATCTTAAATGTCTGTAATAAAAGGGGATTTTTTTTCACCTTCAAATTATCACCAATTTTAGGAGAGCGTAAGTGTTTTTTATTCGTCTCACCAGACGATAGAAACATAAAAATTAGACAACGGTAACGAAAGACTTTCCCCTTTTCTCGAAATAGAATCACTGATTTTTGGCCATAACATTTTTTATCTATATAATATCCGGCAGTGATTAGTAAAGTAAGTGTTTGTTAGGTGAAAAAAACTCACAGTTTATACCAATGTTTCTTTTTGTCTTGCTTTTTTCTCTCACATCTTTGTTTCTTAGGTCTTCTTTCTTTTTTTCTTTTTTATTATGTATCTTCTTTTTTGCTTTCTTTCGTTTGTCCTCGCTTATTGTTTAGCTTTCTTGATACTTTTATTCTTTTTGTCTTCTGTCTTTCTTCTCTCCTTTCTTCCTTGATTGATTCATTGTTTTTTGTTTTTTTCTTCATTCTGTCTTTGGCCACTTTCTCCACCATTCTTTTTTTTTCCCATTTACCTTCCTTGTTTTTTCTGCTACTCCTAATATTTCGACTCCTTTCTTTATTTCCTTACTTTTCCACACGTACCTTACTTGTTTTTCCCCTAATCCTACTATTTTTCTCATTCATTCATTCTTTTTCTTTAGTCCCCACTTCCTACTTAGCTTTCTTGATTCTTTTCTTCTCTCTGTATTCGATCTTGCTTCTCTTCTTTCTTTCCTTTTTTCCTTGTTTAATTCATTGTTTGCTCCTTTCCTTCTTTGGTTACCCCCTCATTCATTCTTTCTTTATTTGTCCACACTGACCTTCCTTGTTTTTTTCCTACTCCTCATCTTTCTTTCTTTACGTATACAGATGTGTATATACACAAGTACACATACTTGTATATGCTTTTGAACACAATTACCAGGACACACACAAATACACACATCCATTTTATCCTCTTACACACTAAACTACTAGAACTGACAACAACAAAACATACTTGTACAAGAAGAGAGTGGAAAGAGGCAGATCAAAGATATTTGCCGAAATAAACACAGACTGGACATGAAACCAAATGAAATTAACCAATAAGATTTATTAACCCTATAAACCAAAATGACTATACATTAATTAATGTCCGAGCATAAATCAAAATTGCATTAGCTTGAAGAGGATTTTAAAGAATCCGAAATACGTGCCGTGCCCCTAGAAAAAATCAAACCATTTTGATGACCCTTTTGAGATTATATATATATATATATATATATATATATATATATATATATAATGAAGGATAGAAAATGGGAAAAGTGTTTGCATATAAAAGTGCTCAATCCTAAATTAGCAGAGCAATACAATACAAGATTATGGGACTATACAACCATTACTCAAGTGTCATGTGTATTACATCATTCTCGGACGGAGGAATAGTAAAAAGTGGTTGGTCAAGCGATTCTATAACGTGATGTGTCTTCACGTGATTGAATATTTTACGTGAGACTTATATTCAAAACATCACATGCTTAGGTATTAATGCACGCGGAATTCTGATGTAATAATGATAATAATAGGAAGCGCATGGTGTAATGGTTAAAGTCATGGGAAATGGACTCGTCGCCCCGAGTTCAAATCCTGGACGTGGTAATTGCATTTCACTTAGCACTAATACCCTTGGGAAAGGTATGAAACCTACTCTCCCCCCATCTATGGATAAATAGTAGTGCACACTGGGCTCTTTAACCTTGGTTAGGCAACCGGTCTAGGAGAAGGAAAACTCTGAATTCAAACCTGTTAAACTCCGCTTAAGAAATTGACCTTGTGTCATATCCTGCTCGTGTGGAGGGGACAACCCAGGTGTTAATTCCCTTGAGATTTCTGCTGCAGTGTTTAGTTTCTAGAAGTTTTCTTGTCCTTCCTTTATACTTTTCTCACTGTTTCTTTAATCTGTTTCTTTGAAAGTGTCGGCTTCCATTATTCCCAAGTATTTGTAATTCTTCTCTTTTTTCAAGTGTCCTTATTTCTTCCTGATTAGGTAGTTTTATTCCCTTAACTGTTTTTTGTTCTTTTTATCACGAGCATGGTACATTTGTCGATGCCGAATTCCATTTCTATGTCCTGGATGTATATTCTTATAATTTGTACAAGGGTTTCGAGTTATTTTTCATTTTTGGCAAAAATCTTGATATCGTCCACGGACATAAGGAACAATAGTGAAGAAGGGGTGCTCCACATTTCCCAGACCTCCAGACCTGGAACCTCACCTTCAGATAGAGTTTAACGTCATTCCAAGGATATACATACCCTCAGCCACTGCCTTCTAGCACATATATGATAAAAAGGGTTGGGGCTTGCTATAATGGCAATAGAGTTGGGACAATCATATAAGTGCTAAGGCTTGACGTGACCGATTGGTCGGAGAGGGCCCCTTTGACCGCCCATCTAGCCTAAGTAAGGGCCTAAGTGGAGTGTTGCATGTCATGGACTGCTCAGCCACCAGGATTCTGTCCTTTAGCATCACGGATCGCCACCAACGGCCGACAGGTGGCCCCATTGGGGGGAGGTCCGTCTTGTTTTAACCTCTTTAAGAATATGCTGATCTATATAGAGAATGTCATTTGTTCCCTTGCGGCATCTTTTTTATTCTTCCCGAAATAGTCCCTGGCAATGAAGCGAGTAATAGATTTTTTTCTTTTATCTGCGCAGTTAACATTTTTCTCATCATAGGTAAAATTCCTTTTTGGGGGGTCTCTTTCTCGATCAAGGTAGTTTTTCCTTTTGTCATCCATTCGGGGACGTTTGATTCTTCTAGGTATTTGATTAATTTTCTGGACAATTTTACGATGTGAATATTTTTAGAAATATACTAGCAAAAGAATTCGCCCATCTGGGCGCAAGTATTTAAGTTTTAATGTAATAAAATATATTAAATTTGAAAGACTAACAAAACTAAATAAGAACGAATATAAACATTTTACACTTTTTAAAGCTTTTGATATAATTGATTTCTATATAAAATTATATATAGGATTGCTTTTAATGCGTTTGAGAATAACGTGGTAATATAAAAATCAGTAACAGAAAATAATTATTTATTAGAACCAGTTTTGTTAAAATTATTATTAAAATTATTCCCACCATATACAATGTAAATTTTTATTTCTTAGAGATATATAACACATATTTCAGGATGCATTAATAATATGGGAAGTTTTGCGGCAAACCTAACTCAGCTAGACTTTAATAAAAGTAAACATCGTTAATAAATAAGATGCTAATCAAGATTAAATAATGACTATTTCAATATCGTGATAATATGACTTAAATAACTAAGGAAATCGTGACGTCAGTGGTGACGTAGTTTCAGTTACAGACATTTACATAATCTCCATTTTAATAAAAATACATAAGGTTCTCATAATACATTTGCATAGACTTTAGTATAAAAGATATGACTTTAATCCAATATGTTGGATTTTTCTTGAAGCGGATTTTGGTTGCATCGAAAATAATTTTTTATTCTTCCCGCAGCCAAATCTATTTATCTATTTATCTACTTGTCAGTAATTGATGCTGACAGGAAGATTTGAAAGATTTTCTCTCTTTCAATATTCAATGACTTTAGAAATTGAAAGCTTTCAAAAACGAACGACGAGAGTTTTAATCTTTTTTTTTCTTTTTGGAATTCCACACATGCGCATTTAGGGAATCCTATATCACAAGAAAATACAGTGAATAACAAAAAAACATGGGGTTCCATTCGAATAATGGATATTTTCCATTTCATATATTCGCTGAAATAAAGTTCGATGTTGAGTCAAATATCATTTGTGTAATCTATATCATAACTAACATTATGCCTGTCATAAATGAAGAATTACTTTATAGACTAGCAGAATTACTTACAGACTAGCAGGACCTGTGGATATACCACAGTATGATCTGTTTACTAAAGAGCTATTGATCAATTGATAGTAATCTTGATTTAACTCTCTCGCTCTTTTTTTTCTTTTTTTTTCATTTTTTTCATTATGTTCGATTGAAACAGATTAGCGTTATCACCCCCTCTTTATCTTTCCCCCCACTTTCTTTCTTATATTTTTCTGTCTAGCATGTTCTTTTTCTTCCCATTCTTTATAATAAAAACGTAATTGTCCATTGTTTAGCTGAGGTTATGACACTCATGATAAACAAGAATTCGGCGAGTCATAGCAGATAATCAGGATTTACATTTTTGCATTTCATCTTGGACATTTAGATCGGTCTCTTTTTAACCAGAGGGTGTGGCTAGATGATAACGGTTAAACAAATTAGGAACACCAGGTTTATTATACAGATATAAATAGAACATATCACGATATCGACTATGGGCATACAGAAATTTGTGCGATTAAGTATATGGTAGTATACAAGATAGACGCGACATTGTTTTACCTATTTCCACTTTTCTTCGTACTTTTAAGGAACGCGAGTATTAATATATAGATAGACGAATACATATATCCAAGGATAGATTCCGTGGCATATTTATTTTTAATGTCCCAGACATACACACATACGTAAAATCTGTTGCACACACACATTATATATATATATGTATAATAAAATGGATACAATAGAAACCTACTCGAGTTTCACCATAAGGATCTTCAGGGTTAAATCCACTCGATTAATCGAGGTACCGATTAATTGCAGTCGATCACACGTGTGTGTTCATTGTGTGATTGACTGCAATTAATCGGTACCTCGATTAATTCAGTGGATTTAACCCTGAAGATCCTTATGGTGAAACTCTAGTAGGTTTCTATTGTATCCATTTTATAATAAATTTGCTCTACTTCGTATTGAGCACTTTGTATTTGTTATATCGCTGACTTAACCCCTGAATTTTGCACCTCCCAACCATCGTGCCCATATTCACTGGTAAGTCACTTTTTATCTTTATAAGTACAAATATATATATATATATATATATATAATATATATATATATATATATATATATATATAAGGAAGAAATAGAAACAAATCCGACAGAATATAAAATAAATAAATGTAAAATATAAGACTTGTGAAGAGGATTTATTAGTATTTGAAAATGTAATTGACGTTTAAAACCTTTCGATTATTGAATATTGTTGTGGCGTCGCCAAAATCAGAATTTCCTCGTCGTCAAAATCAGAATTTCCTCGTCGCCAAAATCAGAATTTCCTTGTCGCCAAAATCAGAATTTCCTCGTCGCCAAAATCAGAATTTCCTCGTCGGCAAAATCAGAATTTCCTCGTCGGCAAAATCAGAATTTCCTCGTCGCTAAAATCAGAATTTCCTCGTCGCCAAAATCAGAATTTCCTCGTCGTCAAAATCAGAATTTCCTCGTCGCCAAAATCAGAATTTCCTCGTCGTCAAAATGTTGTGACTGAGTTTATCAATGAACAACATTGAACCCGGAAAGTTTAATAGATTTATTAACTTTTCGTACAAAATGATAGAAATAAATAGATTCAAATGTGCAGTTCTTTAAGCAGCAGCAAGGAATATTCTGTTAGCAAGACGAGCTACTATTCTACTCGACTAATACTTTCGTATCTTTTATGTATTTAGTTGGTTGGGGCCAACTTTCTTGTAGGTGAAATATCCTCCCTTACAACATCCGTTCCTATCGCTCATTGTCCTCGGCAGGTCCTCCGTGCAACAGCCAGTATCCGCTCAGAGCTGGTCACTGCACGTCTTTGCTGGACGGCACAATTAGATATAAAATGCATTCAAGATATACATCTACAAAAATACACCTGAAAAAGAAAAATTGAGTACCAACTTGTATCTCACACTAACAGTTTTTTGGCATTAAATAACCCACAGGGTTATTATACCATTAAACAAACCAAGCCGAATCAAAGAAAATGAAGTTAATGAAAATTATTTATAGCAATTTAAAGAAATTAAGAACTTGAAACAAACTTTATCAAAATGACTTGTTTCGGCATTACATGATCCGAAAAGGTTTGATATGCCGTAAAACAAACCAAACCAGATATTCAGACCTGGAGACTCACCATCAGCTTCATTTTAATCTCATACACAGGATACCCCTTCTTTCGGGGTGGGGTGGGGAGTCAGCGTATTCTGAAAGAGAGAGAGAGAGAGAGAGAGATAGAGAGAGAGAGGGGTATGAACCCTTTTATCCCCCAACTAGGGGCTAAATACTACCTCTGCTGTTCTTCTACAATTATGCCTTAGCTATTAAATAACACACGAAGGTTGAGAGAGAGAGAGAGAGAGAGAGAGAGAGAGAGAGAGAGAGAGAGAGAGAGAGAGAGAGAGAGAGAGAGGAAAGATATCAGTTTCAGTTTATTTTGAAGTAAGTACGTGGTAGATTAAAGTGTTGTTTCTGATTGAATAGGTCGGTGGGGAGGGGGGTAGTTGCATCGATGAAAAATCATCCAGAGGGAATTATCGATTATATGTGAGTTGTTATTACAGTTTTCACGGATTCCGACACTTCTAGGATGGGAGATAGTTCAACGTGATGTCTGTATTTCAAGCAAAAATGACCTTTTACCGCCTTGCCCTCGCGCTTAACAAAACAAAGAAGGCAACAAAGACTTTACAGCGCCGAGGCGTCTGTTTCAGCTGCAAAGTTCAAAGATTTCCAAGTTAGCCTCTCTCTCTCTCTCTCTCTCTCTCTCTCTCTCTCTCTCTATCTCTCTCTCTTTCTCACACACTCTCTTTGTCTCTCTCGCCCCGTCCCTACATAGAATTCCAAGACATTACCTTTGACGCACCCTTTTCCAACGAAGGTCGGATTGTTTAGGAGGGTGAGGAAGAAACGAATAAACCCCGGAGTGAACGATGCTAACTAAAATGAATATAACCACGAAGAATTGTTCAAACTGGCACAGTGCCTGTCAAAAACGAAAGGATTTATTTATGTATGGATCAGCACTTCTACTTGTGCATAGGTTTCGAGATAAAAACGTCAGCTTCATATAGCGCTAATACCCTTGAGGAAGTTAGGAGAGTGCGTTAGAGTCGTATGAAATGGACTCGTCGACCAGAGTTCAAATCCTAGACGAAGCCACTGTTCACATAGCGCTAATACCCTTGGGAAAAGTATGAATCCAACCATTCTCCCTCCATCTATGGGTAAATAGTAGGACAGACTGGGTTCGTTAACCTTGGTTAGACAACCAGTCTAGGAGAAGGAAAAATGAGTTTAAACCTCTTAAATCAGGCCTACTTAGTGATCTATTTCATTTCAATTTATTTTATTTATTTATATATCCGACTATTCTCCCTTCAGCTATGTGTAAATAAGGCAGAATGGGTTCTTTAACTAGTCTAGGAGAAGTAAAACTCTGAATTGAAACCTGTATGAGTCCGCTAAAGAAATTAAACTTGTGTCACGTCCTACTAACGCGAACGGGTTGGTTGATATATAAAGATATTTATAACGTTTGGGTAAAATGACTTAGATAATCAAAATCACAGATTCAAGAGAAACTTTTAAATGATTACATCACGAAACAATTTTCATTGGGTTAAATGAAAATGTTTATTCTGCTTTTCTGGAAATTACTACCCCGTCGTTTCCCTAGTTGAGAACATTGTATATAGCCAGAACTTAATTAAAGAATAGGTTGTTAGAAAAAGATACAAATTATGAATATATCTTGTATTTACAAAACCAAGTTAAAATCATAAGATGTTATTTGATATTTAATCTATTTAATAGAAAACATAAATTTTCATTTTTCATAAATAGGTTTTTTGGGGGGAATGTGGTTGTAGATTTGAATAGAATATAAAATGTTTAAAAAGAGAAAAAACATTTAATTCAAATCACAAGTAATTAGAAAGCAAGTTTCATTAAACCATTATTGATTGGCTTTTAATTCAAAAAGTGCGTCTTTCTAGATTTCTATTTGTGGTGTGCGTGCTGAGAGATAATTTCTAATTCACTATATGTTTACATATACTTATATGTCATTAAAAATATGATATATGTTTACAAATATTTATACCTCATTATAAATATAATTTGACAAGAAAAATTATATTTTTAATGATGTATAAATATATGTAAACATACAAATTGAAAATGATCTCTCAGCACGCACACACAGTAAAGCGACAATTCTTTCAAGCCGTAGTTGTATCAGTGTTACTGTATGGCTGCACCATTTTGACCATAACTAAATGCCTTGAGAATAAGATAGATGGAAACGCTATAATCCCTTTCATCTCACCACTTATGGGTTAAATAGCATTGTTACTGTTTTTCTACAAGGAAGGGTCAGACATTAAATAACACATGAAGGTTGGTATGCCATTAAATGACCAAAAAGAAAATATATTGTACTAGAATATTGATTTCATTTTCTTAGTGTGTCTTCACATTGTATGAATACTCGAATGCATGAGACGGTAAAAGTTCACACAGATATCTGTTTTTTTCTTCAAAACCTCCCCCAATATATATATATATATATATAATATATATATATAATATATATATATATGTGTGTGTGTGTGTGTGTGTGTGTGTATGTGTGTGTGTAAGTGAAAAATAACAGAAGATTTAAAATTTTAGCCTTATAGCCTATTTCAGGGAACCTAGAGAAATTGTCTAGTATCTCCCATCATCAGATGCAATATCTGGCTCTGAGACTAACAATAAGAGCACACGTTGAGCTCTGCAAACTACGACATTTAAAACAAAACTACTAAGTTGTAAGGAATATTTCTTCATCTGATCTTTGGATTATATAATATATATATATATATATATATATATATATATTGGTTATAAGGATCATTCATTGTGAGGTTCAGCTTTAATGTTACAGATTATCCGTAGTGAGAACACGATGTGCCTAGTATCAGATGTGTGAACGGACAGAGCAATATAGAGAAAATAAATGAAGGAAAAACTTTAAATTAGCTTCATGTAAAAATGTGTTTCACCTTCAAAATGTCAGCATCATCAGAAATCAGGAAAAACCTGGTTGTTAGAAAACCTTTTCTGGGACCGCTGCACCATTAGTTATAATAAATCATCTTAACTACACTATCCACTGTCAATTCCCCACACCTCATCCAAACACCTAACCCCACTCCGTTCCTATACTCACAAGCCGAAACACCCTACCCCATAGATTAGATACTTAAAACCCTAGAAAAGATTTCGCTGATATCAGTTAAGATAAATTATTACATGGAGCGAATTTACAGTTTTTCCTTTATTTATTAACTAGAAGCGGCTACCCGGCGGCATCTGGGTAGAGGAGAAAAAAGAAGAAAAAAGGAGAAGAGAAAAACATTGTGTAATGGTTAGCAATCTAGTCTTAAAAATAAATAAATTAATGTGATTATTTTATAAACATTTCCTAACAGGAAAAATAAAAATGAATAAAAAGAAAAAAATGATTGTTTTGGGGTTCATAAGGAGATTCAAAATATAAACAAACTTTGCTTAGATTGTCGAACAGCAGACGGGAAATCTTTTTTTTAAGTAGAATTTATTCAATAAATATTGTTACATAATCGCCGCACAGCACCTATATTTGTGGCCTTGTGCCAGACTTGGAAAAGAACCTTAGAAAAATGTACTACCGATTATCTTGAGTTGCTGGGTGGTCTTTGTGGAATCACCGAAAAAGTAGTTAGGATAGATAACATCTTTTTAACGAGAGAAAGCAGACGATAAGTCTAGGATTAAGGAAAAAACAGTATTTTGGACTCCAAGAAGCCTTTGATCTTTAGGTTAGTGAACTCTGGTTGACCAGTGAGATTGGAACGAATCGAAAGAAGTCGAACGTTCTAGAGAAGGAATCGTCTAGAAGATTTTAGAAATACTATTTAAGACCCGCGAATAGAATCACGAGGAGTCAGTTAGGGTCTGCGATCAGAGCAGTGAGGGTCCGAGAGTCAGAGGCAGTTAGAGCCAGGAGGCGTGCGTGGCAGTTGGCAGTTAATGAACTGAGGTCGCTGATGTGTGAAACCCGAGATGTAATATTTTACACTGGACGAAGTTAAAACCATATTTAAGGAAGCTGACCATCTCTCTCTCTAAAAAGTTATAGGAAGTTTGGAACATAATAAACTTCTGAGAAGTAAATCTGGTGTTATTAGTCTGCTCTATTTACAACGAAAGAAATCTTTTTATGAATGGACTCACGATGCAAACAAGATAGTAAAGTCACTATCGCAAAGAAATCGTACTCATGAATGAAAGTCATTAAAGTGTAAACTTGTCAACACGTCAAATTGGCCGTAACGAGGAGCACGCGGCGTGCGTAAAGTGACATCTTCCCTTGACCATAAACGAAAGAAGTGGGAGAAGATTTTGGGGCTAGCTAAGACTGACTGCTACAGCTAGATCTGTGTATGTAAACAAACGAAACTCCGTACGTACGTTAAATACGAATTGGTACCGCTACGTTAAATATTCCTAATTGAAAGCCAATAACGTAACATATCGCTAATTGGAAGCCAATACGTTACAATATATTTCAAAGTGAAAAAACATTCAATATATATATATATATATATATATATATATAGCCATGTTCAAAACGGGACATAACTCCTATTTTGTTTACACCGACTTATCTCCCTTAGATTGTTTTTTTTTCTTAGCCTCTGAACAAATCGCTATTTTTTACTATCTCGTATGTTTTCACATACGGGTATTTCAAATTAAAAGATGGGATTTTCTATCCAATAACTTAAAAGTATTTATTCTTGGAAGTGTAGCCAAAAGGACTTCTGTTGTGATTGACATTTATTTAGACTGTGAGAAAATTCGGCCTGTTTTGTCATCCATAGTTGAAATTGACGACTTTTTGATTTAAAAAAAAAATCTCAGAAATTATGCAGCATATCATCGCATATTTTTTAACTTAGATTTTTTCAAAGATACAATTTAGGGCTATCTTTTGTTAAATTTTCAAGTTAGTCACGGATATTGACAGACATGTAAAATTGACATTGAAATTCTTAACGTAGTAAAAAAATCAATTTAACTTAGATACATTTTTTTGCATCAATTTAAAGAAAACTATTTTTTTTAAACTATAAAAAAAATATGCTACATTATTTGTTTCTTAAGTTTTAAGAAGTTAACTTTTAAG
Source organism: Doryteuthis pealeii (assembly GCA_023376005.1). NCBI lineage: Eukaryota > Metazoa > Mollusca > Cephalopoda > Myopsida > Loliginidae > Doryteuthis > Doryteuthis pealeii. Next base: position 58,828,852 of record CM042145.1, on the reverse strand, counting down.
TTTTAAAATAACTTTTTTAGTGTATTGAATTTATATTTTGGTTATTTTTCTAGATATTCTTCAGGGTATGATTTTCAAGAAATGTAAAAATTAGGGACCGGGAATTTATTTTCTTCAAATGGTCAAAGGTCAACTCCACATTCTGAATTGATTAAACAAATATTTTGAAGTTTCTTTAATAAAATAAGCCAATTGTTATAAAATTAAGTCGTTGGAAAATAATTTGGTGAAAATTTCATTGAAATTGGACAATTCCCGGATTTTCGGTAATTGTTTTAAAATTAGGAAATAAAAAAAAATTTATGATCTCCCTTGGCAATCCTTGAACATACATATATATATATGGCTATTTTCAGCCGACAATATTTGGGAGAATATGTGCTTAAATCCCGCCTAATTAATCATTAATGAATTAACTTTCAAAAAAATTAGGTTTGACTTCAATTAAGCACATATTCTCCCATATATATATATATATATATATATATATTATATATAAATTGCATTAAAATAAAAAAACCTATTTAATATTATTAGAATCGCATTTTACCTGTAAATATCTTTGTAGATTACGGAAACTCCTGAACGTCTCAAACATTGTGGGTAAATCGGTGAAATGTAATACATTTTATACGTAATCTAATATTATCTCTTACGTGCTATTTTGCATTAGTAACCTGATTTTATTTTTATATATAATATTAAAATAAATTAACTATTATTATTTTATTAACAATGCCTAGAAAAAAAAATGAATAAAAGAAAAAAATATTATTTCGGTTTTGTTTACATTTTGCGATCATAAAATTCATTCAATTAATATCCTATTTCAAAGCGAAAAACGTTCACTATATATATATATATATATATATATATATATATATATATATATATATATATTTAATTGAAAGAATAAAACGACCATATTTATTATTAATCATTTTTTTTTCTTTTTTCTATTATGTAGAAACAAATCAAAACTTATTTTATTAAAAAAACTTTTTAATTTGTTTAAAAAGGTAAATAATAAAAAATGACTGCGCTTATTTTGTGTGTGGAAATTTTAATTAAAAAAAAAGTGCATAGGCATGAAACCTCTGTGAAAAATTAATGTCTAAAATTTTAAGATATATATAAATGCAAAAAAAAAAAGCAAAAGAAATCTAAAAATCAAACATCTTATTAGATAGAATTTTGTATTTGTTTAAAAGTTGAATATCAACTCACCGTTATGACAAAAGTGTAACTAAGTGATTAATTCTTAAACTGTCCATAAAAATTGTATAATAAAAAAAATTAAATAAACGATTGTTTATCCTTTACAATGAAATATTTAATACAACTTTGAATCAATAAAAATGTAAATTTAATATGAAAAAAAAAGAAAAAATTGATCGAGCGTCCGTTATTCATTTGTTTACTTTTAGCAAGAAACGCCGAAAATGGCCGAGTAGAATTTTAACGTTATTTTATAATGCTATTTAATTTTTAAATGTATTCGATTATATAAATCAAATCTTCATTACTTTTGTTCAAAAACCAAGCCCTGATGATATTTAATGTGTATATATATTTACTTTATCGTTAATTGTTTTATTTTCAAAGTTATCTCCAGATTCTCACAACTGCCCTTTATATATGTACAGAAGATTATATATTATCTATATATATAAAAGAAGTTTGGTATGTACGTGTCGACGTATAACTCCAAAACGGGAGGTCACTTAGATTCGAAATCTTACATACAGATTAATATTCTTCTAAGAAACACACCAAATTTTGTTTTTGATTTTTACTGATTAAAGAATATAGTTAATTAATCAAACAAAATCAAAGGATTTTCAGAAAGCATCGCATATTTGCTCCTGCTGATACGTCAGCAGCAGGAGTTTGCCTGCTGCCTGTTTTCAGCAAATGTCCGCTCTATTTCTACTAATAAGTCAACATTGCTGAATGCGATTGTTTTGTAATTTAGTACGAATTATTATTTTTTCAAGCTAACTCCAGCCAGCAAAAATCATAAAATCCCTTTCACATAATCATTTTAACATATACTCCTACAAATTTTAATTTCACATTATCCCAATACAACCTTACACCATTCATATTTTACATAATTAAGTAAATAAATAAATAAATGAATAAATGAATAAAAAAAATCCGTTATTAACCGACCATGAACGGGTTAAAACTCTTCTCTTTTTTTAAAAAGAGAATTTTTCTATTTTTAAATTTGAAGTATTTCTTTTTCTTTCAAAAACTGTTACAATGAAGATACAGTTCGGCAACATATTCCTGGCGTCAGCGGATGTACACAAGTTGAAGCGTGCACGTGGTGTACACGCTTTTTGTAACAACAATCCTTCTGATTTGAATTTAAATTATTTTCTACTTCTCTCTCGATGAGTCCGGATTAAAATCATGCTCTGATGATGATTTTTTATAATCGAAATATTGTTCAATATTAGCTATGAAAATCATATAAAATATATTCATTTTTAACAATATTGTGTGTTTTCATACTCTTTTATCTATATATATATATATTATATATATATCGTCGGATTCATTTCCTTTCTCTTTACTCATATATATATATATATATATATATATATATATATATATATATATATATGTGTATATATATATATATGGTGGTCGAATGTGTCTATACAAATAGACTGTTTTATTGATATATACATTTTCCTTTGTTTCGTGACTTGTTAATTATTAAACAACTTCTCTGAATAGATTTGTGAGAAAAAGTCAGATTTTTAGTAGAGTACAAATTCTAAATTCAGATCTGATAACAAAAGAGACCGTCGTTGTCATGAGACATATTAAAAGAATAAAAATATAGAAATAATCCGGTTAGATCAGTGGAAAAATGTTTAAATATCTTTCTCTAAATGATGGACGAGTTTTTAACTTCAATATACCAATGCATCTTTTACGTCCACAGCATACGAGTATTTTTTTTTTGTTTATCTAGAAAGGTTTTATACTAGTGGACATGCGATTAAAAATATACAGTTATGAGCCCTTTCTCTAAATACATTTTGGTACTCCCGTTCCTTGAAAAACATCCATCATTGTTCATACAATCATTTTTCCATTCTCTTGGATAGTCCTGACGATGGTTTAACATAGACTGAAAAGTTTGAACGTCGATTTACCATAAAATAAATTGTTCTTGGAATTGCCATGTATAAAATTTTACATACAGATAAAATACGGAACACTGAATGAAAATGTAAGACCAGATTGTTGGAATTATCAAGATTTTATTTAACACAGGCAGAGAATGCTTCTACCCTAAAAGTGAATTAATTACCTCAACCGTGTTGTTTGTGCGTCCTGGCCGCTGGAATCCTAATCTGAAAAGTGTCATGGCGGAAACCCCACATTCGGGTTCACCATCAATCCCGACTGATTAAGGGGAGTAACTAGATTTCGTTAGGTCTGAACATAACAGAAATGCTTTGATTTTCTATTCACTCCTAGTGGACATTAGAAAAAAAACCGGGGGTTGTAAGCTAATCTTGAAGACTTTTCCTCAGTGTAATGAGTTCGATACTCACAGAGTGACTCTCAAGGGATCAGGTAGAACAAAGCTGATATTCATCTATCAATATTCTAAAAAGGCATGAATCCACGCGCCCTTTCGTTGTTACCAAGTTTTAAAAATAACAGAATAAGGAGCTGTGAAGATAAAACAGTATTAATATTAATTATCACAACGTTTGGTAAGTTTATTTCGGAACTATTGCTAAATAGTTCAATATGTAAAAGATATAATAAGCATGATTTAATTCTCAAGCTTTTTTCTTTCCTCCTTTTCATCTTTTCATAATGTTTGATTGAAACAAATTAGCGTTATCGTTTCCACGCGCTCACCCCTCTCTCTACCTTTCCCTAATTTTCTTTCTAATCATATTATCTGTGTAGCATGTCTTTTCCTCTCCTTCTTATAATAGAAACGGAATGGTCCACTATTAAGCTGAGTGATGAACATAAGAAATAAAAATTCAGCGGATAAGTAACATCAAATGATCAGGGTTTACATTTTTGCATTTAGTCTTTGACGATTTGAACGGTCTCATTTTTAACCAGAGGGTGTGTGAGATTATAACGGTTGTAAAATTAAGGAACATGAATATCAATATATATTGAATTTGTACACAATTATATTGTTTCATTCTATGTAAACAAATTTTATACACTTATATCATAAAAGTAATTTTGGAGTTGTCTTTTGTCTGTATCAGCGGGACAGCAAGGAGTCTCCTTTTCATTAATGAAAGAGAGTTGTTTCTTTGCATCTGTAGTGGAGCGCCACATCTACAATCAGCTCCCCATTTTCTGCACAGATCCAAGCTGTACTATTCTCATTGGCGAACGAACAATTTGCAACAATTATATGTTTCAATTACGTGGGTAATGGTCAACAAGCTTAGATTTTAAAGCCATGTTTAGTGAGTTCAATCTCCTCT
>CM042145.1:58793349-58824259 GCA_023376005.1 Doryteuthis pealeii | reverse complement strand
ACTTTTTTTCAATTATCTTATTTACACAACAACAATAATTGGTAATAATAAGTTTCATCATGTAACTGAAGATGATTCTAAAGTGAGAATTGGTGAAAAAGTAATTTCTCTGTTCTTTAAATCACAACAGATTTAAGAGTAGGGACAAAGGTCATGATTGTTTGATGGATGAGACAAATACGTCAGGCCATAATTGCTTGTCATGTCTTTAAGCAGCCTTGCATTATCATGTTGTACCTCAGATATTTTATCTGTTGGGCCGTGAAGACATGCACTCTCCAATGACAATGAGGTGAAAGAGCTAATCGTACATAGGCAAGAAAGTAACATTTCTCTGAGTCAATATATTTGCCCAACCGCTCTCTCAAGAACAGGGTTTGACACAGGTCATTTTTAAGTGGAGTGCAGCTGTTTGAATTTAGTTTTCCTTCTCCTAGACTGGTTGCCTAAATAAGAATAAAGAACCAATCTGCTCTATTTAACCGTATATGGGGATGTGCATTAGAGCGAAGTGAAAGGCTATCAGTCTCATGTAGTTCTATATAAAGTCTATCCATGTGAATTAAAGGAATAAATGGATCAAGTCAGACTATGAGGCGCCTAGTGAGAACCGAACTCACTAATAATATACCGCTAATCTATCTTGATACCATAATCCATGTGAGGTGTACCCTATTTTTGTATACCATTCATCCTCCTTGTAGTTTTTTAAGTTTTTGCACATGGTTATATGATATCAAGTACTTATATCTAATACAAATAATTTGTAACAGAACTATTTGACCCATAGATGGGACCATCTAGTGGTGAAGTTGAAAATTCTGGAACTTTGAGGAATGTGGAGTACCCTTTCTTCGCCATTACTCACAGTTCAATCTGACCCGGAGTGGTAGTACCTGTTAGGGTCCCATCTATGGGTTAAATAGAAAAAAATGTGTTTGAAAAAATATGTTTAAAAAGAGAAGTTTCATAATTTGCTTGAAGCATTGGTTGTATTGTTTAGGTGTAATTTAGAAGGCCATCACAATGCAGTTTGAATAATAAAAAATAATAATACGGTAACAATGGTGGTGTGTGTTGACCTGTATTTTTTTATTATTTTGAATTTTCGAGTTAATACCTCTTTATCAAAAGAATTGAACTGAAGCAGTACAGCTATGGCATTTCTTCCTAAATGAATTTTTTTTTTTTTTGAAAATGACGTTTTTTTGAAATAACTGTATTCCGTGTGAGCGTGAATGCGTTTATTTTATTTTTTTTTTTTTTTGTACGTGTGCGTATGTTGTAATGCGCGTGACATTGAAAATGCGTGTTGGCTGTGACGTTAAGACTGTATCCTAGCGCGGATTTTGTACGTGGGTATGTGCGAATGAAAAAGTGTATTTGTGTTTTGTGACGTTTCCTGTTGGATTTACATCAATTTAATCATTATAATTTATTAATATTATTATTTATTAATATTATCAAAAAATTATAAATAAAATATTATCAAAATATATCAAATAAAAATAAACGCATTCACGCTCACACGGGAATACAGTTATTTCAAAAATAACGTCATTTTCAAAAAAAAAAAAATTCATTTAGGAAGAAATGCATAGCTGTACTGCTTCAGTTCAATTCTTTGATAAAGAGGTATTACCTCGAACATTAAGAAATATAAAAAATACAGTCAACACACACCACTTGTTACCGTATTATTATTTTTTTTTCCAAACTGCATGTGATGGCCTTCTAAATCTACCACCTAACATGTTTAAAAAATTGCGTACCCATCAAGAATTAATAAAATAAAAGTCTTCTGCATAAAATAACCCAACAAGGTTGATATGCGCAAAATCCAACAACAAACTAATATTTGTGTCTGACTAAGCAAAGTTCGTTAAATTTTGATTAAGTCAAATCAGATCCCTGAAGTTAAATAGCGGATGAACCTGTTCAGAGATGAGATGAGTTAACACTTAAGAGCAGCACCTACTTATGCAATCGGAGGCTGAAGCATCGGTCCCACCAAATTACCAAAGTTAAGCAATAATCCTGTTTACTTCCGAGATGGTGATTACTTAAGAGGCAGAAGCATCCATCTTAGACCTGATCACTAAAGTTAAGCAATGGCCCTGTTCACTTCCGAGATGGGTAACTACTTAAGAGCAGTAGCATCAATATGGGGTATGTAAATCTTAAATCATCGGTTCCCACCAGATTACCAAAGTTAAACAACGATGATCCTGTCCAGTAATTTACAAGCACGGTCAACACACCTGCGTGACAACATTGGGCTGATGATCATGTAGACAAGAAACTGACAGTCACCAAGCGCGGTTGACTGTGTCTACGCTATCCTTACTTAGACGTATATGCTCTATCACCGATATTAAGCACTGTCTTTGTGCAACTTACAGTCAAGACATGTTGAAAGCATTGGTTTTCAGTCAGATCATCGAAGTTAAGCAATGATGTGTGTGTGCATTTCAGAGATGGGTAAATACTTAAGACAACAGGTATTATAAGCAACCTGAGGTCTTTATAGAATGGTTGTTGGTTGGTTGGTTGGTTTGTTTTTTACATGTCAACTGATTGGATATTTATGCGAATACATTTTGTTTTATTTATTCTTGATAGGTTCTCAGTCTTTTTAAACTCAATTTTAACACATTTTAAAACTCATTTTCTTCTATTTAATCCATAGATGGGACACTGACAGGTACTAACGCCCCGAGTCAGCGTGAACCTGGGAGTAATGGTGATGAAGGGGTACTCCCTATTCCCAGAGCTCAAGAATTGGAATTTCACCATCAGAGTGTTTAACGTCATACCACGACATTAAGCCACGCCTTCTAGCACATATATGCTAAAAATGGGTCGGGCTTGCCACAAGGTCAATAGAGTTGGGACAATCATATAGGTGCTAGGCTTGATGAGACGAGCCGATTGATCGGAGAGGACCTATCTTACGTTGGTGTGTTGCCTGTCATGGGTGCCAATCACCAGGTCTAATCCTTAAGCATCATGGGTCTCACACACGGCCAATAGGTGACCTCATTGTGGAGGTCTGACCCTCTACAGAGGTATATTCTAAATGCTTAGTCGACAGGGATGTGAGGTCGCTGTACCAGACTAAGCCAGTACGTAGTAAATAACAAGAAGTCGTCTCTGTTTTCTAAGTATAAAATGGTTAAGATTGTATGTCAACGCTCCAACAAATTTAAATTAAGACCTTTATCTAACAATGTGGTTGAAATGATAATATCATTAAAGAGAAAAATACTTTCTTCCACCTTTTCATTATATTTATTCATTTTATCTTTTTATTTTATTTATCTTTCCTTTTTTTTTTCGTTTTATTCTATCTTTTTTTTTTCTATCGAAAAGAAATATCTAAAAATGCATTAATGAAAAATAAATAAATTAAAATCAAAACTGTACAACAATTCTGTCGGAAAATCTCTTGAGAAATAATCTTGTTTTTAAAGAGTTACGACTCCAAAGAATCTAAATTTGTACTGCAGTGTTTGCGTATTTATTAAACTGATGTCACGTTTGCAAAAATATTGCATAACATTAATTCTATTTTTTTTACATTTTTCTTTCTTCCTTTTTTAATTTCAAAGTTCTTTCTGCAGTTTTCTGTATCATAGTAACGCCCTTTCCTTTTTTAATACTTTCATTATTTCTTTCTTTCATACATTGTCTTTCTCTTCTCTCCTTTTTACCCATTCCTATTCCTTACTCCCTCTTTCTTTCTTTCCTTTGATATTTAATACGTTCTCTCCTTGCTCTCCATTCATTACTCTCCTACAGATCATATTTTCCACTTTTTTTCATCTCTTTATTTTAAGGTTATTTCTGAATTAAAAATTTTAGTATGGCGTAAACGAATTTGCGGCATCTTTCTTCGAGATATCAGAAATATTTTATCCACTGCTAAAAAGAAATTCTAGAAAAGAAAGTGCATATTTTCGGTTGTCCTGAACAATGCATCAATTTTTGCTTTCCATGTTTTATTCCATTTAAATCGGAAAATGCTTAAAGGAAAGGAAAATAATTTACAATAATTTTTTTTTAATTTAAAAATGCACATATGTAAATCTCACATTTATATGTTAAACTCGGATGAATAGAATTCTTTTACCTTAAAGTACGTCGAAAAATTATGCAAGCGTTTATTTAACGTCTGTTCTCAGGCATTTATTGGCCTAGATTTTAATTGCTAGGCATGTATTGTGTCTTGGATAAGGTTGTTGGATTTTACGGCATGTCAATCCTTGTTGGGGTTTTTATGCCGAAAAGATTTTCTTTATTCATTCTTGTTGGGTGTTCAATTTTTAAAAACTCAATTACTTTTTTTCAAACTCAATTATTTTTTTAAAACTCATTTTTTTAAAACTCATTTCTTTCTCCTCAATGACTCCGATATTGGTATCTCACCACTATAGTAAGAAAACTAGTTATTTGACATGTATGTTAAACAGGTAAATAGATATTCATCACAACTGATTATGAGGAAAATATTTTTGTAGTTAAAAGTATTTTCCCTCTTGATAGAGAAGAGCAGACTGGACTTTATAACCTTGGTCTGACAGCCGATCAAAGAGATAGAAAACTCCGAATTGAAACCAGTTATAGACCTAGCGAGAGGTGAACACAGCCAAGCTATTCCTGCCCTCGCCCCCCCCTTGTCGCCTGGGGCTGTAGAATCCACCGACTGCACTCTGTAGAAGAGTAGAATCTCTTTAATAGAGTCACTTGTTGGTCATAGTGTTTTTTTATCATATGTGTACTAGTATGCGGTGGCTGAGGTCTTAGTGACTTGGGAATGATGTTAAACTGCATTTAGTCGTGAAGTTCCAATTCTGGAATTCTGGAAAATGTGGAGTACCCCTTCAATGCCATTACCTCCAGTCCATCTGACTTAGAGTTTTAGTAACTGTTAGGGTTCTATCTAGACCGGTTAAATAAATCAAAAACGAGTTTTAAAAATTCGAATACCAACAAGAATGTATAAAATAAACCATGGGTTGATAGGTTGTAAAACCAACCAACCAACCTAGTTTGGTTGTGTCATAGAATTTTTACGTATTGCTATCTAATAATAATAATTTCCTAAAATATTTATTTGATCAATATATGGGAACCTAGAAGCTACTAACAATCCAGGCTAGAGTAGTCCTGGGAGTAATGCGACAAAGAGGTATTGCACAATTCCCGAGCTCTAGACCATCCTCATCAGATGCAGTTTAATATCATACCCAGGATACCCCCTTTTTGTGGGATTAGTCTTACCCTCTGCAGGGGATATAATTGACGTATTCCAAGCCCTTCAATCAGGATACTACTACTACTAGTAGTGGTAGTTGTATAGATGACAGTTTGATTTATAAAGAAAGTAAACCCTGTTAAAAGAGGTACCCCATACTTCACAGAGCTCCAGAACTAGAACATCATCATCAGATTCAGTTTAATATCATACCCAGGAAACTCCATGAGGGGTGGGTTTTATCCCCTGCAAGGGATACAATTGGCATATTCTAAGACCTTCAGACAGTCAATGTTGCTACTACTACTACTACTACTAGTAGTAGTAGTAGTAGTAGTAGTAGTAGTAAGTAATAGTTTGATTCTAAGGGAAGTAAACCCTGTTACCAAAGAACTGGGCTTTTAGAAAGCATTGATATTTTTTTTAACAGACTCCAATGTAAACACTCATAAAAAAATATTAGTTCAGTGCTTTTAGAATTCAGTTTTCTTTAATTAAAATTCCATCAATTTCGCCTTAAATTTCATTTTTGTCAAATGAAAAGCTAAAATCTTGAAGATAAAATAAATTAGATTTTTTTTCAATTATGTTCATTCATTATTTTATTTGCAATATTTAGTTATCAAAGTCTGTTGTTAATTCAAAATAAATTTAATAGCGGCGTGAGTTGGCAAATATCATAAGGTATGCTGCATTACTAAACCTACAGTCTACTATCTAAGTCTGCTGATATATCTATTTCATTTTGTGCCTTCGGTTAAGTCACGTTGAAAGCACCGGTTCCCGTTATATTACCGAAGTTAAGCAGCGATGAGCCAGTTTAATACTTAGATGGGTGAATATTTAAGAAACATCAGGTACTGTAAGCAACATATCAAAATGACTTGATTCAGCATTAAATGATTCAAAAACAGTTGACGTAAAACAAAACAACCAAAGACTTAGTGTCTCCGTTTTTTTCTGACAATGAGGCAATCATTGATTCCCAGAAAACAACCGTCCTAATGATAAAGTAAAATATAAATCTTTTTATTTTTCATTTTATCTTCTTCTCCTTTTATTTCTTTTTTTCGTTTTTCTTCTCCCTTTCAGTTTTCTTCTTATCCTTTTCATTTATTTTTTCTTCCTTCTTTGTCGTTTATCTTCTTTCTCTTTTTATTTATTTTTTCTTTTATTTTCTTTCCTTTTTCTTTTTTCTTCTTCCTTCTTTGTCGTTATCTTTCTCCTTTTTATTCTTTTTTCGCTTTTTTCTTTTTCCTTTTCATTTCCTTTTCTTCTTTCTCCTTTTCAATATTTTTCTTTGTTCTCTTTTTTCTTTCTTCTTTTAATTTTTCATTTTTCTTCTTTCTCTTTTCTTTCTTTTTCTTCTTTTTGTTTTTTCCTTTCATTTTTTCCTCTTTCTTTTTGTGGTTCATTTTCTTCTTTCTCTTTTTCCATTTCTTTTTCTTCTTTTTGTTTTTCCCCGACAAGATCAGACCCTCATTTAATTGGTTATTCCTACCAAATACTAAGGATTTCCACATAGATATGTGTGACCCATACATGAGACCCTAACAGGTACTACCTCCCAGGGCCAGAATGCATCTAGAAGTAATGGCAATGAAGGGATACTTAACACTCCCTAGATCTATAGAACTGTAGCCTCACTATCAGATACAGATCAATGTTATACCCGGGACACCCCTTTTGTTGTAGAGTCTTACTTAAATTGTAAGGGATACAGTCAAAATATTCTAAGCCTTACAGACAGAACTCCTAAAACGTAAAGTATTTTAACTTCGTAGCCTGGTTTGTATGTATATATTAATATATTTTGTTTGCTTGTATATATATATATATATATATATATATATATATATATATATATATATATATATATATATATATATAAATATATATGATGTTGCTACCTCCGAACAATATTGGAGTGGAAGCGTCTTCTAGAGTGCCATCTATGGGTTAAATAGATTTTAAAAAATGAGTTTTAAAAAATTGAATACCAACATGAATCTATACTGAAGACGTTTTATTTTATTCAAGTAACTATTCTTAATTTTCTTATTATAATGGAGATTGTATGTTTGTCTGTCTGTAACCAAATCTATATTACTACTCAAGTCACAATTCCCTTTGTTTTACGTAACATTCTCTATGATTTTATTTTTATTTAAACCTCAATTATTAATAGAATTGTTTTACATTATTTATACTGTTGGCCTTATCTACATACTAATAACATGCAATTGTATTTATATATAACAAAATAGCGGTTTGCACTGTGAACGGGTAGGTTAATTTGTATATTGATATTGAAAATTTGATTTTAATAAGTATGTGCATAGTATTATTGATTTCTAATTGTTTGGTCTTATTTTAATGAATAAGAGCAAAAATCCCGGTGATAAATCTTAAAAGAAATCCATTTGCAAGAATAAATAACTGTAATTTTATTCTTTACATCCTAATTTAACTAAATAGTTAAATTAGAAAAATTAATTAATGAAAAAGTTTGTGGAAAAGTTTCATTTGTTCTATTTTTCGATTATACCCCTCTGTTTTAAATCTTTTTATCTGCATTCTTATTTAGTTTCATTGGCCTTTCTAATTTAATATGATATTTTATTACATTAAAACCTAGATTCTTGCGACCGAGGGTGCATATATTTGCTAGTACACATAATTTACTGTTATACGACATTAATAATTTCTATCTAAAACTAATGATATTCAAACAGATCTATGTGACCCATACATGGGACCCTAACAGGTACTACTGCTCGTATTCTAATGCGTCTAGGAGTAATGCCAATGAATGGACAGTTCACTTTACCCAGTTCACTTTACCCAGATCTATAGAACAGAAGCCTCACTATCATATACAGTTTAGTGTCATACTTTCTCCCCTTTATGGGATACAGTCAACGTATTCTAATCCCCGCTGATAGGGCTCATAAAAAATAAAGTACCCGTGCTTAATATTGTTCAGTTTTGTGTCGCATGATTTTAGCGCAACAACGTACTGAATGATTACAAAATTGAAAATTGTCCTTCAGAGATATGTCTTCAAGTACATGATTTTCCCATGAAACATAAACCTGTCATAGCGATTGAAGAAGGAAACTTATCAGTGCTTTCGTAAACGGTTCTTTTTTTTCTACTTGTGTCGTATATTCATAACGAGGCTTTACGAGTGACAACGGATTATATCTTATGAGCAGATACCTAAGGCTTTCTGGTAAAATTTCTAAAAGATTATGAGAATAAACAAGATGTGAAGTTAATGAAAAACGTTTGTTAAATTAATATATTTTGCTTACTGCAGTGAAATATGTGTTAGAAAAAATGCTATAATCATGTGTGATAACTTGTTACGAATTTCAGCTCAAAAAGAAATAATATAATAAAATATTGCGACGCTTTTCTGTGATGAGCTAATATGCGTCCCAAAATTCTATTCAGATAAATAAATACATAAATATTTTCGTCGTTTAGAAATACGTAAAATCTTATTTCATGTACACATGTAAAGATTATCTACGTCACCACTATATGTTAATACTCGTGTTCCTTAAAAGTAAGACTCTTATCACCTTGCAACACCCTCTAGTTAAAAGTGAAACCGCCCAAAATAGATTGTACTGATCAGAAGTGTGGATTTATCTTATGTATATATTAATACCCACTTCCGGCCATAATCTTGCAACACCCTCTAGTTAAAAGTGAGACCGTCCAAGATGAAATGCAAAAATGTAAACCCTGATTATCTGGTGCTGCTTATCTGCAGAAAATCTTATTTCTCTGAGTGTTGTCATCTCAAATAAATAATCTACCATTCCGTTTTTATTATAAAGAAAGAAATGGGAGAAAAAGGACATGTTACACAGAAAATACATAAGATTATTATACTTTTTACATATTGAACTATTCTCAATAGCTCTTAAGTAAACATATCAAACGTTGTAATAATTAGATTATCATACTGTGGTATATCCACAGGTCCTGCTAATATAAACAAATATCTGTATTATTGGTGTAATAATTCAAATAAGTAAAAAAACAAACGCTTATTTATGTGCTGACTACCACGTAACAGGAATTACACAAAGACACCTGTAAACTGAAAATTTATTTTCTGTGTTATTCTTCCCCTTTCCGGAAGTGGAAATAAATATATTTCCGCTTCGGAGACTTTCTCCCCTCTACACACACCAAACACTAAATTTGTTTCGGATAACGACTTCCAGGGATAACCATAGACGTGAAAAGAATTTGGATAAAGAAAACAAAAATATTAAATAAAAAAAGTAAATAAATCCGAAAGAGAAAAACAAGAAAGTACAATTCATGAAAGTCTGGTTTTAGTTCTCGGATAAAACGACCTTTACAAATATTGCAATAATAGAAAAAATACAATGACGTTAAAAATGTTTTCATTTTCCACAGTAGTCCACTGGAATGGAAACATTTATGATTAAACTTTGTTATTCATTTTTTTTCCTTATAACAACTGATGTACTCACTTGAGCAAATTGGTCTCACTGAATCTGAAAACATTAAGTAATCTTGCGTTTCCTGTTATCAAGAAATACTTTTAGTTTTTTAGCAGGTTATTTATCTGTATCGCGAACTTAAATTGTTTGGGGGTTCTATTTAAGGAACACATGTCTGTGCACGGAGTAAGACCCCGCCCATTAATGGACCATCTGTTGGCTGTGATAGGTAAGGACGGAATACTGGTGACTCTCCATGACATGCAACACTCCCCTTTGGCGCTTACTAAGCCTAGACGAAGAGTCGAAGACGGCTCCTCCGATCAATCGACTGAGCACATCAAGCCCTTGTACCTATATGATTGTCCCGACACTATTGCCGTTATGAAAAGCCCCAACCCTTTTTATCATATGGGTGCTAGAAGACGGTGTCTGAGGGTCTTCATGTCCTGGGAATGACGTTAAACTGTATCTGATGGTGAGGTTCCAGTTCCGGATGTTTGGGGAATGTGGAGCACCCCTTCATCAATTTTGCACTCTGACCCGAAGCGGTAGTATATGTTAGGGTCCCATAAATGGGTTAGATAAAAGAAAGTAAGTTTTTAAAAATGTTTTTTTTAAATATCGAATTAAAAAAATTAAGTACCCATCAAGAATGAATCAAACAAAACGATTTTGGCATAAAATAGCGCAACAAGGGTTGATATGCCGTAAATTCTAATCAACCAAACCAAACCAAACCACAAGCTGAGTACAGCTGGTTTTAATTTTGTCTTCTTCTAATCCAGTTTCTCTAACAATGCTTAAGAGCCCAGTCTGCTCTTATAGTTACGAATAGCTTTGACGTGGGTGGGGACAGATGGATTCATGCCTTTTCCCAAGGGAATTAGCTCGAAATAAACTTGGGTCATCGTGTTCATTTCTAATGACACTAACAATTATGCTAATCCAACTTCAAAGATTTTGATGAGATGATAGTAACAGCAAGAGGCATGTAGTATGATAAAGACGATAGAAATAAAGTCTACTGGTCTGAAATGGTCATGCGTGATATTTACAAGGTGAGGAAGGCTAGAGTGTATAGTGAATGAAATTTGTTTGAATTTTAATTTTAAAAAAAGAATTTTGTGATAAAGACAACAATAAGGAAAGTGGTCTTAAATGATCATTTTATGATATTTCCAACTTTAGGAAGGCCGGAGGGTAGATCGGCTGAAATGTTTTAACGCAGACAACAAAGATAAGAAAATTAGCCTCAAATAGTTATATATAATACTTACAAGGTGAGGAAGGCTGGAGAGTAGATCGGCTGAATTTTTTTTAACAAAGATAAGAAGTCTGACCTCAAATGGTCATTTATGATAATTACAATGTATGGAAGGCCGGAGGTTAAATCGGCTAAAATTTTATAATAAAGACAAAACTGGTCTTAAATGATCATTTTATTACATTTCCAGTCTGGGGAAGACCGGAGAGTAGAGTGGCTGAAATATTGTGATAAGGACAACAATGACGAGGAGGCGAGTCTGATAGAATGACTGCATGGAAGTAACAACAGATTGAATCTCAGAAAAAAAACTTTTGGATTTATTCTTGTCTTAATCAGGATTCAATATTCAATATCTACTGAAGATTTCAGCAGCTGATTCTTCTCAAGAATTCTATTCGATGTTGTTTTTTTATTCAAGAGTTTTGCAAATATTTGTTCTGTTGTCACGAACAAAGAATAACCTCCTCTTCTTTTTTTTCTTTTCTATCTGTCAGGAAAATGTCTTGAGTTCTGCATTCTAAAGATAAAACAAAAATCAAAGTCGATCAATTTATAAATTCATAATAATTGCAGGCGAGAGCGATGTGAGAAGTGTTTGTTGTGATCTTATGGTAACTATTATGATTGTGAATTTAATACGAATGGTTATTAGAGGAAAAAACATATTAAAATACTTTTCTTTTGTTTTGGTTCAGCTTTAAATCGATTTAGTTTAAAGGCGGCTTTTCACCGAATACGCCTGGTATTGGGTAGATAATCCCGCAAAATAAATGTAAACGTAAAACAAACAAACAAAACAAAGATGGCCGCCTGAAATTTTATTCTCGAATTTATACTTGAAAGTCTTTCTGATGCGTTGGTTGGTTGGTTGGTTGGTTGGATTTTTATTGCACGTCAACCTATTGGGCCCTATTATACCGAAGTCGTTTTGTTTTATACCTTCTGGATGGGTACTGAAATTTTAACTCAATTTTTTCTAGTTAACGCATACATGGGATCCTAACAGGTACCACCACTCCGGTTCCGAGTGGACCTGGGAGTAATAGTGATGAAAGGGTGCTCCACATTCCTTAGAACTCCAGAATTGGAGCTTCATCAACATATAGTTTAACGTTATACCCAGGACAATAAGAGCCTTAGCCACCGCCTTCGAGCACATATGATAAAAAGGGTTCGGGTTTGTCATGGGGTCAATGAGGTTGAGATAATCTTATAGGTGCTAGGGCTTGACATGACCGGCTGACTGATCGAAAGTGGCCTCTCCGACCTCCTGTCTAGCCTAATGACCAAAGTGGAGTGTTGCATGTTATGCATTGACTTCTCAGACAGCAGGGTTCCATCCTTAAGCCTCACGGATTTCCACCCATGATCAACAGGACGCCCCATTGCGGGGGGGGGGGTCTTACCCTCTGCAGATTTGCAGTCGGTGTATTCTAAAGCCCTAATCGACAGGGTTGTTTCTTTTAAATGTCCTTCTCATGGTGAATTACATGTAAAGGGGTAAATCAGTTAAGTGATCCGAATATATTAGATTAATTGATTGACTGATTGATTGCAATGGCATGTCAACCCGTCTAAAGTTATGTTATGCCTAGAGGTTAGGGAATCACATTTATTGTGCATTCATATTTACATTTTTTGTATAGTTGTTTAAGATTTTTTAAGACACAGACCTATTGAATATGAATAAATTTAAACAGATATATCGGACCTTAACAGGTACTAACACACCAGGTCAGAGTGGACCTAGTAGTAATAGCAATGAAGGGGTACTCCACACCTCTCCCAAAAACTACACCCTCAAATTTATCAAAACAATTAATCTTGAGTTTCTATTTAACCAATACATGGGACCCTAACAGATGCTACCACTGCGGATCAGACTGAAAATGGAACAGGAGACTCACCATTAGATACAGTTTCGAGTTATATCTAGAACATACCTTTTTGGAGGGAGGTTTTATACCTCTACAGAGGATGCAATTGGCGTATTGCATCACAATGATAGGGTTTCCTGTCGAACACCAATAAATTATACACAATTATATGGCTATGAGTAACTATTCCTATTTGTTAATAATTATTTGTTTGACCAGACTTAAACTGTTTCAAGTATTCTTATCTAACACCATTAATTTGCAAGTTTCATTTTAAGTACCTAATAATAATCCTTTAATCCTAATATTTATAATTTAACGTAATAATAATCATTTGTTTGTTATATTGTTTCCCGTATTTTTATCGAATACTAATTAATTTGGAAACATTTCTGTTTGACCCATGGATGGGAATATAACAGGTACAACTGCGGGTCAGAATCGATCTGGGAGTAATGGCAATGGAAGGGTACTACCCAGATCTCCAGAACTAGATTTGGTTTGGTTTGATTTGGTTTTGTTTTACGGCATATCAACCTCAGTGGGTCATTTAATGCCGATAAAGTTTTGAAATAAATCAATTCTTAATGGATAATACAATTTTTTATCAATACATTTTTCTATTTAACCCATAGATGTGACCCTAACAGGTACTACCACTCCAGGTCAGAGTGGACCAGGGAGCAATGATGATGAAGGAATGCTCCACATTCCCCAAATATCCAAAACTGGAACCTCACCATCAGATAGAGTTTAACGTCATTCACAGGACATGTAGACCCTCAGTCACTGCCTTCTAGCACCCATATGATAAAAAGGGGTTGGGGCTTGCCATAAGGGCAATAGGGTTGGGAAAATCATATAGGTGCTAGGGTTTGACGTGACCAGCCGATTGATCGGAGTGGGCCTCTCCGACCGCCCGTCTAGCCCAAGATAGGGCCAAAGTGGAGTATTGCAAGTCATGGACTGCTCAACCACTCGGTTTCTATCCTTAAGCATCACGGGTCGCCACCCACGGCCAACAGGTGGCCCCATTGGGGGAGTCTTACCCCTCTGCAGAGGTGCAGTCGGTGCATTCTAACGCCCCAGCCGACAGGGCGGTCCAGAACTGGTGCCTCATTATGAGATAGTTTAGTGTCAAACTCAAGACATATACGTATGTGTGTGTGGTAATAGGTAGCGTATATGTATGCGTACGTATGCGTGTGTATGGTATTTTTGAAGTATAGTATCGGCTGAATCCAATGATGTTGTAGCCCTCGCCCCCCCCCCCTCTCAAAGAAAAAAAAAACATAAAAAGTAGTTTGGTGCTTTTGTTTTCTAAAGCTTCAGCCTCTGCTAAGCTTCCTTAGGCCAAACTGACCACAGAGACTTACAGACGATTTTTCTCACTCCTCATTTCTTATTCATTTCAATAAAAAAAACTGTCGTGAATAAATTGTCTGAGCCCCTCTAACTCTCTACAGTAGTAACACAAGGACAGTTAAACCAATTAGGTAGGCAGCAGGTTTTAATAGATGATTTAAACGGTCTCATTTTAACCAGAGGGTGTTGCAAGATGATAACGGTCGAACAATTAAGGAACACCTTTATCAATACATAGATATTAAGACTAGTCGTGAATGTACAAAAATATACTCATAAAAACACACTTGCATATATAAGCATGCTTATATATATATATATATATATATATCATATAGGGTGATGCAACATTTCGAACGATTACCATGATCGTATTTCGGATGAATTACGTCACACAATTTCGAAAGAAAATTAACGGCTAAAAAAACGCCAAATCCGACCACTTCATTTAATTTTTTTTTTCCCTAATAATCAACATTGCATTTTTTCTCTCCAGACCATCGGACATACCTTGAGAAAGGGTAAAGTTTCCCCCGAAATATCGGAAAAGATTAAACCAGAAACAGAGCAACGGTTGAATATATAAATAATCTGATTTTTGTTGTTTTTTTTTTGTTCTTATTTCCAATGCTTTAAAAAAGACCAAACAAACAACGTTCACAAGATCATAACACACACACACACACACACACACACACACGCACACACATATATATATATATATATATATATATATATATATAATGGATTGGATTCGGGTGGTGGTCCTCGTTGATTACTGACATTCTCGAGGCCGACAAAGCTAATACAGGACAGACAAATACGGTCGCTGTGGTTGCAGCTGAAGGTCTTGTCAAAGTTTACTGATAGTGTTACAGTTCTTTCGCCTGTGCTTTTTGTCCTAGAATATGTCTGCAGGTGTTTTCAAAGGAGGGGGGTTTGCATGGTTGATGGAAAGATGTCAGGTGTCACGTCTTCTCTCAAGGTGGACCAATGGCGATGATCGTTGTGACAGGCACTAAGGGATTTTTCAAAACAAAATCAATCAAGTTGTTTTTGAAGATTATAATATATTCATGTGTGTGCTTCTGTGTGTGTGTGTGTGTGTGTGTGTGTGTGTGTGTGTGAGTACATGGGAGTAAGAGAGGGAAAGAGAGTTTTCAATATACACACATTATACATACACGCACGTATATAAATGCGTCTGCGTGTGAAATAGAAAGAGTAGTCACTGGCTATATAATTATTAATTATTTGAGGTAGTGGTAGGATGTTAAATTTTGTTAGAATGTAAATGATTATATATATATATATATATATATATATATATATATATATATATATATATATATAAGGTATAGTTTGCTTGAAGCATTGTACGTATGTGTTTAAAATAGAAATTAGAAGGCAATTAACAATGCAATGGAATAGGTGATGAAAATGATGTTTATTTACCTGTTTCCTAAACATTTTCGGGATAAATCCCATCTTCAGAGGTTTTAGAAGTACTTGTGTTTTTTTAGTACTTATCTTACGGCGTTTGTTGTAACGTTTACGCCAGCGCCGTAAGATAAGTACTAAAAAACATAAGTACTTCTAAAACCTCTGAAGATGGGATTTATCCCGAAAATATTTAGGAAACAGATAAATAAACATCATGTTCAACACCTATTCCATTGCATTGTTAATTGCCTTCTAATTTCTATTATATATATATATATATATATATATAATGTTGCTCTTGATGAAGACCGCTCTATTAAAAAGGTCGAAACAGATTCTGTCAGCAAACTAATAACATCATTTGTTTTTCTAAAAAATGTTAAATTCATACTGTTGGATTAACTTCCACTTACTTCATATATATATATATATATATATATATCTTATTATAATGGAGATTGTGGGTTTGTCTGTCTGTAACCGAAACTATATTACTATACAAGTCACAATTCCCTTTGTTATTAACATCACATTCTCCATGGTTATATTTTTTATTTAAACCTCAATTTATTAGTAAAATTGCTTTACATCATTAAGACTGTTAACAATATCTACATACTAATAACCTGCAATTATATTTATATATTCAACGAAATAGCGGTTTACAGTGTGAATGGGAAGGCTAATTTGCATATTGATCTTAAAAAATTTGATTTTAATAAATATATGCTTAGTATTATTGATTTCTAATTGTTTGGTTTTATCTTAATAAATATGAGCAAAAATCTCGGGGATAAATCTTAACAGAAATCTATTAACATAAAGAAATAACTGTAATTTTATTCTTTTCTTCCTATTTTAACTAAATAGTTAAATTAGGGAAATTTACCACTGAAAGACGGGAGTAAGGGAAAATGGTGGAACAGTTAGTTTCAAAGTTGTTCTATTTTCCGATTATACCCCCTCTGTTCCAAATATTTTTATCTGAATTCTTATTCAGTTTCATTAGCCTTTCTAATTTAACATGATATTTTATTAGATTAAAACTTAAATACTTGCACCCAGAGGGTGCATATATTTACTAGTATATATAAAAGAGAGAGAGTAGCTTCTGGTTATTTAATTTTTAATTATTTGAGCTCGTGGTAGGTTGTTAAATTCTGTTAGAAGGAAAATGACATTCAGCCTCTTTTTTTTTTTGTTTTAGTTTTTTAATAAATTCTGCCTGAGGATTGTGATGACTTTGTTTATCTCGTTAATAATTAAAGTCGGATAGTAACATTGGGCTAAGAACTGATGTTTTAGTTTAACGCTTCATCTTTTCAGTTATAAAAATTACAGCACATTCATAATCAGAATTAAAATTGCATTAATATATACTAGCAGGGCCTGTGGATATATCACAGTATGATAATCTAATTCTTACGTTTAATGTGTCAACTTAATAACTATTGCCAATAGTTCAATATGTAAAAAGTATAATAATCTTGATTTAATTTATTCTCATCCTTTTTTTCCTTTTCATTATGTTATAACGTAGTCTAAATGATAAAGAAGGTGCTCCATATTTTTCCAAGTGCTTTTGACCACGTCCATGATCGTATTCAGGGTGATTATTTTTTTATTTTATTAACTCTCTCTCACTCTTTTTCTTTCTTTCTTTTCAACATTTCATTATGTTCGATTGTAACAGATTAGCATTATCGCTTCGGCGCGTTCACCCCTCTCTATCTTTCCCCTACTCTCTTTCTTCTTTTTTTTTCTTATGATATTTTTCTGTGTAGTATGACCTTTTTTCTTCCCTTCCTTTCTTTATAATAAAAACGGAAGTGTCCATTATTTAGCTGAGGTGATGACACTCATAAGAAATAAAAATTCGACGGATAAACAATATTAGATAATCAGGATTTACACCTTTGAATTTAATCTTGGACGATTTGGACGATTTCATTTTTAATCAGAGGGTGTTACAAGATGATAATTGCGGTACTTTTAAGGAAGGAGTATTAATATGTAGATAAGAGATATCCACACTTCTGATCACTATGCTGATCACTGCAATTTATTTTGGGGTTGGTAGATATTCCGATTTTGTTCTTTCTTTCTGATAGTTTCAATGTCCATTCGGTTCTTGAATATTTCAGCTAGGGATTGGAAAGTGACGTTAAATATTGTTACCTAGGGAATGCGATTCAGTTTCTCTTTTGAATTTAGTTATACGGTATCTTGCCTAAAGGGTAGAGATGGTTTTGGAGATCTGGTTTTCAATTAAAGTATGGGAGCAGCCTCGTGCTAAGAATTGCTGTTTTAATTTATCGCCCATATTCTTCTTCGTCTGAGAACTCGTGAGTAGAGCAAACTTTCTTTGTGGAGTTTGGGGTTATAAGATCTCTAAGAGAGATGGTTTTGGTGATCTGGTTTTCAATTAAAGTATGGGAGCAGCCCCTTGTTAAGAATGAGGCTTGAGGAATTGTATTTGTACCCAGTCATGGTTAAGGGAATGCAAACTGTCTACTCCGGTGGGTTGAATAAAAGGTTCGGTTCGAAGTTCTGTGAAGACTCCCAATTATGACACGAAGACTCCCGATTATGACACGAAGACTCCCGATTATGACACGAAGTCTCCCGAGTTCGACATGAAACACCAGGATAAGGCCGGGGTGCACATCGGCCGAAATGTTGTGTATATGACAATAAAGATGGGGGTCAACAGTCCGAAAAATCCAAATAATATATATATATATATATATATATATATATATATAGGCAGTTCATTTATTTTAGTGATGCTAAATATTCCTATTTTTTCTT
This sequence comes from Doryteuthis pealeii, assembly GCA_023376005.1. NCBI lineage: Eukaryota > Metazoa > Mollusca > Cephalopoda > Myopsida > Loliginidae > Doryteuthis > Doryteuthis pealeii. The sequence continues at coordinate 58,805,746 of CM042145.1, read as the reverse complement.
TCTTAGTTGCAATGTCCAATCGGTTTTTAGTTATTTGAGTTGGCGGTGGGAAACAGTGTCTTTAACACTTTGCCTATGTTTATCAAATGTCAGTTTCACCACATTGACGTTATCACATTTTCTTTATTGAATCAGTTTTGTTTGAAAATATTGTTGGAACACGAAGTGGGCCCATAATGTATCACGCATCCGTGGTATAATATAATACCAACACAAATACGGCAATCGTAAATTGACTGTTATATATATATATATATATATATATATATATATATATATATATATATATATCGTCTGTTGTTTACAGACTGGTTCTCTCTGATGATCGTAAAATATATAAACATATGTATGTATTTAATAATTTAAACACTGCCCCTTAAACAGCAGCTGTCAAATGGCCGAGAAGTTAACGAATCGGATTGTGGAACAGTCAGTCGGGTTTCGCTCCTGGTCAGAGGTAGTTATTGTGCTTAGCCACACTGAAGAGACGTGAAACTTCGAAACACGGTGTCTGTGGATGACTTATCATATATATATATATATATATATATATATATATATATATATATATATATACAGAGTCAAATAAAGCGAGAACGCTATTCACACCTTATATTCATTTGGATGTCTTTTACAAGCCGATTTATCTGACGATAAGTATATAATGCTTTGTAACCAACGGTAATGACTCAGTATACGAATAGATTATAATATTAATTATTTATACTAGCAAATATATGAACCCTCCGGGTTCAAGTATTTAAGTTTTAATGTAATAAAATATTGTATTAAATTAGAAAGGCTAATGAAACTAAATAAGAATACAGATAAAACGATTTGAAACAGAGGGAGTATAATAAAAGATTTGAAACAGAGGGAGTATAATAAAAAATGGAACAACTGAAACTTACTCTTCCATCACTCTCGTCTTTCATTATTTTTTCTAATTTAAGTATTTAGTTATAAGAGGAAGTAAAGAATAAAATGACAGTTATTTTATCTTGTTAATGGATTTCATTTAAGATTCATTGAAGAGATTTTTGCTTATATTCATTAAAATAAAACCAAACAGTTAGAAATCAATAATACTAAGCACCTATTTATTAAATTTGATTTTTTTATATCAATATGCAAATTAGCCTTCCCGTTTACACTGTAAACCGCTATTTTGTTGTATATATAAATATAATTGCATGTTGTCAGTATGCAGACATAGTTAACAGTATTAATAATGTAAGACAATTTTATTAATAATTGAGGTTTAGATAAAAATAAAATCATGGAGAATGTGATGTCAATAACTAAGAGAATTGTGACTTGAGTAGGAATATAGTTTCGGTCACAGACAGAAAAATACACAATCTCCATTATAATAAGATATATATATTATTAATATTAACTTTTTTAATTCCGATCTCGTACAAGTCATATATATATATATATATATATATATAATATATATATATATATATATGACTTGTACGATATCGGAATTAAACAAGTTAATTGTTAGGATCATCTTTAATTTTATATTACTTACTAGTGTAGATATTAATCGTATGTTGGAATGTTGTCTATTTTTCTATGAAGTCTCATTGGGTCGGTTGTATTATGACTTGTCATGTCAAGTGTTGTTTTGGAGAATTCTCTCTTCTTTTTACTTGTCTTGTTTTCATAATTGATAAGATGAACAAAAGTGATAAGTCAAATAGGAATATTTCTTTGAAGTTATTCATTTTTAATATTGTATATATTTATATATAGTATTATGTAAGTATATATATATATATATATATATATATATATATATATATATATATATATGGTTACTTGGCTACTGACAATTTCTCGCCTATGCGATCTTCAGACCAGTGGTTAGTAACCAGGTGTTGGCTCTATGTCTACGTCAACTTAACTCAAAGATAAACCCTCTATCAATAATATTGAGCACTGTCTGCTTGGAAATATAGCACTCATATTATTTACAATATTTATATGTAACCTTGGTCTGAGGAATTCAAAGATGAGATACTTACAGCTCCCAAGCGCCGTTAACTGTTTACGGTATCCTATCTTATATATACTAGCTCAAAATAAAAAAAACACCCTCCGGGGGATGTAAAAATAGATTTTTGAAATATATTGCCTGAGGGGTGGGAGTTAAAAATTCAATGAGAGCGAGTTTGTACCCTAAGTAAGTAAAATCATCAAATTCATTAAAGGAATAAAAAATAAAACAATTTGAAATGTAAACTTTAAATATGTATTAAAATAAAACAAACTATATATAGATATATAATACCAGTCATGTATTTATTAAAACTTGTTTTTAATAAACAATGGGGACTGTCTAATGTTGCATGTTCAAATTTTGTGTATTTATTCTATGTTATGACGATTTTGGGTAATGTGACGTAAGCAGTGACGTCATTTTTGTTACAGACAAAAACCGGAAGCGAATCTCCATTATTAATATATATATATATATATATATATATATATATATATATATGTATGTGTGTGTGTGTGTGTGTGTGTGTGTGTGTGCGTGTGTGTGTGTGTATACATCCCAAGCAATTTTTAAATAAACGAGTTTGTTCTAACGCAAAGGTAGTCGGCGTATATATTCTTTACTATCATACACGTGTTACTTGCACGGTTATATGCCTAAGCCGTTCGTCACAGGCAGGATTTGACACAATGTAATGTTTAAACAGGAATAAGATGGATTAAATTCAGGGTTTTCTCTCTTCTAGGTCTGGTCTTCTTGATGGGATAAGGTGATCCGTTTTTATCTCAAAGTCCCAGAGAATTTTGTGCGTTTCGTTCTCAAGAACAGATTCTGTTTTATGCATATACCATTTTGTTGTGTGGTCAAAATTTAATTTATTATTATTATTATTATTATTATTATTATTATTATTATTATTTTATCATTATTATTATTATTATTATTATTATTATTATTATTATCAGTTTTTATCATTATTATTATTATTATTACTATTATTATTATTATTATTATTATTATTATTATTATCAGTTTTTATCATTATTAGACTGGTTTCGGCACCATTGCCAATTCTGCCGTACCATTTGCCCATATCTTGGTGGGGAGTAGAGATGAATTTTTTTCCTTTTTCCAATGGCATTATTCGTCTTAGATTGTTTGTGAGATAGGAAGTAAGTGGCCGCATAGCTTCTGTTTTTCAAAACTTGTTTAAAACAGCACAACGCATCCTTGTGTTGTTTCTATTTAGTTTTCTCTCCAAGTGTTTCGATAAAGTGTAGCATAATGGTCGGACCTTACTTGGGAACACCATATTTGTGGCCTTGTGTCAAACAGAAAGAAACCTTAATAGATGTAGTATGATTCTCTGACCTTACCGGGTGGTCTCTTTGAAGAATCGGCCCAAAACGAAAAAAAAAAAACATAAACGAGATTTTTGGAGACATGAAGGCGGGTTTTTGAAGGATTTCAGACTTCTTGACTGCTAATTGTTCTTTGATCCAAACGGCCGTGAACTCACAGTGACCTTAGAAGGAATCGAGATAATATATAAGGCCAGACCCTCGCTAGGAGATCAGTAGTTGGTCTGACAGTTGAAGATCGGGGAACGATCTGTTGTCGCTGAAACGAAAATGTCCTGATATTTGCCGATTAGAAAAAGTTTGTCACCAAAAGTTTACTCAAAGTACTGAAACTCTAAGGACCATATAAAGAATTACTTATTAATTAAGCTCTCTCTCTCTCTCTCTCTCTCTCTCTCTCTCTCTCTCTCTCTCTCTCTCTCTCTCTCTCTCTCTCAAAGTTAAGAAGCCGAAATTGAATAAATCAAGTCATTAAAAAAGAAGCGAAAAGTTTGTTGTCAACTTTATTCTATTACAAAAATACTACGAATGTTATGAATGAAACATATACCAGTGGAGATAAAGTTAATTGACCGTAACGAAGAGCACGCGGCCTGTTTAAGTTGATACTCCCTTGACCTGACACTGACCAACGAAATAACTACTAGAATCCTGTGTGAGTGTTGTAAACAACCAAATAGTTTACGCGTGTGGAAAACGTCCCGATACTAGCAACCAGAATATAACTTTTAATAATGCACAGTGAGTGCATTGTGCGACAACCGCATTGTGCAGAAAGATCCCACAACGTTACAAAATTCCAAGTTATGCATCCATACTACTGTACGCCGACACCTTGGAATAATTCCCGTTTTATTTTATCTGATACATCAGATTTCATGTGATCGAAAACCTATCAATAGCAGAGAATGATTTTCCCGTGTGTATATTGACAGTGATTTCTGTAGTTGAGATATTGCTACATATGTATGTGAACTTATCTCTCTCCTTTTCTTTGTTCAATTGAAACAGATTAGCGTCATTGCGTCCACCCCTCTCTATATCTTACCCCTACTCTCTTTCTTTCTTTCTTTCTTTCTTATTATATTTTTATGTTTAGCATGTCCTTTTTCTTCCCTTTCTTTCTTTATAATAAAAAAAATAGTTTCTGATCGATATCATCTGCTTTTTACTTCGTCCAGGATTTTAAGCCTGGTGAAGGTGTCTTTCTTGAATGATATTATATCATATACAATGTACATATCATAGTTGGGTTGACTAAGATTTTTAACCTTGGTACTGCAGTTATCTAGAGTAATCTACTAATCTCGGAGATTTGCCATTCAATAGTCGATGTTACCATCTATATATTAGCGCTCGTGTTCCCTAATTATACGACCGTTATCATCTTGCAACACCCACTGATTAAAAATCAGACCGTCTAAACGTCCAAGATTAAATGCAAATCTTGATTATCTAGTGTTACTATCCACCGAATTCTTATTTCTTATGATTGTCGTCACCTCAGCTAGATAATGGACCATTCCGTCTTTATTATAATGAAAGAGAGGGAATAAGAAGGACATGCTACACAGACAAATATAACAAAAAAGAAAGATAGAGGGTGAGCGCGCGGAAGCGATAATGCTAATCTGTTTCAATCAAATATAATGAAAAAAGGAAAAGAAGGAAATAAAAGTGAGAGAGACTTAAATCAAGATACTCATACTTTGTACATATTGAACTATTTTGCAATAGCTCTTAAGTAAAGATATAAAACGGTGTAATAATAAAATTATTATACTGTGGTATATCCACAGGTCCTGCTGAACTCTGTTTTCTAAGTTTACATAGAGACCAATATAAATTGAATTAATATCTTCAGTATTATTTATAAAAACATTTCTTCCCCAACCAAGATTCCCTCTTCCATTTACCCAGTTTTGGAAAATTTCAATTTAGACAATTCAGGTGTTTCGTTCTTTATTTTTATTTGTTTAATAGAATTTAAAAGACTCTTGTTGAATGTCTATTTAAAAAGAAGAGGAAACTATCATAATTATTAATTTTAATTAAAACAGGTGTGAGTTTCCATAATCTTATTATAATGGAGATTATCGAAATGTCCGTCCGTAACTGAAACTAGATCACCATTGGCGTCACGATGGCCTTAGTTATTTAAGTCATATTCTCTGCGAAATAATCAGTATTTATTTTTAATTAGAATCTTATTTATTAATGATGTCTCTATTAAAGTCTAGCTGAGTTAGATTTGCCTCAAAACTGCCTATATTATTAATGCACTTAAAATCCTGACATATATGTTATATATCTCTAAGAAATAAAGATTTGCATATTATATGCTGGGAATAATTTGCATAATGATTTTAATGAAACTGTTTTTAGTAGTTATTTGCTGTTACTGATTTCTAATACTATCATGTGATTCTCAAACGTATTAAAAGCAATCCTATATATAATTTTATATAGAAATTAATTGAAACACCATTATAATAAGTCATATTTTTATATTATTATTAATTATTATACATCATTATTATTAATATCATTTTTATATTTGTGAGTCTCCTAACGGATCTTAACAATGTTATTGTTTGGGTGGTATTGATCCATTCTCTAATTTCCAATTCATCCAGACTCTTTTCCAAAACTTTGGGGACCTTTCCAAGGGCACCAACTACAAATAGTATGACCTTCACCTCCATGTTCCACAATTTTCCGTTTTCTTGCAAGATTTCTATTATTATTATATTCCTTAAAATATTTTACTCACTTAAAATCTATTTCAGGCAAGTCATATATAACTCAGTGAATTCATTGAAACTTTAGGGCTAAAGTTTAATATGAAAGAAATACTCATAAAAAATAATAACATCGATATTAGTCATCTCAGAATTTTGAATAATATTATAATACTAGCATGACCTGTGAATATACCACAGAATAATAATTTAGTTATTACAATGTTTGAAATGTTTATTTAAGAGCTATAGCAAAATAGTTCAATATTTAAAAAGTATAATAATCTTGATTTCTCTCTCTCTCTCTCTCTCTCTCTCTCTCTCTCTCTCCTCTCTCTCTCTCTCTCTCTCTCTCTCTCTCTCTCTCTCTTTGTAGTCTCTCTCTCTCTCTCTCTTTACTTCGTTTCACTCCCTCTCTCTATCTTACCCCTACTCTCTTTCTTTCTTTCTTTCTTATTATATTTTTCTGTTTAGCATGTCCTTTTTCTTCCCTTTCTTTATTTATAATAAAAACGAAAGGTCCATTATTTAGCTAAGGTGGCGACGCTCATAAGAAATAAGAATCTGGTGGATAAGTGACACCAGATAATTTGGATTTGCACCCTTGCCTTTCGTCTTGGACGATTTGGAAGGTATCGTTTTTAACCAGAGGGTGTTGCAGGATGATACTGGTCGGAAGATTAAGGAACAAGAGTATTGATATATAGGTGAATTATATAAATAATATACTAAAACCGCCAAGTTTTATCATCAATGTACATAGTCCCCTAGTTTTAATCGAAAGTTTCCATAATGATTCACCTTGGAAATCTCTAACCATTCTTCTTGTAATCATAATTAGTTTTAATTAAAAGTTCCCCACTAATTATGTATATTCCTTTATATACGTTTCATTTATTTCAGATTCACGTCGACCAAATTGTGCCATTTTGGATCGTTAATAAATGAAAGGAAGAGCGAAACTCCATTATCGACATCAACATTGATTGTCGTAAATACTCGAAAAGTTATTAATGCTAATTGACCGCTAAAAGGACTTGATGAAAATCGACTGACTATTCACTGAAACTGACCATTAAAAGGTTGAATGTAAATCCAATAGATCAACTATCGGTCCGAATGAAGTAGTCAAAAGGCCACTTGAACATTCTACCTGACATAATATCACGACTCTCTTCTTATCAAGGGTGGCTACTACAGGCGAGATGTTAGAACAGGCTTGGTGTTTATAAAAGTGAGCAATAATTGTCACTAGAAGCAGCTACTCAGCGTCGACTGGGTACAGAGGGGGTCAAAAGACCCGGGTGTATTAATTTTGAGATTTTCAAATGCTGGACATTTTTAAGTATAATTTCAATGCTATTTCTATGAATACTTTAATTTTTAAATATCTTTGAATATAAATCAATTCTTCATAATGTTTGCACAAAAAGCGGGTTAGCTTGGTCGGTAGAGCGTTCGATAGAGGTCCTCGCCAACTCAGCGTATGAGTAGCACAGGGATATGTGCGGTAAAGTAAGGAGCTGGTGGTAGGTGTGGCGCTCCCCTCAGACGCCAAAACAATCTCTTTGGTCTCGCGGTATTGAAAAGGGGATAGACTCCCTTGCTGACTGGCTGATACCGACTTTAGGCTGCCCCGACGACTTTACTTTTATTTATATATATTTGCTTTGTCGTTAATTGTTTTATTTTCGTAGCTTTATCCGGACATACATTTAACTCTGAATTTAAAGCTGTTAAACATTGATCTTAGCCAGAAGTACTGTGAAATAATACATATATCTTCAAACCTGTTAAACTGTGCTTAGGAATTTACCTTTTGTTGCATCCTGCTCGTGCAGAGGGTTTGGGTAAATAAATATGTTTTTTTGTAGAGTTGTTTTTAAGGGTTTTTCATACAGTTATATGATATCAAGTATTCCTATTGTATACAAATAATTAGAAAACAGATCTATTTGACCTATAGATGGGAACCTAACATATACTACCACACCCGGTCAGAGTTGACCTGGGAGTAATGATAATGAAGGCGGAGAGAATATAGTAGAAATTGTTGAAAATTTGAATGTTTTAATATTTGCTTCAACTGTGTGTAACATGAAATCGTTTTTAACAAAAATTGTGTCTCCAGGTGCAAACATTGTTTTAAATCCATCGGCACTTCTTTTTTAAGGGATCACCTTGGACGTCTCTACTGTATATTTAAAATTAATAATCTTTGATCTTCATTTTAAAATTACTTATATCTGTTAAAATATTTTAAACCTATTTAAACCTGAAAACCTATGAAATAGCAGAGGTGATCACTACTAGAATAGGTTCAGTCCTAATAAGTGATCATCCTCCACATATTAATCATTTATTGTGTTTTTTGTAAAAAAAAAAAATGTATTAAAATAAACATATTTCTTTCTTCCTTTCTTTTCTAGTGCCTTTTAGACGATGTGGGCAGGTGCTACGTAAAGAGAATTTGAATGTACTTGTTGTCACTTTGTTCTCAGTTATAGCCACTTGATGTATGTGTAGACCTGGTGTTAATTCTTTGTCACTAGAGATGCCTAATGAAGCTATTGATCAATTCGTTTAATTCTGATAATGTATTTTTATTTGATTATTTCCTTATCATATTTAGAGAAGATGAAATGAAACTCTATAAATTATTGTCGCTCACTAAGACTATTAATGAATAAATTGTTTCGCTACTAATTTCCCGACTAAGTGCAAACGATACTAATGTTTTACTAACTAAATTTTCTCTAATGTAATGACTATTAAATCTACTAGCAAAATAAACAGACACCCTCCAGGCGATGTAAAAATAATTTTTTGAAATATATTGCCTGAGGGGATGGGAGCTGAAAATTCAATGTTATAGAGTGTGTACCATAAGTATGTAAAATCGTCAAATTTATTAAAGGAGTAAAAAAGAAAAAGAAAGAAAGAAAGACAATTTGAAATGGAAACAGTTCCGATAACTTTAAATATTATATTAGAATAAAACAATCTATATATAAATATATAACGCCGGGCATCTATTTATTGGAACAATGAGGATTGTCTAACGTTGCATGCTCACATTTTGAGTATATTTATTTTATGTTATGACGTTGGATTATGTGTTGGGTAATGTGACGTGGCAGTGACGTAATTTTTGTTACAGACAAAAACCGGAAGCGAATTTCCATTATTAATAGATATGCACGTGTTATATGTCCATTCAACATATCGGTGGTATATAATGGGAGAGACAGAGCATGAGTAAATATTGAATGAGGCCTCTTACTTGTTACTCTTCTTCTATTTTGTCGGTCGCCATATTTTTCAGGGCTTACTTCTCGGGCTGCTCCTATGGGTTACTTCTTTGTGTTGGTCTCATTTCTTCGGGCTGGCCATTTCTTCTTTAAATGAATCAACAAGACTTAGTTGTTTTTCTTAAGTCTTTTATTTCAACAACCCCAGCCCAGGATTCCGCGCGGATCGAGAGTGACATCTTGAGAGCCGACAACAACATCTACTCTCTACAAGTGACTAGTCACATCTAAACAAAACTTCTCATGCGTCTAATCGCGCGCTACCGGAAGGTCAAGCGGAATCTCACCAGTTGCCAATCATCGGCCATAGTAACTTTCCACTGAACCCCGTTATTCCGAATATAACGAACTCTTGATTCAAAAATATTCTTACTACAGAACGACTATCCATGAATTATGTAACACACGTTATTTAAAGTGTGAAAAAAGAACCCATTTCTTGCAACTGAGTAGTTTTCAGTTATGTTTTCATATACACTCTAGTGAAGCATAGTCACCGACGACTGCTATGTCGGTGATGGCTAATCATCAGATTAGTAGGATTATGAATATAATCCCAAAATACGAGGGCCATACAATAAATATAGTGATTCTTTTAAAAGCAAAATGATTCTTATTTAGATTTTATTTTCCATAAGTGAGTAATTCTAAATTGTGTTGGAAGTTCGAAAAATACCATATAATCAGTTTTGGGGATTCGGATTATTTGTTAAATAAGAGATCTGGGTTGGTAGCTAAATGCCGCAATTAAAGTAAATATTTACTCTCTAATTTAATGCCTGACTGAATCAATTGACTTGGTATGTTAACCAAGTAATAGTTACGGGACTCGAAACAAATACTTAATTTTTCAGTTGAATCGTAACATAAGCCAGACATGCCAAATACGACAAAGCGAAACTTTGATATAAGAAAAGTATAAAAACACACGACTTAGAGTTTCACACTTTCAACACTATATTCAATATATATATATATATATATATATATATATATACGTGTGTTATCGGCAGGAAGGATGTCAAGAAAGATGACAGGAGCAAAGTGTGTCTATTGTATTATGATTATTTTTTGTAACAAAATTGTTAGAATTCATTAGATCAAGTATTATAAATTTTACGTAATTAAGCTTATTGATGTACCTATCTGAAATGTAAACCGTCTTGAAATAAACACATATTGATGATTGCCAAAGGCTGAATAATCCGGTCGAAATTAACATCTCTCTCTCTCTCTCTCTATATATATATATATATATATATATATATATATATGTGTGTGTGTGTGTGTGTGTGTGTGTGTGTGTGTGTATTTAGGCAGCATTTTTTCTTGTAAGCATATATTGTTAGATAATGCAGCCATTTTTTGTCTGCAAGTTTTGTCCTTTGTTTTTTCGTATTGCGAGATTATTTTTGTAATATCTGGCGAAAATTGGCTGATGTATTTACCATATGTCATAGACCAAGTACTTTCCACCCTTTCGTGTGCCATCTTCAACAACAATGGGCTATTCCATTTTCTATTTATATAGGTTGTGTTTATTATTTACTCCTTTTGAGTTTTCATATCAGCATTAGCTGATGGTCTTTCACTAGAGTCTGAGTGACAGGAAGTCTCCTCAGGTCTCCAGGACTCTTCTGAGTATTCTGGCAGATTGCAGCAGTGCAGTGTTCTGAATGGTTTCTATTATTATTGTTATTATTATTACTTTTACTATTATTATAATTTTATAGTAATTATAGGCATTTTAGAACAAATAATCCGGCAATTCGAAAAAACAAAGGACAAAACTTGCAGACAAAAAATGGCTGCATTATTTAACAATATATATATATATATATATATATATATATATATATATATATATATATATATATGTGTGTGTCTGTGTGTGTCTGTGTGTGTAAAGAGGAATAAAGATAACAGGACAAAGGAAAAATATATTTCATTATAAGTAAGCTCAGTTGGCAAAGCACCCGCCTTAGAATCGCATGATACAGAGTTCGATACCGGTCCCCGCCAACAGCGTATGAGTTGCACAGATTAGGTTATCTGATCTGTGTGATAAAGTACGGACCTTACGGTAGGTGTGGTGCTTCACCTCAGCAAAACAATCTTCCTGGTCTAGTGCTAGCAAAAAGAAGTAGACTCTTTCGCTGTCTGGCTGATACCGACAATAAGCCACTCCGCCAAATTTACTTATATGCTTATGTGGAGCACAACACCTACTGTCAGCTCCTCATTCTTCTGCACATATATTACCCAATATGTGCTACTCGTGCGCTGAGTTGGCGGGGACTGGTAACCTTACGATTCCTCATCGGGTATTCTACCGATTGTTTCAAAGAATTGTTTAAAAACATATAAAACACATAAATTTTTTAAATGTTTATTATTTAACATAAATATATACATACGTATATTTAAAGGTCACCAAAGAATTACATCCTTCTTATAGGAGAACCTTGCAATTTAAGTGTTATCAGCGGCTGTCGGCGAATTTCTCTCCAGAGAGCTCAATCTACCAGGGTTTAGTAGCATATATTTATACATCCACAGATACTGTGCTTCTTGTTTCTCTTTTCTTATTTCAAGTTTTTTCCCCGCTCTAGTTATCATCTTCTTTGAAATATTGTTAGAATTCTTTTAGACATTGACTTACATAAGGAATCTATGGATGGGGGGGGCGTGGTGTAATGTTTATAGTAGTAATAAATCTTGAGAAAGATATACATATACCCCCTCTCTCTCTCTCTCTCTCTCTCTCTCTCTCTTCTCTCTCTCTCTCTCTCTCTCTCTCTCTCTCTCTCTCTCTCTCTCTCTCTCTCTCTCTCTCTCTCTAGTAGTACATAATCGACGCTTTAACCTTGGCTAGGTAATTAGTCTAGGAAAAGGAAAACTCTGAATTCAACCCGTGTTAAACTCCACTTAAGAAATTGACCTTTTGTCGCATCATGCTCGTGGTAAATACAC
>CM042145.1:58773349-58790849 GCA_023376005.1 Doryteuthis pealeii | reverse complement strand
ATATATATATATATATATATATATATGATTGGATGAAAAATATATATATATACTTTGGTTAGGATGGAATTTATTGCTGTTTCCACACGTTTCGATGAGGCTTGGTTTCGAAGTACGGAAATATTCTTAAAAAATACTAAACAAATACTAACAAAATATCGGGCGTGCAAATTATAGATCTTCTTCAGGATACAGTGTTGTCGATTTTTTAATTACTCTTTTTTTTTTTTTTAAATGACAACGCTGTGTCCTGAAGAAGATCTATAGATTTGTCTATGATTTGAACTCTCGTCGGTGTGTCCGTTTCCTACGACAATAACCATTACATGACAGGCACCTCCTAGTGAACTACAGTAGAAAAGAGAAGACTGTGAAGTCAAAGTGAACAGAGACTGGAATAGACAAAGACTATTCCTTATTTAAAATAAAACATTCCTATTCTAAGTGTTCTGAGTCTAACGGTAAATTGCATCTAATGGTAAAGTTCCAATTTTTGAGTTCTGGGAAATATCGATTACTCCTTCTTCGCCATTACTCCTAGGTCAACTCTCATTCGGAGTGTTAGCACATGTTAGTGTCTTAGCGATGGGTTAATTAGAAAAAAAATGAGTTAAAAAGATTGAGTTTAAATAATATTGAGTCTAAGAAATTAAATACCCATGAAGAAGGAATAAAACAAAACGTCTTCGGCATCAAATAACCCAACAAGAGTTACAATGCCGTAAATTCCAACAAGCCAACCGCTCAATGAGTTGATTAGAAAAGATGAATTTTAAAACTGTTAAACAAATTAAGTTTAAAAAAAAGATTGAGTTTCTTTTTAAAATTAGGATCGAGGTAGAGACTTTGTAAATGATTGGCTAGTTGATTGGATTTTACGGCATGTCAACACTTGTTGGGTTATTTTAAGCCGAAGACGTTTTCTCTGAATGTTTTTTGAGATGAAGCTTGATGATTAGTATTATCTGCGTTATTCGGGCTATTGTCCTTATCTTCATTGTTATTTGTACAACGTTTCGGCCGATATGCTCTCCTACGATGAGAACAATAGTCCGAATAACGCAGATAATACGAAGACGTTTTGTTTTATCTCTCTGAATTTTTTAGACTAGGTTTGATAATTTGTATTATCTGAATTATTCGGACTATTGTCTTCATCTTTATTGTTTTCTGTACAACGTTTCGGCCAATGTGTCCTCCTGCCTTATTTCTTGTCGAACTTGGGAACCTTCTGGTTCCCGAGTACAAGAAGGTTCTCAAGTCCCACAAGAAATACCTGAAGAAGGCCGCAGGGCACATCGGCCGAAACGTTGTAAAGATAACAATAAAGATGAGGATAATAGTCCGAATAATTCAAATAAAACAAATTATCAAGCTTCATCTAAAAAATTCAGAGAAATAATACAAAACGTATTCGGGATAAAATAACCCAACAAGTGTTGACATGCCGTAAAATCCAACCAACAAATCACGTACAAAGTATCTGTTTTCTTCCTTGAATCTTTTATTGGGCTTCTATCTGTCTCCGTTTCGAGATGGATTTCTTGTTTCTCTGTGGCTTTCTTCAAAATGACACTGGCATGTCACTTGTACAGATTGTCAAAGAATTCATCTTTCTTTCAAAATAGATTGCCATCATCTTTTCCGGATCTTCAATTCTGTGACATTAAACCGGAAAAGGAAGGAGAAACAGGTAAAACAATGGCACGTCTATCTTGTATACTACCAGATTCTTAATCGCACAAATATCTGTATGCACATGCCTCAAGTTCATATCGAGGTATATTTTATTTATTTATGTATATTCTATCTATATATGCGAGGAGTGACGAGAAACGGGACAGGTCATTGTCGGGCGGGGGTCGCGACAATGGCAGAGGCAAAAGGGAACGGCGAGGACCGGTTTGCTCAGTCGGTAGAGCGTTCGGCTAGGAATCTCGAGATTCCTGGTTCGATACCAGCCCTCGCCAACTCAGCGTATGAGTAGCACAGTGATCTGTGTGGTAAAGTGAGGAGCTGATGGTAGGTGTGGCGCTCCACCTCAGACGCTAAAATAATCTCCTTGGTCTAGCTCTAGTGATAAGGGGATAGACTCCCTCGCTGTCTGGCTCATACCGACATTAGGCCGCTCCGGCGACTTTACTTTTTTATCTATATATAATAAACTTGGTGTCTCGAATTTGTTCTTTGTTGCTTTTAAAAGGGGTTAGTCATTCGTAAATTCTTGTAACGTATTGGGGTTTTACCGTGTCTCACAGTGCCTCAAAATGCACGGCACTATTAAAAGTTATTCACTGGTCGCTGGACGCTTACAAGGCATGTAAACTTCAACACTCACAGAATTTAGTAGTCCTTTTCGGTCAGCGGATGAGTATCAACCGAGTATCAACTTACACAGGCCGCGTGCTCTTCGTTACGGCCAATTTGACTTGTTGACAAGTATCACCCTCTCCTTAGTATCAGTCAAGTATCTGTTCACGTTTGTTTGTTTAATAGATTTCATTCATGATTTCTCGTACGATTTCTTTGGCGTAGTAAAATAAAGATGAGGACAGTACTTCTTGCTTTTCATCAATTTATTTACTTAATGCAAGTTATTGAGAGAGAGAGAGAGAGAGAGAGAGAGAGAGAGAGAGAGAGAGAGAGAGAGTCGGTTTCCTTAAGTTTTTAGTAACGTTCTTACTGTCAGCACCAATTATCAGGCTTCACACATCAGCGACACCATGTCTCGATTCCAGGACCTCACTAACTCGGCCAATTCTGCCAACCCAACTATCCTCGGCAGATTCCGTAGCCCAACTCCGATCAACCGCACTGCCCCAGGCCAACTGTCGCAAAATCTAATGTTCCCTCATTATATAGAAATGCGTGGGGAACTTTCTAGAATGTCGTGAAATCTTTCGAAGGTTCTAACTGTTCTACCAAATTGCACGTGTCAATTAAGAGGTCAACGGGTCAACCATCCTTTCTTCTGACAAACCGATTAAAATAAATTTTAATAGCAAAATCCCATACTTACTGGCTACGAATAGACTCACAGGTGATAATGAGTTTTACTTGCTTGCCCACTCCCGTAAGGTCTGAGAATCGTGCTACATCCTATTAAGGTTTCTCTGTGTCTGGCACAAGGCCACAAATATGGTGTTCCCGGGTAGGGCGCGCCATTATGCTACATTCTGCTCTACAAGAACTATTATGACTAAAATATCTAATTAAACGTATCCTTCCTCTTTATCCGATCTCTCGGCTCATCTATATATTAATACTTGTGTTCCTTAATTGTACGACCGTTATCATCTTGAAACACTCTTTGTTAAAAATGAGACCGTCCAAATCGTCCAAGATAAAATGCAAACATGTAAATCCTGATTAACTGGTGATGCTTATCCGCTGAATTCTTATTTCTGATGAGTGTCGTCTCCTCAGCTAATTAATAGACCATTCAGTTTTTATTATAACGAAAGAATGGGAAGGAAAAGGACGTGTTACACAGAAAAATATAATAAGAAAGAAAAAATGAAAATAGAAAGAGAGTTGTGAAAGATATAGAGATGGGGTGAGCGCATGTAAGCGATAACGCTAATCTGTTTCAGAAATAATGAAAAGAAGGAAAGAAGGGGAAAAAAACTAGGAGAGAGTTAAATCAAGATTATGCTTTTACACATTGAACTATTTGGTAATAGCTCTTAAGTAAATGTATCAAACGTTATAATCAACCTGTGGTATATCCACAGGTCCTGCTAGTCATTTATATTATGATTAATTGAGAAAAAAAGAGAAACAATCTAAGTTAGCACTTAATAGTTTGTATTCCCCAACCCCCCTCTGCACGCTTAGGATGTGACACAATGTTATTTTGTTAGCAGAGTTAAACAAATTTGAATTCAGTTTGTTCTCCAAAACTGCTTGTTCCACTATTTTACCTTTAGCTGGAGGGAGAATAGAGGGGTATTAACGCTATGTTTATTAACTGTTTAATCTCTTTCACTACATAACCCGTTTCCCCTTCTTAACCATAACCATAATATCTTGTGTCATTTTCTTAGTTTGTCGCTTAAAGTATCCATACAGTTTATTTTTCCCGTTTTTGATTTATGTATTTTGTTGTTTTCTGTTTGTTATTTCTGTTTTACAATTACTAACCGCTGTAATTAGTCTTTCTTTGCTATTTTTTGTACAGGGTGATTGTAAAGTAATTACCTTCTCGATTTTAAAAATCTTATAATTTATTTTCTGAATTCTTATTTTTACAAAAGAACACATATAACATGAAGTTTCATTTGAAATTGTATATGGATACCATAATTCGCCTCCAGCCTCTCAAGCCGCTTGGGAATTGCATCAACTGATCTTCTCTTGTGGAATGGCAGAAATAACTTGTATTCGTCCTTCAAATTCTTCCAAAGTCGCTGGTTTCGTAGAGTAGATTTTCTCCTACAACCAACCAAATAAAATTGCAGGGTGTTAAATCAGGGATTATAGTCGACTATTCATGCATACCACGTCTACTCATTCATCTCCCAGGAAAATGGTTATTCAGCCATTCACGAACAATAGCAAAACATGGACGAGTACCAAGAACAACAACACAGATTGAATTGCCATATATCAAGGAACATACATTAAAGAAGTGACAAAAATGTAACTTCATATGAAAGATTATAAATAGTTTCAAACGGGGATGTACCTTTCAATCACACTGTATATTTCGCGAGTCCCTAAATTGTTATAGATACGCAATCTTCAATGCTGTCATCTTCCTCCTTCTTGACATATACAATCTGATTATGTTATCACTTGGGTATAAAGCCTTATGCTTCGTTATAAATGTCCTTATTTGTTAGTCCATCTGTCTTAGTTCTTCCCTTGTTGATTTTACAAGTGGGGGGGGGGGCTAACCAGGTGTTTATTCCTTTGGTGAGATTTTTGAAAATTACAAATCGGAATGGAAAAGTGTGGCATTAAAAATATCGCCACAATGTGTCTTTTTTTTCTTGTGTTATGGAAGCATTAACACAAAACAAATTCGGACCAGTATAATTCACATGTTCGTGTTCGAGTCCATATGTGCGGTAACTTACAATATCTTATTATAATGGAGATTGTGTGTTTTTCTGTCTGTAACCGAAACTATATTACTACTCAAGTCACAATTCCCTTAGTTATTTACGTCACATTCTCCATGATTCTATTTCTATTTAAACCTCAATTAATAATAAACTGTTTGACATTATTAATACTGTTGGCCTTACCTAAATACTAATAACATGCAATTGTATTTATATATACAACAAAATACCAGTTTTCAGTGTAAACGTAAAGCTAATTTGCATATTGATATTAAAAAACTGATTTTAATAAAAATGTGCTTGGTATTATTGATTTCTAATTGTTTGGTTTTATCTTAATGAATATGAGTAAAAATCTCTTCAATAAATCCTAAAAGAAATTCATTAACAAGAAGAAATAACTGTAATTTTATTCTTTACTTCCTATTTTAACTAAATAGTTAAATTAGGAAAATTTAGCATTGAAAAACGGAAGTGATGAAAGAGTAAGTTTCAGTTGTTCTATTTTCCGATTATACCCCCTCCGTTTCAAATCTTTTTATTTGAATTCTTAATTTGTTTCATTAGCTTTTCTGATTTAATCTAATATTTTATTACATTTAAACTTAAATACTTACACCCGGAGGGTGCATATATTTGCTAGTATTTCTAATAATAAATGTGAATGTTAGTGAGTCAGTATACCACATTTAATTCTAGCGGGTGTAGCCCAACATATCATACCATTTCGGAATCAGACCGACACTGCGAGCAAATTAAAAATGTTACGAACCGAATTGAAGGGTGATGTTTATTTAGCCGACGGTACAGCGTTTCGGTTTGTTTATCAAACCATCGTCAGGGTCATCTTTTGTGTAAAAGGAAATTATTAATAAACAAAGGCTCTCAGACGTCTGTTTATAAATAGTTTTTTTATTACACAGACGATGGCCTCGATGATGGTTTGATAAACAAACCAAAATGCTGTAGTATCAGGTAAATAAATATCAACCTTCAATGCAACGTGTGTTTTCATTTTTATAAACTTCGTACAATGACCGAGCATACGTCCCTTTAAAAAGGAAAATTGGCGATGAACATCAAAGACCGAAATTGCATTCAGTAAAATGCCCAAGCTGTTTGAGAGGGTGTCAAAAAACTTTTACCCCTTATTTTTTATAATAAAAGCTAGATAAAAATATAAGTGTATAATTCAATGATATATTCGAAAATTAAAAAGGGATTAAAAAATAAAACAAATCAATAAAGGGTAAAACATAATAAAAAGCAAATATAAGAAAAATTGCAAACAAAAATAATACTTAAAATAAACAATTTAAAACAAGACTCTGTAAAGAATAAAAGAAATATATAGAAAATTATTTTTTATCAATCTAAAGATAACGACGAAATTATTTGTATACCCATCAATTTTGAATATTTTTATACATTTTTCAGAATCTAATTTCCCCATGATGCCAGTGTTTTATATATTAATAAGCACAAAAAGGAAATGTAAAACTCAATTTTTTAGAACCATAGGTTAAATTTGACAGGAGAATTATGCAAAAAATATTCAAAATTGATAGATGTACGAATAATTTCGACGTTGACTATATATATATATATATATATATATATATATATATATATATAGAGAGAGAGAGAGAGAGAGAGAGAGAGAGAGAGAAGAGAGATAAGAGATTTGATTATAATTTTTTAAATCCCGGGTAACACCGAGTAGCTCTGCGAATATACAATAAAATGCCTCTCAGACACAATGATGTTTCTTTAAAACTTGAATTTGTTTCTTAAAACTCATTTTATAGAGTGTCTATATACGAGACTGATTCAAAGAGTAATGCCATTTTCTTTATTTCATGTGAAGTTTTTTTATAAAACTAAAGCCTACATTGAGATCATAATGAGGCTCAGAGCAAGAATCCTGACGAGTAAGACCCAACTTGCCAATCGACAATGTCCTCCTTCTGTATGATAATGCTCGACTACACACAAGCATCAGAACAAGGTGGAAAATTGCCTCATTCGGGTGGATAACTTTACGGGATCCTCCAGATTTAATGCCTTCAGACTATCATCTCTTCGGTCTCATCAAAGAGGGTTTCAGTGGCAAACATTATTCCGGTGACAATGAAGTGAAATCTGCAGTGAAGAAGTGACTCAAAGAACAGTCAACAGAATTTGACGGGACAGGGATACATGCTCTCATTCAAAGGTGGAACATTGCTATGGAGAGAAACGTGAACTGTGTGTAGGAGTAGGGATGTGATCCACAGAGGAACAGCATTTTGATGTATGATACATGTTCCTGTTGGTAATTATACCTGTCTTAAACAAAATGGCATTACTTTTTGAATCACCCTCCAACTACCTGTCTTTCTATAACCATAGATTCTTGATGGATTTATTTCATTCATCACTTATCTTTGTTCCCAAGTATCGCTGGATAACCTTGCTAGTTTGATTATTCAGAAAATATTGTGTTTATTTTGATTTGAATGAACCCCCCCTCCCCCAATAAATAATTAACAAAATCATCTTTCTTGCTTAATCGACTATTTACTAGCTTCAGTAAACTTTTGCCGGTTTATTTCAGTCGGTAGAGCGTCCGACAAGAAACCACAAGGTTCCGGGTTCGATACCGACCCTCGCCAACTCAGCGTATGAGTAGCAGAGGGATCTGTGCGGTAAAGTGAAGAGCTGATAGTAGATATGACGCTCCACCCCAGACGCAAAAACAATCTCCGTGGTCTAGTGCTAGTGAAAAGTGGATAGACTCTCTCGCTGTCTGGCTGATACTGACTTTGGGTCACCCCGATGACTTTACTTTTTTATGTCTGTAGTAAGCTAGGAGTAGACATTTAGCTTTACCATACGTAGATGAATGATGAATGAATGAACGAATGAATACAATAGACTGCAAGCCTTTATAGCTGCAGTCCTGAGCTTAAAGCTTTCGAGGTACTGATCCAGGCTTTCGTTTGAGTCTTACTTGTAGTTGGAGATTAAATGCCTTGCAATTACCTCGTTTTTGAGCTTAACGAAAGGCTTTCTGTGAGTTACCACTGGTCTCATAAAAGGTAGACTCTTTTGCATGCTTGTAAATAGCCGGCGACAAAAAGTTGATCAGTATAGGTAGCCTGGTCGTACCTTCAGAGTCGATAGCACTGATGAAATTAGAAAAAAATGTTTTAGACCAATGGTTCCATTAGTCTGCAGTGTCACTCGCACTAAGATCAGCTTCGAAACGACAGGGTTTCAGATATTTCTCTATAGTCCGTACGTATAATAAATTGTAGTAAGCTAGGAGTAGACGTTAAACTTTACCATATGTAGAACGCAGCTAATGAACGAATGAACACAATAGACTGCAAGATTTTATATATGTAGTAGTAGTAAGAATAAAAGGGTAGCGGTAGGAGTAGAATAATAAGTCTCACGACAATGTGTTATAGATTTTTGGCAATTATGTGATTGGTTAAGTATTGTTATTGTCCTTAAAAACCTTAAAAAACACATTTCGGCATAAAATATCCTGATTAACAATTAGCGAATTGAAAGCATTGATTTAAAATTAATAAGAGAACGTAATTAATGTTGTGTGGTGTTTGATTGATACTGGCTGCTATTTCAAAATAATTCGTGTTGTTAACTCAGCGTCTTCTAGTATTTCTTCTTTTTTTTTTTTTAATCCGTCTCCGATAGAAATTTTTCTCGGGGAAATCCGCCATATTTAATATGGTTTCCTGTCTAAATTCTTGTACTTTCTTTCCTATGCTATTTACGTGTGATTGTCTATCTATAAATAGTTCTAAATAGATTTCCATGTTTGGTTTTTAAAAAGAAAGATATTTTCAAGCTGCTTATCACCGACAGGGAATCCATAAAAATAGCGACGATCCACTGGCTTCTAACTCGCTTCAGCTCCATTGACGTTTTATAGAATAAACAAGGGTGGAGGGGGTGGTGCTGGTTCGTTACTTTGTATAATTCTATAAGTTTATTTCAGTCTATGCATGTGTGTCTGTGTGTGCTCGTACGTGTGTGTGTGTGTGTGTGTGTGTGTGTGTGTGTGTGTGTACTTATTGTTGTGATGTCACACTTTATAAAACCACCAGTTTTATAAATGTGCTTTCATGAAAAGGCGATCTGACCTTAAATCTTTCTCCATTTTCTTTTGACTGAGACCCGACCTTCCTCGACACCCAGTTGATTCTTCTATTTTTCTGCTCTATCCCCCCCGCCCCTCTCTCTCTCCCCTTCTCTCTCTCTCTCTCTCATCTCTCTTCTCTCTCTCTCTCTCCCCTCTTCTCTCTCTCCTCTTCTCTCTCTTCTCCCTCTCTCTCTCTCCTTTTCTCTCTCTCCTCTTCTCTCTCTATCTCTCTCTCTCTCTTCTCTCTCTCTCTCTCTCTCTCGTTTCACAGATAAAAGAAAAAAAACTCAAAACAAAAACACACCGGAAATAACCTGGAAAAGAAGGAAAACTGTACCAGCATACAACAACCTAGCTTGAAAATGTAAACTTTGCCAAGAAGAAAAAATTAACAGTAATAACCATTTCCGAGAAGAACAAACTACTCAACAAACGATCAGAATTAATATCAAAATGTAGACACGAAAACGAATACAAAAACAAACAAAATGCAAATTGTAACCAAAAAAAACAAAAAAACAAAAACAAATAGCAATTCATCAGATAACACATCTTCTCAAAAAACAAAAAACAATAAGTAAAAACGATTTAGGTATGAGTTACCCCCTAACAAGGAAAAATGATGTATAGAATCCTCAATATGCATTTCAGCAAACGACAATAAAACTCCGAGGCAAAGCAATTCATTACTCAGTGGAGAGCAGATAACGGAGCACTCTGCCTAATTAAATAACTGTATACCGGCTAAACTTCGTGGTACACATAGCAACCAACCAATTAAAATCTCTTCCTCTTCCCCTCCCATTAAAGGGCCAAACCACACCGTATATAATCCAACTGCAGAATCAAATTCCTCACGTGGTCTGAAGATTGTATTGGCGAAAAACTGTCAGTAACCAAGTGCCGTTGACTCCATTTTCACGTTATCTTATATATATATATATATATATATATATATATATATATATATATATATTCTTATTTTTTTATTTTTAGAAAAAACAATAATAATGCTTCTGATTTTTTTAAATAAAATTTTTTTTAAATAAAATTTATTCTATTTTTAACACAGAATACGCATTTTAAAAAATTCCAGCTCTGAACGTCAGCGTTCGTTTGTACCCCTCCTATTTAACGGTTTATTTATTCCGTCTTTCCTTCATAATATGTTGCTCTTGATGAAGACCGCTTCATTAAAAGGTCGAAACAGATCTGTCAGCAAACTAATAACATCATTTTTTTTTCTAAAAAGTTCAATTCCATTTACTTTATATATATATATATATATATATATATATATATATATATATATATATATATATATATACTGCTTCTCTACACTGTCTTCTTCACTGTTTATTACTAATTTCCTTTTCTGATTTTTATTTTCCCCCCGATTTTTCTCCTGTTTTCCCTCTGAATTTCTTTTCCTCGTTCTACCCCCAAACCTCCTTTCCAATTCATTGTAATCTTTTTCCTTTCTTAATTTTATCTGTCGTCAATTTAAATTCTTGTTGCAACTGTAAATTTAGTAAACAGAAGTGTCAAACTATTGATTCTTCTTTTCCTTATCACACAAATAGCAATACACTCCACACATTAACGCGTAAAAACCTTCACACTTTAAAACGTCGGATAAGCGGACACCTAGATAAGAAGGACAGGAATACGCGTTCACATTTATAGGTAAACACTAATGAACATCCACTCAAAAATAGAACTAGACTTACGAGTACCTTGACTTTCGAGTTTCTGAGTTAAGGGCTGTCAATCGGTCGATTGTTTAGCTTTCTGGTGTGAGATAAAATATGAGGTACGAACGAGCTTCAGATACGCTTATATAAATAAGTTCGATAAAAAGTTTTCAAATTTATTACACCGAAGAAAAATATTCCTAAAGAAGTAAACATTAAAACATATTACAACACATTCATTACATACTATTTTATTGTTTTTAAACACTCAATGCTAGTTTTTTTTTATCTAAAAGAATGTTTAGATATTAGACCAAAAAAGATTAGATTAGATTTAAATTAAAACAAATTTTAACAAAGACCTTAGAAACGTAAACAAACCCTTTTTTAACGCAAAATACGCGGATAACAGTTGCTATTATAAAAAGAAGCCTATTCTAGACAAGTGTTGTTTGACAGTGCTAATCAACTGTTTTAATAACAGCAGTCAACTTGTTTAATGTTTTGACAATTGAATTTTTTACGGATGACTATCTAGCGTTCATTTTGGCTGCGGATCTGTTTTTAACGGCTAAATATTTTGTATAAGGAAACAATTGGTTGTCCTTAATTAATCAACTTCGTGATTAATTCCTTACGATTAATCCTGATGATCCATTTTGGTGAAACTTAAGTAGGTTACCTATCTATACCTTTCTACTAAATCCGCTATACTAACATATTGAGCACTTTTATATTCTTTATACTTATTCGGTTAATAATTGTGTCCACGGTCGATGTTTAACTTGCTATTCTATTCCTCGGTAATTCATCTTCTTTATCATATATATAATATATATATATATATATATTATATATATATATATATAATAATATATATGAAAGTAAATGGAAGTTAATCCGACAGTATGAATTTAACATTTTTTGAAAAAAAAAATGATGTTAATAGTTTGCTGACAGAATCTGTTTCGACCGTTTTAATAGATCGGTCTTCATCAATAGCAACATATGAATGAAAGACGGAATAAATAACCGTTAGATAGGAAGGTACAAACGAACGTTAGTGTTCGATGCTGGAATTTTTTAAAACATGCGTATTCTGTGTTAAAAATAGAATAAATTTTATTTTTAAAAATCAGAAGCATTATAATCCATAATAAAACTCAAAAATGTGTACCTTTTTGTACCTTCCTATCTAACGGTTATTTATTCCGTCTTTCATTCATATGTTGCTCTTGATGAAGACCGCTCTATTAAAAGGTCGAAACAGATTCTGTCATCAAACTATCAACATCATTTGTTTTTTCAAAAAAATTTTAATTCATTCATATATATATATGATGATACATATATTATTTGATACCTATAGTTTTGGGTAGTTGACGGTAAAGAAGATAAATGTTTATCCTTCTTTGAAGCTATTTCTAACCTTATCAATATGAAAAGATGTATCTTCCTTTTTCTGGATTTCTATGTTTTCCTTTGAATAATCTATGAGATAAAATACACGAAAAGTGCGAATCAACGCAGAAAGCAGCTTTCTCTAAAACATTTCAACGTGTTACAAGAGGACTTCAAAATTACAATGCATACAGGTGTTTGTTTTTATTTATTACACACTTACATATTGATCTAGTCAAAATTAATTCCCCGTCCTGTCGACTGAGGCAGAAGAATATACCGACTGCACCTCTGCAGAGGAGTAAGCCACACCCAATGGAGCCCCCTATTGGCCGTGAATGGCGACCCGTGATGCTTAAGTATGGAATCTTCGTGACTGAGCAGTCAATGACATGTGACAATCCACTTTGACCCTTACTAAGGCTAGACGGGCGGTCGCCGAGGCCCACTCAATCAATCAGCTAGTAACATCAAGCCCTATCACCTATATGATTGTCCCGACTTGTCCCTTATGACAAACCCCAACCCTTTTTATCATATATGTGCTAGAAGGTGGTGACAGATAATCTTAATATCCTGAATATGACGTTAAACTAAATAAGAGAGTCTTATTGTCTTGGGTATGACAAACTGCGTCTGATGGTGAAGTTCCAATTTGAAGCTTTGGGGAGTGTGGAGTCCCCCTTCATTGCTATTGCTTCTAGGTCTAGTGGTAGTACATGTTAAGGTCCCATCTATGGGTTAAATAGATATAAAGATGTGTTACTCAACATTTCCAAACGAGTTGGGTGAATACCAACTTGCGTTAAAGTTACATTTTTAAGATTGAATCATATCTTCTTATTATAATGGAGATTGTGTGTTTGTCTGTCTGTAACCGAAACTAAATCACTATTCAAGTCATAATTCCCTTAGTTATTGACGTCACATTTACCATGAATTTATTTTTATTTAAACCTCAATTATTGATAAAATTGTTATACCTTATTAATACTGTTGACCATACCTACTTACTAATAGCATGTAATTGTATTTATATATACAACAAAATAGCGGTTTACAGTGTGAACGAGAAGGCTAATTTGCATATTGATATTTAAAATTTGATTTTAATAAATATATGCTTAGTATTATTGATTTCTAATTGTTTGGTTTGATCTTAACGAATCTGAGCAAAAATCTCGGGGATAAATCTTAAAAGAAATCCATAAACAAGACGAAAGAACTGTAATTTTATTAAATACTTCATAATCTAACTAAATAGATAAATTAGGAAAAATGAAAGACGGGAGTGAAAGAAAATGATAGATGAGTTAAATCTAAAGCTGTTCTATTTTTCGATTATACCCCCTCAGTTTATCATTTTCTAAATAGTTTATAATTTGATACAATATTTTATTACATCAAAACCTAAATACTTGCACCCGAAGGGTGCATATATTTGCTAGTATATATATATATATATATATATATATATAAGTAAAAAATATAACAGAAGACTTAGTATATATGTGGAGGTGTGTTTTAATGTGGAGGTACATGGTTGGATAAATCTCAAGCATGTATATATGGATATGTATGTGTATGTAGGTACGTTTGTAGATGTATGCATGCATGTATGTATATATAAGTCTTCTGTTATATTTTGTACTCATGAATTTGCTCTGTGACTCTAACAATAAGAGCACACTGAGCTCTGCAAACTGCCACACGTTTTAAAAAACTCCTATGTCGTAAGGAAGATTTCTTCTCCGGATTTCTGGGTTATATATATATATATATATATATATATATATATATATAATGTGTGTGTGTGAGACAGTTATAAAAATGTAGTGTTTTCTTTGTTTTTGTATTTTTGTTTTTGTTTTTGTAAGCATTAAATAATAATGAAACTAAGGATTCAAATGGCTTAACATTCAAGAAATACAGCTGACTTACCGATTTCGTTCGGATTAAATGTGTAAATGTCTATGGAGATTCTTTGACTTCTAGTTTAGAAAGTAAGGTAGCTAATTTTGAATTGATGTAAAAAGTTGTTTTTTTTTTAGTTAATGGATGTTCATTAGAATGTGATTTAGAAATTTATTTACTAGGGTGAACCAAATTCTTTCAGGCCGGGTAGGGTTTTTTTTAGCTTTAGTCAGTGATGCATGGTAGGATATTATTCAATGGATTAAAAGAGTTCATTTCGATTTGGTGTCATTCGATGAAGATGTACACGTGCTCTTTTTGTCCATTCAGAATTGTTTGTGAGGAGTCAGATTGTCTATTTCAGAAAATTATTTTGCTTCTTTACGTGACACGTCGATTTGTTACGATGTTGGAAACGGTAATCAAATGAACATTTTTCAAATCCGTAGATCAGATTTAGAACGGCCATAAAATACAGACTGTCGCCAAGATCGACGCATTGTAAAGGCAGTAGTGGCAGATAAATGACGCTAACAGCACAGATCACAGAAAATATATACCGGTAGTAGAGTGGTTCCTTGACTTACGAGTCTAATTCATTCCGCTCGTAACTCAATTTTATATACAAATAATATTTAAAGGTGAAAATCAATTACGAGATACGAATATATTAGAGGGAATGGTGAAAAGTTCACGGTCCAACTAAGAGGGGGATTACACTTTTTAAACATTTTATTGAAATTTCGATGGGTTAAAATATCTTCAGGTTAAATACAGTGATACCTCGACTTAAGAGTTCAATTCGTTCGGCTTGTAATTCAATTTCCTCGTATATATCAAATTAATTTTCTCATTCGCATAAACTGGAATGCTGTTAATCCGTTCTAGCTCCACCCCCCACAAAAACATCCTTTTTTTTTTCAAGTAAGAAAAATACCATTGTATTGTGTAAAAACAGAATAAAAAAATGTAATGAATTATGTGCTGTAACACGTTTTAACGTTTATATTATTCTTTTACGTTGTTGGGAGACAACATTGAGTGGTCTCCTTTGTCAGAGGATTTGAGGAACTCTTCCACGTCACGAGTCCGTTTTGGTCACGTAACTGGGCGAACCCTAGAATCACTCTCTCCTACGAAAACGATTTGAGAAGCGACACACTTGGTGCCTGTCTCTATTATATCCAGACCTGAGAAATAGTGGTCTTCATTGTGTAGAAAATGTGTTCACATTCCTTGAACAAACTGGGACACTTTTGTAGGTTGGGGCGGGAACTTAGTTCCCTCTTTGTGTGTTGTAGAAATTAAATGCTATAGGGTATTAATTGGCTTGTCTTCTTTTCCTACCTAATATTCTGTGTTAGGTTACTCTTTTTAGATAACCTAATGCATTATCAGAAAAAGGTGTTAGCTACGAGTTAGCACCTCGTTAATTCTTATAGTGTGATAATTTAGAAAACTTAAATGCTTTTCTCTGAATGTTTGAGATGAGGCTTGATGATTAGAATTATCTGCGTTATTCGGACTATTGTCCCCATCTTCATTGTTATTTGTACAATTGGACACATGGCCTAGTGGATAAGGTAGTTAAGGTTAAGACACTTCTAAGTGACAGTTATCTCTGGATTCCGGGTTCAATCCTGAGTAGAGATAGTAACATAGAAAAAAAATGAACACAACTCCTACCCCAGCTATGGTGAGCGGAATGAGAACAGGATACCCCCCGTGGACTAAATAAAGGGTTAGGTTCAAAGTTCCGTGATGGCTCCCGATTACGACAAGAAGGTTCCCGAGTTCGAAAAGAAGGTTCTCGAGTCCGAGAAGTTTCCAGAGTCCAACAAGAAATACATGAAGAAGGCTGGAGGGCATACCGGCCGAAACGTTGTACAAATAACAATGAATATGGGGTCAATAGTCCTAATATTAAATGTTTTTAGTGAACTTATTAACATAAGCAATTCTGAAGCTTGTACTTTAAATTTTAGCCACAAAACAAAGCAAAATATCGACCAAATGACAGCTACTTACTCGGAATACTCGTAAGTTGGGGCATTCGTACTTATCTATGGAAAAATTATGGATTCATCACACTTAGTGTATGTTTTTTTATTACACTTTTCTTACTCAGCAGTAAATAAACTAATAACAGATAAGACTCAAGACATTTTTTATTTAATTGACGAACATTCTGGCTTACTTGCTTGAATGAATTTTCCGATACATCCCTGTGCATTACTTGAAAATTCTGAATTCAACCCTGTTAATCGCCGCTAAAAAAATTACCATGTGTCACATCCTACTTGTGCGGAAGGGCTGGATAAATACATACATACCGACATGATAGAGAAGTTCTTCAAAACAATATTCGAACATCAATTTTCGACTTCAGAACGAAATTCAGAACCAATACACAAAAATATCGATTACATATTTATTGATCTATATATGTATTGATTTTTATGTACCAACACACACACACATACACACACACTCATATATATATATATATATGAACAGGCGCATAGAAAAGTTCATATATATATATATATATATATATATATATATATATATATATATATATATATATATGAAATGGGCACTCTTGTGTGCGCCTGTTCGTTTGTGTCCTTGTGCGTTCGGTGTGGTTCATATCTAAAAGCTACCGATAAAAGAAATCCATAAAAATACCATAAAAGTCTGTGAGAAATTATATTTGTGTTTGCTATGGCAACGACGATGGATTTTCCGGTTTATCTCAGTGCATATAATGAAAAATGGCAAAAGGTTTTACAGGACACAACGCATTAAAGTCGCCGTCGTTTCTGCACTGAAATCCGGGAAAATGTTAGGTTGAATTCAACGATGTTTCAGTCAGTATGTAGGTGATGCGATTTGTAAGCCAAGTGCTTTTTTGGTTTGAAAATCACATAGGCGAGAAACTGTCAGTTACCAAGTGCTGTTGACTTTATGTCTTCGCTAACCTATCTTATTGCTTTTGTTCATCAAAATCGTATTTAGTCCCATTATTCAGTAATCCACTTTATTCTTCTAGAAACCAAAATAACTTTCAATTCAATTTCTAGCTTGATTAGCAATTTCTCAAGGGAGATAACTGTTAAATGTCAATTACCACCGCTTACGTCACATTACCCCAAATCGTCATAACAGAATAAATACACTCAAAATTTGAACATGCAGCATTAGACAGTCGTCATTGTTTTTTAAAACAAGTTTTAATAAAGACATGACTGGTATTATATATCTATATA
>CM042145.1:58748349-58768349 GCA_023376005.1 Doryteuthis pealeii | reverse complement strand
GACGACTTTACTTATTTATATATATAATACATACATATATAATATATATATATATATATATATATATATATTTTCCTCAACTTTTAATCACACACACACACACACACACACACACACACAACATATAGTATATATATATATATATATAATATATATATTATTATATAAAGAGAGTTTCATAATTTGCTTGAAGCATTGTGTATGTATTGGTTAGGAGGTTGATTTAGAAGGCTATCACAATGCAGTTGGAATAAATAAAAAATAATAATACGGTAACAATGGTGTTGTGTGTTGACCTGTATTTTTTTATTATTTCTTAAATTTTCGAGGTAATACCTCTTTATCAAAAGAATTGAACTGAAGCAGTACAGCTATGGCATTTCTTGGAAGAAATGCATAGCTGTACTGCTTCAGTTCAATTCTTTTGATAAAGAGGTATTACCTCGAAAATTTAAGAAATAATAAAAAATACAGGTCAACACACAACACCATTGTTACCGTATTATTATTTTTTATTATTCCAAACTGCATTGTGATAGCCTTCTAAATCAACCTCCTAACCAATATATATATATATATATATATATATATATATATATATATATATATATATGTATATATGTATTATATAATCCTAAGCAGGTATTGTTGAGTCCACGGAATATTTCTTTATGATCTATTATGGTTTACGAAAGACCACTAGAAGATGAGAAAAAATAAAGATAAAGAAGATAATATTCTTGTTTTCAATAATACTGCTTAAAGGGTCAATTATCTTTTCGCCTAGATTGGTTGCCTACCAAGGCTAAGTGCAAAATCTGCTATATTATTTACCTATAATTATTCTTTCTTATAAAAGAAGAAATGCTATTTATGTCCACACCACAAACATATCTCGAATTGGAATGATAACTGCATCTAATGGAATTTGAACCCGGGATGATGATTATCATTTCTCTGCCCACAATATTCACCCAAGACACACACACCATCCCTGTCGTATGGGGCTTTAGATTCACTCTCTGCAGGGGTAATACACCTTTCAATGGGTCAATCTGTTAGTCATGGGATGTGAACCGTGTTGATTAAGGATGGAACCCTTGTGGCTGAGCAGTCCATGACATGCGTCAGTCCACTTTGGCTCTTACTTAAACTAAACGGGCGGTTTGAGAGGCCTGTTACATAATTATTGGATCCCTAATACTTATATAAGGTAGTGTAGAACAATAATGGCGATTAGTGCAGCTTATGGCCTTGAGAGTGAGTGACGGTGCTTGACCTCACTCTCACCTTGCCTTCCGGGGATAAAATCTTGAGAACCGGAAGGCATAGAAGACCCTGTCTTCCGGTTTAAGGATAGTAAGTAACTCAGCAGTTAGCAAGTAGGAGCCGAGCTCGTAGGATGTGCGCAGATGTCTGGTTTGGGGATTTACAAATAAAGTAACATCAAAGTAATCGAAGTCTTGTGTTTATTACCTAAAAACTAACAATGAAACAGGGCTTCTGATAAGGAGAAATCCCCAATAGAAGACCAGACCGAAGTCCCCAAGTCAACTCCAGACGTTAGAAGATTCCAGACGCAAGATGATAGAAACCCAAAGCCGGTCAGAAGAAAAGATGACTCGAAGTAAGAAGTAAGAAAGGGTATACAACAGGCCCTTTCCAATCAATTGGCTAGCCACGTTAAGCACTAGCACCTATATGATTGTCAGTATGACAACTCCGAACCCTTTTTTATCATATATGTGCTAGAAAGCGTTGCCTAAGAGTCTTAATGTCCTGGATATGACGTTAAACTGATTCTGAAGTTCTAATTCTAGAACTCCTGGTCTACTCAGACCCAGAGTGTTAGCACCTTTAGGGTCCCATCTATGGTTTTAGAAAATGTTTAAAAATGTGTTTAGAAAATTGCAGTACCCATCAAGAATGAATAAAACAAAAATGTCTTCGGATAAAATGACCCATTGGATTGACAGGCCGTAAAAACAAGCC
Source organism: Doryteuthis pealeii (assembly GCA_023376005.1). Classification (NCBI taxonomy): domain Eukaryota; kingdom Metazoa; phylum Mollusca; class Cephalopoda; order Myopsida; family Loliginidae; genus Doryteuthis; species Doryteuthis pealeii. The sequence continues at coordinate 58,766,357 of CM042145.1, read as the reverse complement.
AACCAGACAGACAGAGACAGACAGAAACCACACACCACACACACACACACACACACACACTTTGACACATGTCATCCGAAATCCATTTAATATTCGATAAAATTCAGTCAGTTTTCATAAAGTTATTAATATCATTGTAAGATTCATAGTTAATATATGAACATACAACTCCGACACGCTTGTGGGACAAAAACATTTTATATATCAAAACAGCACAGAAATAAGACAAGATACAGAAACAATAAAAATACATGTACATAAACATACAAGAGTAGAGATAAAAAGGACTGGAGAGTCCGTACATACAAAATCACTTACTAGTGATGGGGGCAGAAGACCCCAGGAGAGTTACATAGCGTTGGGGGCAGAAGGGTGCGACAATGTCTCTAGCCCATGTGCTCGTACGAGGAGATGTAGTAAAAGAGGCAGAATAAATACCAAAGGTCCCCTGGTGGTCGGCACGGAAACCCAGTGGGAAGATAACTATTCCAGGCAAAGGGAAGATAATTCCAACATCATTATCATTTACTATCCTTAGCTTAGGAATTGAATTGGGAATTGAACTCACTAACAATGGTGTAATTGTCGCCTTATTACCTTTCCACCTTTTAAAGAAAACCAGAAACTCTACCATTTAATGTGGACAGTGTAAGGGAAACAACTACGTAGTGACTAATATCTGATGACATCCCATAATGTAATAGCCCCTGTGGGTTATATTAGATATTTCACAAGGCTACGTAAATTCTACCCAAACCAGAAGCAGTTTAAAGTTTGGGGAGAATTTGTTCTATCAAGAATTTGTCTTAGTAGTCCCTTGACACTGGTTACGGCGCACAGTATTTCACGTGTTTCGCATGTGCAATAAAATTGCTATTCAGTCAAACACCAGTCGAGTGTTGTTTTAATTATCAACCAGAAGCCAACAGGGAGCTGCTACATATGGTCTACTCGCTAAAGATTTATCAGGCGAGGCACTTAGAACTATTCGAGAATTTTCTGGTATAAAAACTATTTCTGTCCATAAAATAGAAATTCAGGTATTTGTTCTGTTTTTATTAATCATTAAAAACTTTAAATGAGAAAATTCTATAAAAACAATCTGAACGAATGGGACAATCACATTTTTTAAATTATGGAAATTCAATTACTCATGAAATTTAATAAAACTGTCCAAATTGACTACTGAAGTTTATTGTTGTTTTTTTTCTTGAAATATTAACGGAAATACAATTCTTTAACCCTTTAATCCCGATATTTTGGAATGGTTGTTATACCATGCACAGAAAGACCAATATTTCAAAGAGTGCTCTTATGCATATTAAGACCGATCTAATTTGATTTTGTGTTATCATGTTACGCACGGTAAGTACAATATTCCTGGATGTGTATTATTACGCTATGTACAATAAAGCTAATACTTCGGAATGAGTTTTATGTAACGAACAGTAATCACAATATGCCTTGACTAGCAGGACATATACCACAATAATGATTATTATATCCTTTGTTATGTTACTTGAGAGCTATTGCTAAAAGTAGTATGTAAAAATAAATAATCTCTCTCTCTCTCTCTCTCTCTCTCTCTCTCTCTCTCTCTCTCTCTCTCTCTCTCTCTCTCTCACTCACACACACACTGTTTTTTTACTTCTTTTCTTTTCATTATGTTCATTAGTTTAATATATATATATTATATATATTATATATACAAAAACTTATGTATATATTCATTATTATTATATAATCTCTCTATCACATATATTGAGCAGTCTCCTAATAATACTACATATAATAATACACACACACACACATACATACATACAGACACACACACACACACACATATATAATATATATATAAAAACTTATATATATTCATTATCATTATTATATAATTTCTCTATCACAGATATTGAGCAGTCTCCTAATAATACTACATAATAATACACATCACACACACACTCACTCACACATATTAATATATAATATATATATATATATATATATATATATTATTCTTATATTTGGAACTTGTAAAAGAAAGCCACCTATCAAGGCTCCTCTCAATATATAGGAAAAAATAAATCTGTAATCTACCAATTTACTGGAATCAAATTTAAAAACGCAAACCATAATGTAAGTAGAAATGATGTTATCTTCTATAAATTATAAAATGTAATCCGCATGAATGTAGCTGTGTTTGATAAAATAGAGGTCTAATGTTGTCAAGATTATTAGCTGAAGTGTATAGGGATTTCACATGTGTGTGTAGATGTAGATGGATACATGGGTAGGAAAAAAGGAAAGAAAATATATATATATATATATATGCGTTTGTGTACTTGTGGGATGTATGCATATGAACTCACGGACGCATACCTATAAGTGTAGGCACGAATGAGTGCGGATGTGTATATGTACAGATACATATAGTGAAATAGGGCTGAGAAAAGAAATTAGTACAATCGAATCAAATTATGGGTACTTAGAGATTAGAAGAAATGACTAACTTGGAAGAAATTGGGAACCTACCCAGCAATCACTGTCGAATCTAACTCAAGAATATACTAAGTGACTGGAACCAAATATTAAAATAAACTCGATCCAGAATGTAAGCAGAGATGATGTTATGTCACATTAAAGATAACATGAAACGCTCATGAAGATAGTTAGGTTTGGTTTGGTTTGGTTTTGTTTTATGGCATATCAACCTCAGTGGGTCATTTAATGCCGATAAAGTTTTTGAAATAAATCAATTTTTAATGGATAATACAATTTTTTTATAAATACATTTTTCTATTTAACCCATAGATGTGACCCTAACAGGTACTACCACTCCGGGTCAGAGTGGACCAGGGAGCAATGGTGATGAAAGGGTGCTCCACATTCCCTAAACTCCAGAACTGGGACCTCACCATCAGATAGAGTTTAACGTCATTCCCAGGACATGTAGACCCTCAGCCACCACCTTCTAGCACCCATATGATAAGGATTTGGGGTTTCCATAAGGGCAATGGGGTTGGGGCAATCATGAAAGTGCTAGGGCTTGACGTGACCAGCCGATTGACTGGAGGGGGCCTCTCCGACCGCCCGTCTAGCCCAAGAAAAGCTTAAAGTGGAATATTGCAAGTCATGGACTGCTCAGCCACCTGGGTTCTATCCTTAAGCATCACGGGGAGTCTTACCCCTCTGCAGAGGTGCAGTCGGTGCATTCCAAAGCCCCAGCCGACAGGGCGGAAGATATTTGGTTTGACAAAATAGAGGCATAAAGTTGTATCGATGCATCTAAGAGTATAGGTTGAAATGTAGATGTCACATATGTGTGTGTATATTATATATACGTATGTGTGTAAGTGTTTGTACATATGGACATGGGTATGAAAAAATATATATGTAGATATGTAAATGGGTGAATGTTCATATTTGAAATCATGGACGTACACACGTATGTGGGTACTTGTTGGAGGGTGGGGATATAAATACATTTACACACAGTTAAGTAGGACAAATGAAAGAAATTAATTAGATCTAATTTAATTCAGCGAACCTGACCACCTTAGCAGTGGTGGGAAATCCATCCTACAAGGTCACTTTAATTGAATACTCTCATAAAACCCCACTCCATAAGGAAAAATAGATGAGAACATTTGATAAGAAACACGAAATGAACTTGACCAATCCAGGCGACAGCAACTAAGGAAAAGGGTTACCACAAGCCCCCAGGAAGAGAGCTGGCACAACATCAAATCACTGCTACCCCGAAAAGGGTTAAGATGAATTGAAACCCGATACCGTCCCTGGGAATGTATAAATATAAGCTAAAATTTATTTGTTTACCATTTTCAATAAAGAAATTGATCTGAGGAAACTCGGAGGGTGCTCAGATACCCACGTGTGGAAATGGACCATATCCGCTTAATACCCGGTCTCTAGGCATTTTTTCTTTACAAATTACCTTGCTCTGTTTATAAAAAGTAAACATTGAGCTCTCAAAATGAACCAGAACTTTACAACACCATACAGTTGGAAGTAAGAACCAGCTTAGAATCATCCTAATACCAAAGAACTTGGTACCCCACCAAAGATATATATATATATATATATATATATATATATATATATATATATATATATATATATATATATATATATGATATTGTTAGTAAATCTATAATCTAATAGACATCAGAGCACGAATCATCTATTTTCAATGTTATTATGAATATGCAATGTAAGGTAAATGCTTCTAAATTATTTAGTTAAGGCGACGAACGATTGACGAATGGTCCATATTAAATTGTCGACTAACATTCTTGTGTAGCTTTCGTCCTTTTTCAAAAGGACCTGGTCGTTAAAATTTGATGGTCGACCTCTTCTTCTTCATTTGCAAGGATTGTATCGCCCGATTCAAACTGAACAATCTTTCAATTTGGCTTTTACTGATTTCACCAAAAAGTTGAGATCGCGAAATGACTGTGCTACAGCCAACTTTCTCGAGGTGGTATGATTTTCCATACACATTCGGAAAGATAATTGTTTTATGAAACAAATTAAACAAACTGCACATTTATTGTTTTTTTGAATAAATTTTTTTTAAAAAAGCCGTAATTATTATGCTCAAACCCAATAATTATGCAATATGTCCATAGAGGACTGTACATGTCAGAAGTCACCCTGATACAACATCATGAAGCTAAGAGGTCCATAAGAAAGCAACGGCAACAAAGCATCGGAACATCAATCATCATCAGGATAACTACAAATGCAAAATCTGTGGTCGAGAATGTTTCTCAAAACATAGGACTTCATAGTCACAGGAGGCGCTGCAACTTCAGGGGCTCATAAAAATTTTTATCATAGTCTTTCAGACTGAATTGCCAATGAATGAATGAATGAAATTATTGCGACGAAAACCTAAACTCTATTATATTTAAAAGGTTAACTAGTATTTCTTTCTTCTCTTAAAAAAAATGCTACAAACTGATTATATAAACAAAAAGACCATGAAATCAAAATGCATCAACATCCACTAAATGAACAATGTAACTCTTTGTAATAAACTTATGAATGTCAGAAATGTCGCTATATCTTTAAAAGCGATTAAAAGCTTAGCTCCATTTCCTCTTAAATGCCAAAAACACGAAAACTATTGAAGATTTTTTTTATAACATAAGATATACTGAGAACAATACCATTTTATTTTTCTTCGCGGAAAAAAGATTGTGTGATACGTTGGTCATGTCTGACAATGTCAGGCTTACCAAAAAAAAGTGACATTCTTTCATCTCGCTTTGAAGACGACGAAATGTCGATGTCTTATGAATTGCAGTTTTAAACGATAGACGAGAAAATGTTTCAGATTGAAAGACCAGTCAGCCAAAATAGGATTGGAATTTTAGTTCAAGAAGAGTTCATTTAAATTGCATTTCTGTCTGTTTTAAATCTTTTTTAATTTTCATCATATCTTTCTCATTCTCTCTCTCTCTCTCTCTCTCTCTCTCTCTCTCTCTAATATATATATATATATATAATATATATATATATAATATATATATATATAATTTAATATACCAAACTTGTTGGTAAAATCCTTGCGGTGAGAAAAAACCAGCACAAATATTGATTTTGTAAAAATATACTACAAAACATCACCTGGGGAAAAAATTGGAAAAAAGAAAGGACCAATATAATCGTACCAACCAAAAATATCGATTGGTACAATATTTGGCAAAAGAAAAAAACAATTTATATGCATTATTATATATATATATATAAGATATATATATTCATACAAAACCGCCAGGAAACTAAAGCTAATAAGAAAAAAGTGCCAATACCTAAGCAGAGCAAATAATAAAGAAGAAATAATGGAAGAAGAAGAAAGACACACGCGTACAGAGGAAAGATCATATATATATATATATATATATATATTATATATATTATATATATATATAAATATATATATATATATAATATATATATAATCTTTCTCTCTGTACGCGTGTGCCTTTTCTTCTGCTTTCTCTCATATCTTTCTGTCTCTCCTTTTCTCCTTTTTAATATTTCATCATGAGTTTTTTTTTTTCTCTCTCTCTCTCTCTCTCTCTCTCTCTTCTCGTCCTCTCTCTCTCTCTCTCTCTCTCTCTCTCTCTTCTCTCTGCGTTGTATGTCTTTCACCTTTTTCTTCTCATATTTTTTCTTTCTCTCCTGATTTCTTTTTAATATCTAACTTCTCACTCTATTATTTTTATTGTCTCTCTATCTATCTATCTTTCTTTTCTTTCTCTTTCTTTCTCTGTACGCGTTTGTCTTTCTTCTGTTTTCTCTCATATCTTTCTTTCTCTTCATGTTTTCGTTTTGAATATTCCAATTTATTTTTTGTTTATTTTTATTATTTCTTTCTCTCTTCCGGGACATTAAGACCCTCAGCCACAGCTTTCAACCACATATGATAAAAAGGTTTTAGGACTTGTCGTAAGATCAATAGGGTCAGGATAATTATATAGGTGCTAGGTCTGAACGTGACCGGCGATTGATCGGAGGGGGACATCATTTGGGGATTAATCTATTCTCCTATTTGGGTTTCTATGAGTAGTAATTCCCCAATCCTACGAATACCAATTAGGACTAATAGGAAAATAGTAGTAAAAGTAAAGAAAGATTCTCTTTCTAGAACAACGTGAAAAAGTTGGAAGCCGAATAAAATTGCTAGAGATTTTTTAAATGTCTATTTTCTCCACAATTGCTCTTTCTCAAAGTTCAATCTTCCGGAACAGAAAACAAAACTTTTATAAATTTAATGATTTTCTGCGTAATCATTCACAGAGTTTAAAATGTCAGTGAATTTAGCCGGAACTATGTAGCTCATTTCACAGTACCTTACGCCACATCCTTATAAATTAATAATCGCAAATACATTTTCACTATTGTTATATATCATCTTCAAACGCAAAATCTGTCGGACTTTACTCCTTTGTGACCGGCAGATTAAGAAAATAAGTTAATTTAAATATCCCAAAATAATACATGAAACTGAAATCGACAGATGAAAGAAACTGGAGGATAACTGAGATTAATTCTCCTTCCATCTTTGTTATCCCCGTGTTTATACCCTAGACTGCTATAAGAGCCAAGAGTTGAAAATGGGAAGATTAACTCACTGAAGCCAACTTGAGAGTGTTCACTCAGACGCAATGCAAAAAGACGCCTTTGTTACGATTCGAGTTGTCATTTTGTCAGTATCCCTTGCAGTAGAAAGATGTATCAGATTTAATCCTTGTCTGTTAATCCACAGTATTCCTTGCAGAAGAAAGATGTAATATCAGTTTTTAATCCTTCTCCGTTGATCATTCCTTGCAGAAGAAAGATAATACCAGTTTTAATCCTTCCTCCGTTGATCCTTCCTGGCAGTAGAAAGATGTAATATCAGTTTTAATCATTCTCTGTTGATGCTCCTTGCAGAAGAAAGATGTTAATATCAGTTTTTAATCCTTCTCTGTTGATGCTTCCTTGCAGTAGAAAGATGTAATCATCAGTTTTAATCCTTCTCTGTTGATCCTTCCTTGCAGTAGAAAGATGTAATATCAGTTTAATCCTTCTCTGTTTGATCCTTCCTGCTAGTAGAAAAGATGTAATATCAGGTTTTAATCCTTCTCTGTTATCCTTCCTTGCAGTAGAAAATGTAATATCAGTTTTAATCCTTCTCTGTTGATCCTTCCTTGCAGTAGAAAGAATGTAATATCAGTTTTAATCCTTCTCTGTGGATCCTTCCTTGCAGTAGAAAGATTAATATAGTTTTAATTCCTTCTCTGTTGATCTTTCCTTGCAGTAGAAAGATGTTAAATCAGTCTAATCCTTTCTCTGTTTGATCCTTCCTTGCTTAGAAAATGTAATATCAGTTTTATCCTTCTCTGTTGATCCTCCTTGCAGTAGAAAGATGTAATTATCAGTTTTAATCCTTCTCTGTTGATGCTTCCTTGCAGAAGAAAGATGTAATATCAGTTTTAATCCTTCTCTGTTGATGCTTCCTTGCAGTAGAAAGATGTAATATCAGTTTTAATCACTTCTCTGTTATGCTTCCTGCAGAAGAAAGATGTAATATTCATTTTAATCCTACTCTGTTGATCCTTCCTTGCAGTAGAAAGATGTAATATCAGTTTTAATCATTCTCTGTTGATCCTTCCTTGCAGAAGAAAGATGTAGTATCAGTTTTAATCCTTCTTCTTGTTGATCCTTCCTTGCCGAAGAAAGATGTATATCAGTTTTTAATCATTCTCTGTTGATCCTCTTGCAGAGAAAGAATCAGTTTTAATCCTTCTCTGTTGATCCTTCCTTGCGAAGAAAGATGTAGTATCAGTTTTAATCCTTCTCTGTTGATCTTCCTTGCAGAAGAAAGAGTATATCAGTTTTAAATCATTCTCTGTTGATCCTTGCCCTTCTCTTTGGCAGAAGAAAATGTAATATCAGTTTTAATCCTTCTCTGTTGATCCTTCCTTGCAGTAGAAAGATGTAGTATCAGTTTTTATTCCTTCTCTGTTGATCCTTCCTTGCAGTAGAAAGATGTAGTATCGGTTTTAACTTCTCTGTTGATCTTTCCCCCGTGTCAGTAGAAAGATGTATATCAGTTTTATCCTTCTCTGTTGATCCTTCCTTGCAGTAGAAAGATGTAGTATCAGTTTAATCCTTCTCTGTTGATCCCTTGCAGTAGAAAGATGTAGTATCAGTATTAATCCCTCTATATCCTTCCTGCAGTAGAAGATGTAGTATCAGTTTTAATCCTTCCTGTTTGACCTTCCTTGCAGTAGAAAGATGTAATATCGGTTTTAATCCTTCTTTGATCGCTTCCTTGCAGGAGAAAGATGTAATATTAGTTTTAATCCTTCTCTATTGATCCTTCCTTAAAAGCAAGAAAGAATGTAGTATTCTAGTTTATCCAGCAAAAATGCAACAATGTTATACACCGATATAAAGTATTATTCGGTTAAGCCACTTTGAAGAATGGACTCCGGGAAAAAAGAAATCCAAAAGAAAGAACTATTACTGGCTCGGCTGGAAAATGGCCATATAAGATTGATTCACTCTCTTATGTTCAATCAGGAGGATCAACCACATTTGCGGAATACCAAGCACCCCATACAGTTAAATATTCCTCGTGGAACGTGGAGTTTTCCCCCAATCTGAAGATAATATTTCAATACAAATAAATGAGGGATCGGTTTGGGAATACCGGTCATGGTGAACATTTTGTTCTCTTGAGAGAAATAAAATATATATCGAAAAATTATGAATCAGATATATAACACATCCAGGAAAATACATCTACAAAAAATACACCAATAAAGGAAGCTTGACTACCCAACTTTTCTCTCGCGCTCTGGCAGGTTTAGACATTAAAATAACCCCATAGAATTATTTATACTTTAAACAAACCAATCTGAACCAAACCAAAATCTTATTATAATAGAGATTACATATGTGTCTGTAACCGAAGCAACGTCACAATCGACGTCATAATTCGTTTCAATTAATTGACATTCCTATCTATTAATGATGTCCAATTAAATTCTTGTTCAAAACAGCTTATTATATCAACGAGTTTAGTACCTGCAAAGTGCGTTATAATTACGAAGAAAAAGGTTTACATATCATAAGGTGTGGATAATCTTGCATAACTGATTTTAATGAAAAACCACATTGATTAAACTTGTGTTATTGATTCTTTAATATTTTATCCGAAATTTATTAAAAGCAATTCTTGTGTATACTTTCATAGAGAAATCAATTTAAAATAATAATGGAATCTTTTTATATGAGTTCAAAATCATTTTCGTCAATCTTTTCTATACCTAAATCAAATATTATTTATTACATTAAAACTTAAAAACTTGGAATGCAGAGGCTGTATGTTTTTGCTAGTTAAAGTTAATGGAAAATCATTTATACACATTTAAAAACATTACAGCCTCTGCATTGCAAGTTTTAATTTTTAGTGTAATTAAAATATTATTTAGGCATTAAAAGATGAGAAAAATGATTTGAAACTCATATAAAAAAGATTACACTTTATCTATTTTTAATTGATTTCTCTATTGAAAGATATACACAGAGATTGCTTTTAATACATTTCGGAATAAAATATTTAAGAAATCAATGACACCAAGGATCAAATGTGGTTCATTAAAATCAGTATTGAAGATATCCAACCTTATGATATGTAAACCTTTTTCTTCTAATATATTAACGCACTTGCAGGATTTCTAAACTACGTGATAAATTAAGCTGTTATTGAACAATGAATTTAATTGAGACATTCATTAATAGATAGGATGTCAATTAATTGAAACGAAGTTTATGACTCGATTTGACGTTGCTTCCGGTTACAGACACATATGTGTGAGATCCTCTTATTATAATAAAGATTTTGTTTGGTTCTTCAGGATATGGTTGTCTTAAAGGTATATAATCCTGTGGGTTATAATGTCAACCTTCCAGAGCCTGAAGAAATGTTGGTAGTCAAGCTCCTTTATTGGTTGTTATTTTTTGTAGATGTATTTCCTTGGATGTGTTATATATCTGATTCATAAATTTTCATATATATTTTTATTTCTCTCAAGAAGCAACAAAAATTCACCATGACCGAGTTATTCCCCAAACCGAATCCCTCATTTATATGTGTATATGAAATATTTCCTCAGATTGGGGCGAAAACTCCACTTCCACGGAGGAAATATTTAATCAGTTGTAGGGTGCTTGGTATGTCCACGTCAATGCGATTGATCCTCCTGATTTGAACATAAGAGAGCTGAAACAATCTTATATGGCTCCATTTTCCCAGCCGAGCCAGTATTAGTTCGTTCTCTTTGGATTTTCTTTTTTCCGAGGTCCATTCTTGTCCAAAGATGCCTTTATAACCGATAATTACTTTATTCGGTGTTATTAATACATTGTTGCCATTTTTGCTGGATAAAACTTGATTACTACATTTCTTTCTACTTTTAAGGAAGATCAATAGAGAAGGATTAAAACAATTATTACATCTTTCTCCTGCAAGAAGGGAGTCAAATAAGAAGAAGGTAGTTAAAATCCGCATTATTACATCTCTTCTACTGCCCAAGGAAAGCGATCAACAGAGAAGGATTAAATCGATACTTACATCTTGTCGACTGCAAGGAAAGGGATCAATAGAGTCACAGGAATTAAAACGTGTGATACTTATCATCTTTCTACTTGCAAGGAGAGTGTGAGTGCGAGACAGAGAAGGATTATAAAACTGATACTTACATCTTCTACTGCAAGGAAGCATTCACAGAAAGGATTAAAACTGATACTGACAGTCTTTCTTACTGAAGACATGTCATCACAGAGAAGATTAAACGATTACTATATCTCTTTTCTACTGCAAGTAAAATCAACAAGAACGATTAAAAACTGATCTACACCATCTTTTACCCCTTGCAAGGAAGGACAACAGAGAAGGATTTAAAACTATATTACATTCTTTCTTTCTGCAAGGAAGGATTCAACAGAGAAGATTAAAACTATATTACATCTGTTCTTTCTGCAAGGTAAGATCACATGAGAATGATTAAAACTGATACTTACACTTTCTTCTGGCAAGGAAAGGATCAACAGAGAATGATTAACTGATTACTACATCTTTCTCTGCAGGAAGTATCAACAAAAGAAGGCATTAAAACTGATATTACATCTTTCTTCTGCAAGGAGGATCAACAAGAGAATTGAGTTAAAATACTGATATTACATTCTTCTTCGGTCAGGAAGGATCAACAGAGTAAGGAAAAACTGATACTACACTATCTTCTGCCAAGGAAGGCATCAACAGAGAATGATTAAAACTGATATTACATCTTTCGACTGCAAGGAAGCATCAACAGAGTAGATTAAACATTATACATCTTCTTTCTGCAAGGTAAGCATCAACAGGAAGGATTATAAACTATTATTTACATCTTGTCTACTTGCCAAGGAAGATCACAGAGAAGGATTATAACGATATATACATCTTCTCTGCCAAGAAGCATCAACAGAGAATGATTTAAAACTTGATATCACATCTTATCGTACTGCAAGGAAGGATCAAACACGAGAAGGATTAAAACTGATTATTACATCTTTCTACTGCAACGGAAGGATCAAAGAGAAGATTTAAACTGAAGTATACATCTTTCTACTGCAAGGAGGATCAACAGAGAAGGATTAAATACTGATATTACATCTTTCTACCAAGGAAGGATCACAGAGAAGGGATTAAAACTGAGTATTATCATCTTCTACTGCAAGGAAGATCAAAACAGGAAGATTTTAAAACTGAATTACATCTTTCACTGCAAGGAAGGATGCAACAGAGTAACGGATTAAAAACTGATATTTACATCTTTCTACTGCCAAGGAAGGATCAACACAGAAGGATTAAAATGATATTACATCTTTGCTTACTGCAAGGAAAGGACTCAACAAGAAGATTAAAACTGATATTACATCTTTCTACTGTGCAAGAAGCATCATACAGAAGAAGATTAAAACTGATATTACATCTTTCTTCTGCGAAGCACAGCCATCAACAGAGTAAATGATTAAAACTGATATTACATCTTTCTACTGCAAAGGAAGGACTCAACGGAGAAGATTAAACTGATATTATCCATCTTTTCTTTTCTGCAAGAAGAAACATCAACGAGAAGGATTAAACTGATATTACATCTTTCTTCTTGCAAGGAAGCATCACAGAGAGGATAAAAACTGATATTAACATCTTTCCTTTCTCAAGGAAATACTGTGATTAACAGACAAGGATTAAATCTGATACATCTTTCTACTGCAAGGTGTATACTGACAAAAGACAAACTCCGATACGTAAATCAAAGGCGTCTTTTGCATATGCGTCTGATGGAACACCTCAAGTTTGGCTTCAGTGAGTTATTCTTCCCATTTTCAAAACTCTTTGGCTCTTATAAGCAAGCTTAGGTATAACACGGGGGATAACAAAAGATGAAGGAGAATTAAGCTCAGTTATGCCTCCAGTTCTCATCTGTCGATTTCAGTTTCATGTTATATATTATTTGGGATATTAAATTTAACTTATTTTCTTAAGTCTTGCCGGTCACAAAGAGTAAAGTCCGACAGATTTTGCCGGTTGAAGATGATATTTTATAACAATAGTGAAAAAATGTATTTGCGATTATTAATATTTAGTAAGGATGTGGCGTAAGGTACTGGGAAAGAGCTATCAAAGTTCCGGCTAAATTATCACTGACATTTTAAACTCTGTGAATGAGTAAGCGCAGAAAATCATTAAATTTATAAAAGTTGTTTTTCTGTTACCGGAAAGATTGAACTTGAGGAATGTCTTAGCTATATTTTTGATGTATATTTAATTATATGTATCTAATTTTATATTTATATTTTAATCTCTTAGCAATTGATTCGGCTTTCCAACTTTTTCACGTTGTTCGAGAAAGAAGAATCTTCTTTACTTTTTACACTATGTTTCCTATTAGTCCTAATTTGTATTCGTAGGATTGCGGGAATCTGACTACTCATAGAAATCTCCCAAACATAGGATGAATAGATTAAAATCGCCAAATGATTGTCCCCCCGATCAATCGCCTGGTCTACGTTCAGCACCTGACACCTATTATAATTATCCTGACCCTTATGATCTTACGACAAGTCCCTAAAACCTTTACATATGTGGTTTTTAGAAAGCGTGGCTGAGGTGTCTAATGCCCGGACAGAGAAAAAAAATAATAAAAATAAAACAATAAAACATAAAAATTGGAATATTCCAAAAACGAAAACATGAGAGAAGAAAGATTATGATGAAAAAACAGAAGAAAGACAAACCCCCGCCGTACAGAGAAAGAAAGAGAAGAATAAGAAGATAGAATAGAGTAGAGAGACAAAAAAATATAATAGAGTGAAGAAGTTAGAATATTAAAAAAGAAATCAGGGAGAGAAGAAACAAATATGACCGAGAAAAAGCGTGAAAAAAGACGATTACAAACGCGAGAGAGAGATGAGATGAAGAGAGTGAGAGACTGGACGAAGAAAGATAGCAGAAGAAGAAAGAGAATAGAGAAAATAAGAATAAGAAGAGAAGAACAATAACGGAAAGCAGAAAAAGCACACGCGTACAGAAGAGAAAGATTAATATTCTATTACTAATAATATAATTTATATAATATAATACATTAATTATATTATATATATATAGTATATTTTTATATATGATCTTCTTATCTCTGTACGCGTGCTGTCTTTCTTCTTTCTTCATTATTCTACTTATTATTGCTCTTGCTTAGTATTGAGCACTTTCTTTCTTTATTTATGCTTTAGTTTCCTGTTCTTCATGTGTGGGTTTCGCTTTTGTATGTAATATATATATCTTAATAGTATATATATATATATGCATATAAATTGTTTTTTTCTTTTTGGCCAAATATTGTACCAATCGATTATGTTTGCGTTGTACGATTAGATTGCCGGCCTTCTTTTTTGTCAAATTTTTCCCCCAGGTTGAGTTTTGTTCAGTATATATTTTACAAAGTCAAAAATTTGCTGGTTTTTCTCACCGCCAAGATTAGCCAACAAGTTTGGTAATAAATTATATATATATATATTATATATATATTATATATAATATAATAAATATATATATATATACTAGGAGAGTGAGAGAGAGAGAGAGATAGAGAATGAGAAAGATATGATGAAAATTTAAAAAAATTTAAACAGACAGAAATGCAATTACAATATAACCTCTTGAACTAAAATGTCCAATCCTATTTTGGCGACTGGTCTTTCAATCTGAAAACATTTTCTCGTCTATATCGTTTAACTGCAATTCATAAGACATCGACCATTTTCGCTCGTCTTCAAAGCAGAGATGAAAGAATGTCACTTTTTTGGTAACTGTACCCATTGTCAGACATTGACACAACGTATCACACAACTCTTTTTCCCGCCGAAAGAAAAATAAAATGCGTATTGCTTCTCAGTATATCGTATGTTTATAACAAAAAATCTTTTCATAAGTTTTCGTGTTTTTGCATTTTTAAGAGGAAATGTAGCTTTTTAAGCTTGTAATAGCTTTAAAGATAAAGCCGACATTTCTTACATTCATAAGTTTATTACACAAGTAGATTACATTGCGGTGTGCGATTACGTCGGATAGATGTTGAGCATTTATTTCATGATGTTCTTTGTTATATAATCAGATTGTAAGCATTTTTTTAGAGAAGAGAAAAGTACTAGTAACCTTTTTGAAAATATAATAGAGTTTAGTTTTTCGTCGCATTAATTTCTCATTCATTCATTCCATTGGCAATTCAGTCGATAAAGAACTATGATAAAAAATTTTATTGAGCCCCTGATGTTTTCAGCGCCTCCTGATGACTATGAAAGCTCCTATGTTGAGAGAAACATTCTCGACCACAGATTTTGCATTTGTAGGTTGATCCCTGTAGAATGATATGTTCCGATGCTTGTTGCGCGTTGCATTTTCTTTATGCCGACCCTTAGCTTCATGATGTGTATCAGGGGTGACTTCTGACATTTACAGTCCTCTATGACATATAGGCTATAATTTATTGGTTTGAGCATAATAAGTTACGCTTTTTAAAAAAAAAAATTTATTCAATAAAAACAATAAATGTGCAGTTTGAGAGTGAATTTGTTCATAAAAACAAGTGTGAGAGTCTTTCCGAATGTGTATGGAAAATCAACCACCTCGAGAAAGGATTGGGCATGTAGCACAGTCACTTCGCGATCTCAAACTTTTTGGTTTTGAAATCAGTAAAAAGCCAAATTGAAAGTTTGTTACAGTTTGAAATCGGGCGATAACAATCCTTTGCAAAGAGAAGAAGAGAAGGTCGAAACCATGCACCCTAGTTTTAAACGACCAGGTCTTTTGAAGAAAAGGACGAAAGCTACACAAGTAAGGTTAGTTCGGACAATGTTAATTATGGACCATTCGTCAATCGTCGTCGCCTTAACTAATAATTTAGAACGCATTACCTTACATTGCATATCATAATAACATTGAACAATAGATGAATTCGTGCTCTGAGTCTATTAGATTACTAGAATTTACTAACAATATCATATATAATATATATATCTATATATATATATATAATATTACTATATATATATTTATATATAGATATATATCTTCTGGTGGGTACCAAGTTCTTGGTATTAGGATGATTCTAAGGCTGCGTTCTTTACTTCCAACTGTTATCGGTTTGTTGTAAATTCGGTTCATTTTGAGAGCTCAAGTTTACTTGTTTATAAACAGAGCAAGGTAATTTGTAAAGAAACAATGGCCCTTAGAGACCGCAGTATTAATGCGATCATGGTCCATTTTCCACAACGTGGGGTTATCTGAGCACCCTTCCGAGTTTCCTCAGATCAATAATTCTTTATTGAAAATGGTAAACAAATAAATTTAAGCTTATATTTTATACATTCCCAGGGACGGTAATCGTGGTTTCAAATTCATCTTAACCTTTCGCGGTAGCTAAGTGATTTGATGTGTGCCAGCTCTCTTCCTGCGGGCTTGTTGGTAACCCTTTTAAAACCTTAGTGCCTGTCGCCTCTG
Source organism: Doryteuthis pealeii (assembly GCA_023376005.1). Taxonomy (NCBI): domain Eukaryota; kingdom Metazoa; phylum Mollusca; class Cephalopoda; order Myopsida; family Loliginidae; genus Doryteuthis; species Doryteuthis pealeii. The sequence continues at coordinate 58,749,733 of CM042145.1, read as the reverse complement.
CATTGGTCAAGTCTCATTTTCGTGTCTTAATCAAATGTCTCCTCATTCTATTTTCCTTATGGAGTGTTTTATCGAGAGTATTCAATTAAAGGCACCCATTGTAGATGGATCCCACCCTGCTAAGGGTTTGGTCAGGTCGCTGAATTAAATTAGATCTAATTAATTCTTCATCTTGTTCCTACTTAACTGTGTGTAAATGATATTTATATCCCCACCCTCCAACACTTACCACAACTACGTGTGTACGCCATGATTTCAAATATGAAACATTCACCCTATTATACATAGTGTTACATATTATTATTTTTTCATACAATACCTACTTCCATATGATGACAAAACACTTACACACATACGTTATATATTATAATACACACACAATATGTGACATCTACATTTCAACCTATACTCTGTAGAGTGCATCATACAAACTTTATGCCTCTTTTTGTCAAACCAAAATATCTTCCCGCCCTGTCGGCTGGGGCTTTGAATGTGCCCGACTTGCACTCTCGCAGAGCGGTATAGACTCCCCCGTGATCTTAAGATAGACCCAGGTGGCCTGAGCAGCCATTGGACTTCAAATATTCCACTTTAAGCTTTTCTTGTGTGTGCTAGACGGGCGTCGAGAGGCCCACCTCCAGTCAAATCCGGCTCGGTCAACGTTCAACCCTTAGCACATTCATGATGCCCCCAACCCTCATATGCCGCTTATGGAAACCCCAAACTATCATTATGGGTGCGTAGAAGGTGGTGCGCTGAGTCTACATGTCCTGTCGGAATGACGTTAAACTCTATTGATGGTGAGGTCCCCATTCTGGAAGGTTTAGGAATGTGGAGCACCCTTTCCATCACCATGTGCTCCCTGTCCACTCTGACCCTGGGAGTGGTTAGTACCTTTAGTGCTTCCACATTCTATGGTAAATAGAATAATATGTATTTTATAAAAAAATCGATTATGCCATTAAAATTGATTTATTTCAAAATTTTATCGGCATTAAATGACCCACTGAGGTTGATATGCCAAAACAAACCAAACCCAAATCCAAAAGCCTTAACTATCTTTCATGAGCGTTCTATCTTATCTTTAAGCTGACATAACATCATCCCTGCTTACATTCTGATCGAGTTTATGTTAATATTTTGGTTCAGTCACTGAGTGATATTCTTTGAGTTTAGAATTTCGACAGTGATTGCTGGGAGGCTTCCCAATTTCATTCCAAGTTAGTCAATTTCTTTCTAATCTCTAATACCCATAATTTGATCGTCGCATTGTACTAATTTCCTTTCTCAGGCCCTATCACTAATGTACTGCTACATATTACACTATCCGACACTCATTCGGTCCCTACACTTCATAGGTCATTGCTCCGTGGATCATATGCAT
>CM042145.1:58736393-58748249 GCA_023376005.1 Doryteuthis pealeii | reverse complement strand
CTAGATTGCAGATGCTTATAGCATTTCATAATTGCGTTCTCATGTTTATAAAAAGTATTAATTAAATGACTGTCAGCGCGCATAGCAGACCCTTGCAACATTATCATTGTTTCTCAAGTATGAATAGAAATTGATTTCTATTATAGTTAGAGCCACTGTAAGTGCATTATAGCCTTAACAAAGTTCACTCTATTCTTATATATATATACTATATATATATATAATATATATTATAGCTATAGTGTCAATTGCCAGCTTAGCGTTTTCTTTTAGAATGGCATGGATATTATTTAATCCAAGAGTGCTCAATATTTCATAAACATAGAGCCTATAATAATTGTTAGCAAAAAATATAGGTCTACTACGGTTTTGACCCTCGAATAGTCTTACTAGGACCTGCAGAAGACTATTGAGGACGAACGTCGTGGTTTAGACTCATGATATATATTATATATATATATATATATATATATATCAATATATATATATATATATATTGAAGGCGCGGAATTATTTTTTTCTTTATGATCTTTATCTGATTCTTTTCTGCGTTTTCGGTAAAGCATTAAGGATAATAAAGAAGAAATATTCCGCCTAATCTTCCATTAATACAGCGTTAAACAATATTATGTATATGGCCGTATCTGATTAAAGTGCCAGAGCAATATATATAATATATATATATAGTATACTATATATATATTATATATATATATATATGTGTGTGTGTTGGTATGGTGTGCCTGCGTGCTGTGTGCGTGCGTGCAATTTAAAAGCTGAGAAACGATACTATATGAAGTATATATGCTGTGTGTGAGTAAAGTTTTGATGAACTATATATATATATACTATATATATAAGTTAACTAATATATTTGGGTGTGCTGTTGTGTGTGTGTTTGGTGTGATTAAAAGTTGATGAACTATATATGTATGTGTGTGTATTGATTAAAAGTTGCAGGAATATATACATACTCTATTATATATACATATATAATATATATATATATATAATATAATATATATATATATATATATATATATATATATATATAATTTTCAAGCTATTTAATCAGTTTTAAATCGTTTATTCTCTTTCTCTTTATTTTCGAATTGAGCCTTTTGCAAATCAATTTTCGTCACTCTGCCCTGAGTTCCATTTCTGCTTCGAACATTTCGTCAATGGGTAACCAAGCCAGATTAACCCGAGTTTATATGTTTTTTAAATTCATAACTTTTCGTTTATACACATGTGCATATCTACCTATGTGCATATTAGCATATGAGCTTGAAAAAAAGTACAGCCATAAATTTGCTTATTTTTTCAATTATGCTATTGAATTGTGAGTTTTCAATAATAGCAAAATAATCTTGCATAGCTGTTTGCGTTTAGTGATTTTTTACGGCATTGTCAACCCTTGTAGGTTATTTTGAAGCCGATAGTCATTTTGTTTATTTATTCTTGTTGCGGTATTTCAATTTTTTTTCAAACTTCAATTTTTTATAATACATTTCAACTAAATTTTTTCCCGTGTAACCATAGATGCGACTCTAAGATGTAACTAACACTCCGGCAGTATGATGTGACCTGGAGAAATGCGTGATGAAAGAGGTACCACCATGTACCCAGAATTTTAGAATTGGCACTTTGACATTTAGATGAGTGTAACGTCATACTCAGAAACAGCTGACCATCTGCTCGCCCCATCTTCTAGTACATATATATATATATATATTATATATATTATATATATATATATATATAGTATATATATATTATAGAGAGAGAGAGGAGAGAGATGAGAGTAAACTACTCAGACACGTGTTTCGAGGTATCACCTCTCATCAGTTGCAGTTATACCATTTTTAGCAGCTACCTCTGCGCTGCGGTTCGAGAGATAAAAAAAAAAATAAAAAATAACAACCCGATCGAACTTCGCTCGCCAAACCTCTTACTCATTTACCAACCCCTCCGACAATGAGCAGATGCCGACACAAGCCGTCAATTTCTTAAGCGGAGTCAGCAGGTTTGCATCAGAGTTTTCCTTCTCCTAGACGGCTTTCCGTAACAAGCAGTTAAAGAGCCCAGTCTAGCCCACTATTTACTCAAGCTGGAGGCCCGCCGAGAGTAGGATTCATACCTTTTCCAAGGATATTAGCGTAGTGAAATGCCAAATTACCACGTCCAGGGATTGAAATCGCGGGCGACGCCCTATCTTCTAGTCAATATGATCAAAAGGGTGAGGTATCATAAGGTTAAATAGGGCTTGGCCTCTCACACCTTTTTCCTCAGCCTAGGTAAATGGCCAAAGTGGAATTAGGCCATGTCATGGACCGCCTCAGCCACAGGCGTTTTATCCTATAAGCATTGCTGTGTTTTTGCGTTAAATAATCATTACTTTGACATTAATCTATACTATATTTTATCTATACATATATAAAGGGCCGGGGGGGCGTGGGGGGGGGGGCGGGGGGGATGTCTACCCTTATGGTTGCTGTATGTATATATGTATGTATGACCGCGCAAGAAACTACGAAAATCATCATTTCACTATCACCAGATTCTTAGCCCCTTTTTGATTAAAAAAATATTGTTGAAGGTTAATAAAAAATAGAATGTCTTTTCAAAGCTGTCTGTTTGCACTTTTTCTGAATGTCTCACCATGGTCGAATCACTTGCAATTTCTTTTTTACGTAGGCGATTTTATGGGACATCCTGCTGAGGACCAACTCAATTAGTAATAATGAGTTTGTGAGCAATAATTCTACCAGCAACACCGGGTAGCGGCTTCTAGTACATATAAAGCGCTGGTATTGTGTTTCTATGTATGTCCGCGAGCGAAACTAAGAAAATTTAAAACAATTAATGACAATGTACATATAATATACGCATTCCTATCACAGATCTTCCTTTTGCGACAAAAAAATATTGAAGATTTTTATTCATAGTTCGTAAGATAATTTAAAAAAAATATTTTAATGATAACGCCATAAAATTTTTTGCATTTAGTTATTAAAATTGGAACATGGCAATTTTTCTTGTGTGCTCTGCGATCAATGTAAGGGTCTTTTTAATAAGTATTTTAATGGCGGCGATCCTGCAATGACCAACTCATGATTCAACACTAATGTATCTGCCAAGATAACCTTTTTTAACCCTCCTCAATCTAGGCCGACACCGCTTCTATTTAATAAATAATTGATAACGATGGTTTATAAACAGTATTTTGTCAAAAAAAACAGCTTTCTAAAAAGATCGGTCTGTAATTTATTTCCACGCTAACTGATAAACCAGTTTCAGCTAAAATGCTATCAAGAGTTTACCGTTTTACTAAATCTTTATTTTCAAGTGAAATTAGATTCATTTTTACTTTATTATTCTTTTAGAAAGATTCGTTTAAATATTGTTCCAACAGGACAACCCTATTATCAAGTCCATCTTTTCACAGGCATTTCTATTATACTCACAGCAAAATTAAAAAACACCCTCCGCGCGATATAAAAATAGATTTTTAAAATATATTACCTGCAAGGGGTGGCGAGTATAAAAATTCAATGTCAGCGAGTTTGCTAACCCTAAGTAAGTAAAAAACACAAATTCATTGAAGGATTAATAAATTAAACCATTTGAAATGTAAACTTTAAATTATCTATTAATAAAACAAACTATATATAGATATATAATACCAGTCATGTCTTTATTTAAAAACTTGTTTTAAAAAACAATGCACGATGTCTATAATGCTGCATGTTTCAAATTTCTTGAGGTGTATATATTCTGTATCGACGATTTGCGGCGTAATGGTGACGTAAGCGGGCCTTAATTGACATTAACAGTTATCTCCCTTGGAAATTGCCTAATCAATGCTAGGAAATTGAATTGAAAGTTATTTTGGTTTCTAGAAGAATAAAGCTGGATTACTGAAATAATGGACTAAATACGATTTTTTTGATGAACAAAATGCCAATTAAGATAGCGTTAGCGAAGACATAAAGTCACAGCACTTGGTAACTGACAGTTTCTACGCCTATGATGATTTCAAACACAAAAGCACTTAGCTTACAAATCGCATCACCTACATACTGACTGAAACATCGTTGAATTCAACCTAACATTTTCCCGCCGATTCATGCAAAAATAAAAAAAAAAAAAAAAAAAAAATAAAAAAAAAAAAAAAAAAAAAAAAAAAAAAAAAAAATCGACGGCGACTTTATGCGTCTGCTGTCCTTCTGTAAAACCTTTGCCATTTTTTCATTATCATGCCACTGAAGATAAACCGGAAAATCCATCGTCTGTTGCCATAGCAAACACAAATATAATTTCTCACAGACTTTATTGGGTATTTTTATGGATTTCTTTTATTCGGTAGCTTTTAGAATAGAACCACACGAACGCGACAAGCGACACAAACGAACAGCGCACACAGAGTGCCCATTTCATATATATAATATATATACTAATAATATTATACATATAATATTATATATAATATATGAACTTTCTATGCCGCCTGTTCATATATATTATTATATATGAGCCTGCTGTTGATGTATGTGTGTGGTGTGTTGCGTACATTAAAATCAATACATATATAGATCAATAAATATGTAATCGATATTTGTGTATTGGTCTGAATTTCGTTCTGAAGTCGAAAATGATGTTCGAATTATTGTTTGAAGAACTTCTCTATCATGTCGGTATGTATGTATTTATCCAGCCCTCCGCACAGTAGGATGCTGACACATGTAATTTTTTTAGCGGCGCCAATTAACAGGTTGAATCAGATTTTCAAGTAATGCCACAGGGATGATCGGAAAATTCATTCAAGCAAGTAAGCCAGAATGTTCGTCAATAAATAAAAAATGCTCTTGAGTCTTATCTGTTATTAGTTTTATTTTTTACTGCTGAGTAAGAAAAAAGTGTATTTTAAAAAAACATACACTAAGGTGTGATGAATCCATAATTTTTTCCATAATAAGTACGATGCCCAACTTAGAGTATTCCGAGTAAGTAGCTGTCATTGTCGATATTTTGCTTTGTTTTGTGCTAAAAATTTTGAAGTACAAGCTTCAGAATTGCTTATGTTAATAAGCTTCACTAAAAACATTTAATATTAGGACTTATTTGACCCCTATTCATTGTTATTTGATACAACGTTTCGCCGGTATGCCCTCCAGCCTTCTTCATGTATTTCTTGTGGACTCTGGAAACTTCTCGGACTCGAGAACCTTCATTTTCGAACTCGGGAAACCTTCTTGTCGTAATCGGGAGCCATCACGGAAACTTTGAACCTAACCCTTTATTAGTCCACCCCCCCCCCCCCCCAAGGGGGGTATCCTGTTCTCATTTCGCCTCACCATAGCTGGGGGTAGGAGTGTGTTCATTTTTTTTCTACTGTTACTATCTCTTATCAGGATTGAACCGGAATCCAGGAGATAACTGTCACTTAAAATGTCTTAACCTTAACTACCTTATCCACTAGGCCATGTGTCCATTGTACAAATAACAATGAAGATGGACAATAGTCCGAATAACGCAGATAATTCTAATCATCAAGCCTCATCTCAAACATTTCAGAGAAAAGCATTTAAGTTTTCTAAATTATCACACTATAAAGAATTAACGAGGTGCTAAACTCGTAGTAACACCTTTTCTGATAATGCATTAGGTTTATCTTAAAAAGGAGTAACCTAACACAGAATATTAGGAGGAAAGAAGACAAGCCTAATTAATACCCTATAGCCATTTAATTCTACAACACACAAAGAGGGAACTAATTCCCGCCCAACCTACAAAGTGTCCCATGTTCAAGGAATGTGAACACTATTTTTCTACCCCCCCCCCCCCCCCCCCCCCCCCCCCCCCCCCCCCCCCCCCCCCCCCTCAATGAAGGACCACTATTCCAGGTCTGATATAATAGAGACAGGCACCAAGTGTGTCGGCTTCCTCAAATCGTTTTTCGTAGGAGAGATGATTCTAGGGTTCGCCCAGTTACGTGACCAAACGACTCGTGACGTTGGAAGAGTTCCTCAAATCCTCTGGCAAAGGAGACCACTCAATGTTGTCTCCCAACACGTAAAAGAATAATAGTAAACGTTAAACGGACAAGCACATAATTCAACATTTTATCTGTTTTTACAACAATTACCAATGATTTTTCTTACTGAAAAAAAAAAAGGAGTTTTGTGGGGGTGGAGCCTAGAACGGATTAACAGCATCCGTTTATGCGAATTGAGAAATTAATTTTGATATTATACGAGGGAAATGAGATTACAAGCGAACGAATTGAACTCTTAAGTCGGCAGGTATCACTGTATTTAACCTGAGATTATTTAACCCATCGAAATTTCAATAAAATGTTTAAAAAGTGTAATCCCCCATCTAGTTGGGACCGGTGAACTTTTCACCATTTTCCCTCTAATATATTTCGTATCTTTTCGTAATTGATTTCACCTTTAAATATTATTTTGTATATTTAAAATTGAGTACGAGCGGAAATGAAATTAGACTCGTTAAGTCAAGGAACCACTCACTACCGGTATATATTTTCGTGATCTGTGCTGTAGCGTCATTTATTCTGCCACTTACTGCCTTTTACAATGCGCGATCTTGGCGACAGTCTGTATTTTATGGCCGTTCTAAATCTGATCTACGCGATTTGAAAAATGTTCATTTGATTACCGTTTTCCAACATTCGTAACAAATCGACGTGTCACGTAAGAAGCAAACATAATTATTCTGAAATAGACAATCTGACTCCTCACAAACAATTCTGAATGGACAAAAGAGCACGTGTACATCTTCACGAATGACACCAAATCGAAATGAACTCTTTTAATCCATTGAATAATATCCTACATGCATCACTGACTAAGCTTTAAAAAAACCCTACCCGGCCTGAAAGATTTGGTTCACCCTAGTAAATAAATTTCTTCACATTCTAATTGAACATCCATAACTAAAAAAAAACAACTTTTTACATCAATTCAAATTAGACCTTACTTCTAAACTAGAAGTCAAAGAAATCTCCAAGAACATTTACACATTAATCCGAACGAAATCGTAAGTCAACTGTATTTTCTTGAATTGATGTAAAAAGTTGTTTTTTTTTAGTTAATGGATGTTCATTAGAATGTGATTTAGAAATTTAGTTTACTAGGTGAACAAAGTTCTTCAGGGCCGGGTAGGGTTTTTTTAGCTTTGTCAGTGATGCATGGTAGGATATATTCAATGGATTAAAAGAGTTCATTTCGATTTGGTGTTCATTTCGATTGAGATTGTACCACGTGCCTTTTTGTCCATCAGAATTGCTTTGTGAGGAGGTCAGATGTGTCTATTTTTCAGAAAATTATTTTGCTCTTTACGTGACACGTCGATTTTGTTACGATGTTGGAACGGTAATCAAATGAACATTTTTCAATCCGTAGATCAGATTTAGAACGGCCATAAAATACAGACTGTCGCCAAGATCGACGCATTTGTAAAGGCAGTAGTGGCAGATAAATTGACGCTAACACATAGATCACCAGAAAATATATCCGGTGTAGAGTGGTTCCTTGACTTACGAGTCTAATTCATTCGCTCGAACTCAATTTTATATACAAATAATATTTAAAGGTGAAAATCAATTACGAGATACGAATATATTATGAGGGAATGGTGAAAAGTTCACGGTGTCCAACTAAGGAGGGGATTACACTTTTTTAAACATTTTTATTGAAATTTCGATGGTTAAAATATCTTCAGGTTAAATACAGTGATACCATCGACTTAGAGTCAATTCGTTCGGCTTGTTAATTCAATTTCCTCGTATATATCAAATTAAATTTCTCATCGCATAAACTGCGTAGAATGCTGTTAATCCGTTTCTAGCTCCCACCCCCCACAAAAACATCCTTTTTTTTTTTTCAAGTAAGAAAAATACCATTGTATTGTGTAAAAACAGAATAAAAAAATTGTAATGAATTATGTGCGTAAACACGTTTTTAACGTTTATATTATTCTTTTTACGTTGTTTGGGAGACAACATTGAGTGGTCTCCTTTGTCAGGATTGAGGAAACCTCTTCACGTCACGAGTTCCGTTTTCGGTCACGTAACTGTTGCGAACCCTAGAATCACTCTCCCTACGAAAAACGCATTTGAGAGCGACACACTTGGTGCCTGTCTCTATTATATCCAGACCTGAGAAAAATAAAGTGGGGGGTTTTCTTTTTTTTTTCCATTTGTGTTAAGGAGGTAGGGGGGAAAAAAAAATGTGTCCACATTTCCTTTGACAAAACCTGGACACTTTTGTAGGTTGGGGCGGAACTTAGTTCCCTCGTGTGTTGGTATTAAATTAAATGCTATAGGGTATTAATGGCTTGTCTTCTTTTCCTACCTAATATTCGTGTTAGGTTACTCTTTTTAGATAACCTAATGCATTATCAGAAAAAGGTGTTAAGCTACGCGAGTTAGCACCTCTGTTAATTCTAATTAGCTGGATAATTTAGAAACTGAAAATGCTTTCTCTGAATGTTGAGATGGAGGCTGATGATTTAGAATTATCTGCGTTATTCGGACTATTGTCCCCATCTTCATTGGTTATTTGTACAATTGGACACATGGCCTAGTGGATAAGGTTAAGGTTAAGCACTTTCTAAGTACAGTTATTCTGGATTCCGGGTCAATCCTGAGTAGAGATAGTTAACAAGAAAAAAATGAACACAACTTCCTACCCCAGCTATGGTGAGCGGAATGAGAAAGGATACCCCCCGATGGACTAAATAAAGGGTAGGCTTCAAAGGTTCCGTGATGGCTCCGATTACGACAAGAGGTTCCCGAGTTCGAAAAGAAGCGTTCTCGAGTCCGAGAAGTTTCCAGAGTCCAACAAGAAAATACATTGAAGAAGGCTGGAGGGCATTTACCGGCCGAAACGTGTACATAATAACAATGAATATGGGTCAATAGTTCCTAATATTAAATGTTTTTAGTGAAACTTATTACATAAGCAATTCTGAAGCTTTTGTACTTCAAATTTTTAGCCAACAAAACAAAGCAAAATATCGACCAATAGACAAAGCTACTTATCGGAATACTCGTAATTGGTGGCATTTCGTACTTATCTATGGAAAATTATGGATACATCACACTTAGTGGTATGTTTTATTATTACACTTTTCTTACTCAGCAGTAAATAAACTAATAACAGATAAGACTCAAGACATTTTTATTAATGACGAACATTTCTGGTTACTTGCTTGAATGAATTATTTCCGCATACATCCCTGGTGCATTACTTGAAAATCTGAATTCACCCTGTTAATCGCCGCTAAAAAAAATTTACCATGTTGCTCACATCCTACTTGTGCGGAAGGGCTGGATAAATACATTACATACGCATGATAGAGAAGTTCTTCAAACAATTTCGAACATCAATTTTCGACTTTCAGAAACGAAATTCAGAAACCAATTACACAAAAATATCGATTACATATTATTTGATCTATATATGTATTGATTTTATGTTACCAACACACACACACATACACACACACTCATAATATTATATATATATATGAACAGGGCATAGAAAAGTTCATATATATATATATATATAATATATATATATATATATATATATATATATATATATATTGAAATGGGCACTCTTGTGTGCGCCTGTCGTTTTGTTCCTTGTGCGTTCGTGTGGTCATTATCTAAAGCTACCGATAAAAGAAATCCATAAAAAATAGCCATTTAAAAGTCTGTGAGAAAATTATATTTTTGTGTTTGCTTATGGCAACCGACGTGGATTTTCCGGTGTATCTCAGTGCATATAATGAAAAATGGCAAAAGGTTTTTACAGGACACACGCATTTTAAGTCGCCGTCGTTTCTGCACTGAAATCCTAGGGAAATGTTTTAGGTTGAATTCAACGATGTTTCAAGTCAGTATGTAGTGATGCGATTTTGTAAGCCAAGTGCTTTTTTGGTTTTGAAAATCACATAGGCGAAGAAACTGTCAGTACCAAGTGCTGTTGACTTTATGTCATCGCTTTAACCTATCTTATTGCTTTTGTTCATCAAAATTCGGTATTTAGTCCCATTAATTCAGTAATCCACTTTATTCTTCTAGGAAACCAAATAACTTTCAATTCAATTTCTAGCTTGAATAGCAATTTCTCAAGGAGATAAACGTTAAATGTCAATTACCACCGCTTACGTTCACATTTACCTCCCAAATCGTCCATTAACAGAATAAATACACTCAAAATTTGAACATGACAGCATTTAGACAGTCGGTCATGTTTTTAAAACAAGTTTAATAAAGACATGACTAGTATTATATTTATCTATATATAGTTTGTTTATTTTAATTACATATTTAAAGTTTACATTTCAAATTGTTATTATATTAATCCTTCAATGAATTTTTGATGATTTACTTACTTTAGGGTACAAACTCGCTGACATTGAATTTTTTAACTCCCACCCCTCAGGTAAATATTATTTAAAAATTCTATTTTTATATCGCCCGGAGGGTTGTTTTTTTATTTTTGCTAGTGAGTATATAGAAATCCTGTGAAAACGATGGACTTTGATATAGGGTTGCCTGTTGGAAACATATTTAAACAATCTTTCTAAAAGAATAATAAAAAAAAAGAATCCTAATTTACACTTGAAAAATAAAGATTAGAAAACGGTAACATTTTTGAATACATTTTACTGAAACCTGGTTTATCAGTTACGTGGAAATAATACAAACACCGATCTTTTTAGACTGTTTTTTTTAGACAAAATACTGTTGTATACCATCAGTTTATCATTATTTATTATAGAAGGCGGTGTCGCCTAGATTGAGGAGGGTAAAAAAAGGTTATCTTGCAGATACATTAGTGTTGAATCATGAGTTGGATTCTTTGCAGGATGCCCCATTAAAAAATACTTATGTAAAAAAAGACCTACATTGATCCAGACACACAAGAAAATTCATGTTTCCAATTTTAAAATACTAAATGCAAAAAAATTTTATGCCGTTATCAATTAAAATATTATTTTTTAATTATCTTCACGAATATGAATAAAATCTTCATTATTTTTGTCCAAAAAGCAAGATCTGGTGATAGTGAATGCGTATATATATGTACATTGTCATTAATTGTTTTATTTTCTTAGTTTCCTCCGGACATACATAGAAACACAATACCCCTTATATATGTACTAGAAGCGGCTACCCGGTGTTGCCTGGGTAGAATTATTCTCACAAACTCATTATTACTAAATTGAGTTGGATCCTCACAGGATGTCCCATTAAAATCCCTACGTAAAAAAGACATTGCAGTGATTCGACCTGGTGAGACATCAGAAAAAAGTGCACAGACACTATTGAAACATTCTATTTTTTAATAACTTCACGAATATTTTTTAATCAAAAGCAAGATCTGGTGATAGTGAAAATGTATTGATTTTTTTCGTAGTTTTCTTCCGGTCATACATACATATATACATACACACCAAAAGCCCTTTATATATGTATAGATAAATATATGTATAGATTAATGTCAAAGTAATGAATTATTTAACCAAAAACACGCAATGCTTAAGGATAAAACCCTAGTGGCTGAGCGGTCCATGACATGCAACATTCCACTTTGCCCATTACCTAGGCTAGAAAGGTGGTTGGAGAGGCCAACCTATTTACCTTATGATAAACCTTCAAACCCTTTTGATCATATATGTACTAGAAGATACGTCGCCCCGATTTCAAATCCTGGACGTGGTAATTGCATTTCACTTAGCGCTAATATCCTTGGGAAAGGTATGAATCCTACTCTCCCTCCAGCTATGAGTAAATAAGATAGGGCCAGACTGGGCTCT
>CM042145.1:58686393-58731393 GCA_023376005.1 Doryteuthis pealeii | reverse complement strand
CTTCTGATAAGGAGAAATCCCCAATAGAAGACCAGACCGAAGTCCCCAAGTCAACTCCAGACGTTAGAAGATTCCAGACGCAAGATGATAGAAGAACCAAAGCCGGTCAGAAGAAAAGATGACTCGAAGTAAGAAGTAAGAAAGGGTATACAACAGGCCCTTTCCAATCAATTGGCTAGCCACGTTAAGCACTAGCACCTATATGATTGTCAGTATGACAACTCCCGAACCCTTTTTTTATCATATATGTGCTAGAAAGCGTTGCCTAAGAGTCTTAATGTCCTGGATATGACGTTAAACTGATTCTGAAGTTCTAATTCTAGAACTCCTGGGTCTACTCAGACCCAGAGTGTTAGCACCTTTTAGGGTCCCATCTATGGTTTTAGAAAATGTTTAAAAATGTGTTTAGAAAAATTGAGTACCCATCAAGAATGAATAAAACAAAAATGTCTTCGGAATAAAATGACCCATTGGATTGACAGGCCGTAAAAACAAGCCAACCAGACAGACAGACAGACAGACAGAAACACACACACACACACACACACACACACACACAACTTTGACACATGTCATCCGAAATCCATTTAAATATTCGATAAAAATTCAGTCAGTTTTCATAAAGTTATTAATATCATTGTAAGATTCATAGTTAATATATGAACATACAACTCCGACACGCTTGTGGGACAAAACATTTTATATATCAAAACAGCACAGAAATAAGACAAGATACAGAAACAATAAAATACATGTACATAAACATACAAGAGTAGAGATAAAAGGACTGGAGAGTCCGTACATACAAAATCACTTACTAGTGATGGGGGCAGAAGACCCCAGGAGAGTTACATAGCGTTGGGGGCAGAAGGGTGCGACAATGTCTCTAGCCCATGTGCTCGTACGAGGAGATGTAGTAAAAGAGGCAGAATAAATACCAAAGGTCCCCTGGTGGTCGGCACGGAAACCCAGTGGGAAGATAACTATTCCAGGCAAAGGGAAGATAATTCCAACATCATTATCATTTACTATCCTTAGCTTAGGAATTGAATTGGGAATTGAACTCACTAACAATGGTGTAATTGTCGCCTTATTACCTTTCCACCTTTTAAAGAAAACCAGAAACTCTACCATTTAATGTGGACAGTGTAAGGGAAACAACTACGTAGTGACTAATATCTGATGACATCCCATAATGTAATAGCCCCTGTGGGTTATATTAGATATTTCACAAGGCTACGTAAATTCTACCCAAACCAGAAGCAGTTTAAAGTTTGGGGGAGAATTTGTTCTATCAAGAATTTGTCTTAGTAGTCCCTTGACACTGGTTACGGCGCACAGTATTTCACGGTGTTTCGCATGTGCAATAAAATTGCTATTCAGTCAAACACCAGTCGAGTGTTGTTTTAATTATCAACCAGAAGAAGCAACAGGGAGCTGCTACATATGGTCTACTCGCTAAAGATTTATCAGGCGAGGCACTTAGAACTATTCGAGAATTTTCTGGTATAAAAACTATTTCTGTCCATAAAATAGAAATTCAGGTATTTGTTCTTGTTTTTATTTAATCATTAAAAACTTTAAATGAGAAAATTCTATAAAAACAATCTGAACGAATGGGACAATCACATTTTTTAAATTATGGAAATTCAATTACTCATGAAATTTAATAAAACTGTCCATTTTTATTGAATTGACTACTGAAGTTTATTGTTGTTTTTTTTTCCTTGAAATATTAACGGAAATACAATTCTTTAACCCTTTAATCCCGATATTTTGGAATGGTTGTTATACCATGCACAGAAAGACCAATATTTCGGCAAGAGTGCTCTTATGCATATTAAGACCGATCTAATTGATTTTGTGTTATCATGTTACGCACGGTAAGTACAATATTCCTGGATGTGTATTATTACGCTATGTACAATAAAGCTAATACTTCGGAATGAGTTTTATGTAACGAACAGTAATCACAATATGCCTTGACTAGCAGGACCTGTGGATATACCACAGTATGATAATCTGATTATTATATCCTTTGTTATGTTTACTTGAGAGCTATTGCTAAATAGTTCAGTATGTAAAAAGTATAATAATCTCTCTCTCTCTCTCTCTCTCTCTCTCTCTCTCTCTCTCTCTCTCTCTCTCTCTCTCTCTCTCACTCACACACACACTGTTTTTTTTACTTCTTTTCTTTTTCATTATGTTCATTAGTTCGTATATATATATATATATATATATATATATACAAAAACTTATGTATATATTCATTATTATTATATAATCTCTCTATCACATATATTGAGCAGTCTCCTAATAATACTACATATAATAATACACACACACACACATACATACATACAGACACACACACACACACATATATATATATATATATACAAAAACTTATATATATTCATTATCATTATTATATAATTTCTCTATCACAGATATTGAGCAGTCTCCTAATAATACTACATATAATAACACATACACACACACACATACACTCACACACACACATATATATATATATATATATATATATATATATATATTATTCTTATATTTGGAACTTGTAAAAGAAAGCCACCTATCAAGGCTCCTCTCAATATATAGGAAAAAATAAATCTGTAATCTACCAATTTACTGGAATCAAATTTAAAACGCAAACCATAATGTAAGTAGAAATGATGTTATCTTCTATAAATTATAAAATGTAATCCGCATGAATGTAGCTGTGTTTGATAAAATAGAGGTCTAATGTTGTCAAGATTATTAGCTGAAGTGTATATAGGGATTTCACATGTGTGTGTAGATGTAGATGGATACATGGGTAGGAAAAAAGGAAAGAAATATATATATATATATATATGCGTTTGTGTACTTGTGGGATGTATGCATATGAACTCACGGACGCATACCTATAAGTGTAGGCACGAATGAGTGCGGATGTGTATATGTACAGATACATATAGTGAAATAGGGCTGAGAAAAGAAATTAGTACAATCGAATCAAATTATGGGTACTTAGAGATTAGAAGAAATGACTAACTTGGAAGAAATTGGGAACCTACCCAGCAATCACTGTCGAATCTAACTCAAGAATATACTAAGTGACTGGAACCAAATATTAAAATAAACTCGATCCAGAATGTAAGCAGAGATGATGTTATGTCACATTAAAGATAACATGAAACGCTCATGAAGATAGTTAGGTTTGGTTTGGTTTGGTTTTGTTTTATGGCATATCAACCTCAGTGGGTCATTTAATGCCGATAAAGTTTTGAAATAAATCAATTTTTAATGGATAATACAATTTTTTTATAAATACATTTTTCTATTTAACCCATAGATGTGACCCTAACAGGTACTACCACTCCGGGTCAGAGTGGACCAGGGAGCAATGGTGATGAAAGGGTGCTCCACATTCCCCAAACCTCCAGAACTGGGACCTCACCATCAGATAGAGTTTAACGTCATTCCCAGGACATGTAGACCCTCAGCCACCACCTTCTAGCACCCATATGATAAGGATTTGGGGTTGCCATAAGGGCAATGGGGTTGGGGCAATCATGAAAGTGCTAGGGCTTGACGTGACCAGCCGATTGACTGGAGGGGGCCTCTCCGACCGCCCGTCTAGCCCAAGAAAAGCTTAAAGTGGAATATTGCAAGTCATGGACTGCTCAGCCACCTGGGTTCTATCCTTAAGCATCACGGGGGAGTCTTACCCCTCTGCAGAGGTGCAGTCGGTGCATTCCAAAGCCCCAGCCGACAGGGCGGGAAGATATTTTGGTTTGACAAAATAGAGGCATAAAGTTGTATCGATGCATCTAAGAGTATAGGTTGAAATGTAGATGTCACATATGTGTGTGTATATATATATACGTATGTGTGTAAGTGTTTGTACATATGGACATGGGTATGAAAAAATATATATGTAGATATGTAAATGGGTGAATGTTCATATTTGAAATCATGGACGTACACACGTATGTGGGTACTTGTTGGAGGGTGGGGATATAAATACATTTACACACAGTTAAGTAGGACAAATGAAAGAAATTAATTAGATCTAATTTAATTCAGCGAACCTGACCACCTTAGCAGTGGTGGGAAATCCATCCTACAAGGTCACTTTAATTGAATACTCTCATAAAACCCCACTCCATAAGGAAAAATAGATGAGAACATTTGATAAGAAACACGAAATGAACTTGACCAATCCAGGCGACAGCAACTAAGGAAAAGGGTTACCACAAGCCCCCAGGAAGAGAGCTGGCACAACATCAAATCACTGCTACCCCGAAAAGGGTTAAGATGAATTGAAACCCGATACCGTCCCTGGGAATGTATAAATATAAGCTAAATTTATTTGTTTACCATTTTCAATAAAGAAATTGATCTGAGGAAACTCGGAGGGTGCTCAGATACCCACGTGTGGAAATGGACCATATCCGCTTAATACCCGGTCTCTAGGCCATTTTTCTTTACAAATTACCTTGCTCTGTTTATAAAAAGTAAACATTGAGCTCTCAAAATGAACCAGAACTTTACAACACCATACAGTTGGAAGTAAGAACCAGCTTAGAATCATCCTAATACCAAAGAACTTGGTACCCCACCAAAGATATATATATATATATATATATATATATATATAATATATATATATATATATATATATATATATATATGATATTGTTAGTAAATTCTATAATCTAATAGACATCAGAGCACGAATTCATCTATTTTCAATGTTATTATGAATATGCAATGTAAGGTAAATGCTTCTAAATTATTTAGTTAAGGCGACGAACGATTGACGAATGGTCCATATTAAATTGTCCGACTAACATTCTTGTGTAGCTTTCGTCCTTTTTCAAAAGGACCTGGTCGTTAAAACTTGATGGTCGACCTCTTTCTTCTTCATTTGCAAGGATTGTATCGCCCGATTCAAACTGAACAATCTTTCAATTTGGCTTTTACTGATTTCACCAAAAAGTTGAGATCGCGAAATGACTGTGCTACATGCCAACCTTTCTCGAGGTGGTATGATTTTCCATACACATTCGGAAAGATAATTGTTTTATGAAACAAATTAAACAAACTGCACATTTATTGTTTTTATTGAATAAATTTTTTTTAAAAAGCCGTAATTATTATGCTCAAACCCAATAATTATGCCAATATGTCCATAGAGGACTGTACATGTCAGAAGTCACCCTGATACAACATCATGAAGCTAAGAGGTCCATAAGAAAGCAACGGCAACAAAGCATCGGAACATCATCATCTACAGGGATAACCTACAAATGCAAAATCTGTGGTCGAGAATGTTTCTCAAACATAGGACTTCATAGTCACAGGAGGCGCTGCAACTTCAGGGGCTCATAAAAATTTTTATCATAGTCTTTTCAGACTGAATTGCCAATGAATGAATGAATGAAATTATGCGACGAAAACCTAAACTCTATTATATTTCAAAAGGTTAACTAGTATTTTCTCTTCTCTTAAAAAAAATGCTACAACTGATTATATAAACAAAAGACCATGAAATCAAAATGCATCAACATCCACTAAATGAACAATGTAACTCTTTGTAATAAACTTATGAATGTCAGAAATGTCGCTTATCTTTAAAGCGATTAAAAGCTTAGCTCCATTTCCTCTTAAAATGCCAAAAACACGAAAACTATGAAGATTTTTTTTATAAACATAAGATATACTGAGAACAATACCATTTTATTTTTCTTTCGCGGGAAAAAAAGATTGTGTGATACGTTGTGTCATGTCTGACAATGTCAGCTTACCAAAAAAAAGTGACATTCTTTCATCTCGCTTTGAAGACGACGAAATGTCGATGTCTTATGAATTGCAGTTAAACGATAGACGAGAAAATGTTTTCAGATTGAAAGACCAGTCAGCCAAAATAGGATTGGAATTTTAGTTCAAGAGAGTTCATTTAAATTGCATTTCTGTCTGTTTAAATCTTTTTTAAATTTTCATCATATCTTTCTCATTCTCTCTCTCTCTCTCTCTCTCTCTCTCTCTCTCTCTAATTATATATATATATATATATATATATATATATATATATATATATATAATTTAATATACCAAACTTGTTGGTAAATCCTTGCGGTGAGAAAAAACCCAGCAAATATTTTGATTGTAAAAATATACTACAAAACATCACCTGGGGGAAAAAATTGGAAAAAAGAAAGGACCAATATAATCGTACCAACCAAAAATAATCGATTGGTACAATATTTGGCCAAAAGAAAAAAACAATTTATATGCATATATATATATATATATATAAGATATATATATTCATACAAAACCGCCAGGAAACTAAAGCTAATAAGAAAAAAGTGCTCAATACCTAAGCAGAGCAAATAATAAAGAAGAAATAATGAAGAAGAAGAAAGACACACGCGTACAGAGAGAAAGA
The DNA here is from genome assembly GCA_023376005.1 of Doryteuthis pealeii. Classification (NCBI taxonomy): domain Eukaryota; kingdom Metazoa; phylum Mollusca; class Cephalopoda; order Myopsida; family Loliginidae; genus Doryteuthis; species Doryteuthis pealeii. The sequence continues at coordinate 58,724,936 of CM042145.1, read as the reverse complement.
TCATATATATATATATATATATATATATATATATATATATATATATATATATATATATATATATATATATATATATATCTTTCTCTCTGTACGCGTGTGCCTTTCTTCTGCTTTCTCTCATATCTTTCTGTCTCTCCTTTTCTCCTTTTTAATATTTCATCATGAGTTTTTTTTTTTTCTCTCTCTCTCTCTCTCTCTCTCTCTCTCTCTCTCTCTCTCTCTCTCTCTCTCTCTCTCTCTCTCTCTCTCTGCGTTGTATGTCTTTCACCTTTTTTCTCTCATATTTTTTCTTTCTCTCCTGATTTCTTTTTTAATATTCTAACTTCTTCACTCTATTATTTTTATTGTCTCTCTATCTATCTATCTTTCTTTTTCTTTCTCTTTCTTTCTCTGTACGCGTTTGTCTTTCTTCTGTTTTCTCTCATATCTTTCTTTCTCTCATGTTTTCGTTTTGAATATTCCAATTTTATTTTTTGTTTATTTTTATTATTTCTTTCTCTCTTCCGGGACATTAAGACCCTCAGCCACAGCTTTCAACCACATATGATAAAAGGTTTTAGGGACTTGTCGTAAGATCAATAGGGTCAGGATAATTATATAGGTGCTAGGTCTGAACGTGACCAGGCGATTGATCGGAGGGGGACATCATTTGGGGATTAATCTATTCATCCTATTTGGGGATTTCTATGAGTAGTAAGTTCCCCAATCCTACGAATACAATTAGGACTAATAGGAAAATAGTAGTAAAAGTAAAGAAAGATTCTTCTTTCTAGAACAACGTGAAAAAGTTGGAAGCCGAATAAATTGCTAGAGATTTTTTAAATGTCTATTTTCTCCACAATTGCTCTTTCTCAAAGTTCAATCTTCCGGAACAGAAAACAAAACTTTTATAAATTTAATGATTTTCTGCGTAATCATTCACAGAGTTTAAAATGTCAGTGAATTTAGCCGGAACTATGTAGCTCATTTCACAGTACCTTACGCCACATCCTTATAAATTAATAATCGCAAATACATTTTCACTATTGTTATATATCATCTTCAAACGCAAAATCTGTCGGACTTTACTCCTTTGTGACCGGCAGATTAAGAAAATAAGTTAATTTAAATATCCCAAAATAATACATGAAACTGAAATCGACAGATGAAAGAAACTGGAGGATAACTGAGATTAATTCTCCTTCCATCTTTGTTATCCCCGTGTTTATACCCTAGACTGCTATAAGAGCCAAGAGTTGAAAATGGGAAGATTAACTCACTGAAGCCAACTTGAGAGTGTTCACTCAGACGCAATGCAAAAAGACGCCTTTGTTACGATTCGAGTTGTCATTTTGTCAGTATCCCTTGCAGTAGAAAGATGTATCAGATTTAATCCTTGTCTGTTAATCCACAGTATTCCTTGCAGAAGAAAGATGTAATATCAGTTTTAATCCTTCTCTGTTGATGCTTCCTTGCAGAAGAAAGATGTAATATCAGTTTTAATCCTTCTCCGTTGATGCTTCCTTGCAGAAGAAAGATGTAATATCAGTTTTAATCCTTCTCCGTTGATCCTTCCTTGCAGTAGAAAGATGTAATATCAGTTTTAATCATTCTCTGTTGATGCTTCCTTGCAGAAGAAAGATGTAATATCAGTTTTAATCCTTCTCTGTTGATGCTTCCTTGCAGTAGAAAGATGTAATATCAGTTTTAATCCTTCTCTGTTGATCCTTCCTTGCAGTAGAAAGATGTAATATCAGTTTTAATCCTTCTCTGTTGATCCTTCCTTGCAGTAGAAAGATGTAATATCAGTTTTAATCCTTCTCTGTTGATCCTTCCTTGCAGTAGAAAGATGTAATATCAGTTTTAATCCTTCTCTGTTGATCCTTCCTTGCAGTAGAAAGATGTAATATCAGTTTTAATCCTTCTCTGTTGATCCTTCCTTGCAGTAGAAAGATGTAATATCAGTTTTAATCCTTCTCTGTTGATCCTTCCTTGCAGTAGAAAGATGTAATATCAGTTTTAATCCTTCTCTGTTGATCCTTCCTTGCAGTAGAATGTAATATCAGTTTTAATCCTTCTCTGTTGATCCTTCCTTGCAGTAGAAAGATGTAATATCAGTTTTAATCATTCTCTGTTGATGCTTCCTTGCAGAAGAAAGATGTAATATCAGTTTTAATCCTTCTCTGTTGATGCTTCCTTGCAGTAGAAAGATGTAATATCAGTTTTAATCCTTCTCTGTTGATGCTTCCTTGCAGAAGAAAGATGTAATATCAGTTTTAATCCTACTCTGTTGATGCTTCCTTGCAGTAGAAAGATGTAATATCAGTTTTAATCATTCTCTGTTGATCCTTCCTTGCAGAAGAAAGATGTAATATCAGTTTTAATCCTTCTCTGTTGATCCTTCCTTGCAGAAGAAAGATGTAGTATCAGTTTTAATCCTTCTCTGTTGATCCTTCCTTGCAGAAGAAAGATGTAGTATCAGTTTTAATCATTCTCTGTTGATCCTTCCTTGCAGAAGAAAGATGTAATATCAGTTTTAATCCTTCTCTGTTGATCCTTCCTTGCAGAAGAAAGATGTAATATCAGTTTTAATCCTTCTCTGTTGATCCTTCCTTGCAGTAGAAAGATGTAGTATCAGTTTTAATCCTTCTCTGTTGATCCTTCCTTGCAGTAGAAAGATGTAGTATCGGTTTTAATCCTTCTCTGTTGATCATTCCTTGCAGTAGAAAGATGTAGTATCAGTTTTAATCCTTCTCTGTTGATCCTTCCTTGCAGTAGAAAGATGTAGTATCAGTTTTAATCCTTCTCTGTTGATCATTCCTTGCAGTAGAAAGATGTAGTATCAGTTTTAATCCTTCTCTATTGATCCTTCCTTGCAGTAGAAAGATGTAGTATCAGTTTTAATCCTTCTCTGTTGACCTTTCCTTGCAGTAGAAAGATGTAATATCGGTTTTAATCCTTCTCTATTGATCCTTCCTTGCAGGAGAAAGATGTAATATTAGTTTTAATCCTTCTCTATTGATCCTTCCTTAAAGTAGAAAGAATGTAGTATCAGTTTTATCCAGCAAAAATGGCAACAATGTTATACACCGAATAAAGTATTATCGGTTAAGCCATCTTTGGAAGAATGGACTCCGGGAAAAAAGAAAATCCCAAAAGAAAGAACTAATACTGGCTCGGCTGGGAAATGGCCATATAAGATTGATTCACTCTCTTATGTTCAATCAGGAGGATCAACCACATTGCGGGACATACCAAGCACCCTACACTGTTAAATATTTCCTCGTGGAACGTGGAGTTTTCGCCCCAATCTGAAGGAAATATTTCAATACAAATAAAATGAGGGATCGGTTTGGGAATACCGGTCATGGGTGACATTTTGTTCTTCTTGAGAGAAATAAAAAATATATCGAAAATTATGAATCAGATATATAACACATCCAGGAAATACATCTACAAAAAATACACCAATAAAGGAAGCTTGACTACCAACTTTTCTCTCGCGCTCTGGCAGGTTTAGACATTAAATAACCCACAGGATTATTATACCTTTAAACAAACCAATCTGAACCAAACCAAAATCTTATTATAATAGAGATTACATATGTGTCTGTAACCGAAGCAACGTCACAATCGACGTCATAATTCGTTTCAATTAATTGACATCCTATCTATTAATGATGTCTCAATTAAATTCTTGTTCAAAACAGCTTATTATATCAACGAGTTTAGAATCCTGCAAAGTGCGTTATATATTACGAAGAAAAAGGTTTACATATCATAAGGTGTGGATAATCTTCATACTGATTTTAATGAAAACCACATTTGATAACTTGGTGTCATTGATTCTTAATATTTTATTCCGAAATGTATTAAAAGCAATTCTGTGTATACTTTCATAGAGAAATCAATTAAAATAATAAGTGTAATCTTTTTATATGAGTTCAAAATCATTTTCGTCAATCTTTTCAACCTAATCAAATATTTAATTACATTAAAACTTAAAAACTTGAATGCAGAGGCTGTATGTTTTTGCTAGTAAAGTTAATGAAAATCATTTATACACATTTAAAAACATTAAACACTTGAAACATAGAATCCTTTATCAAAATGATTTTTTTTCGGCATTATCTGAACCGAAAAGGGTTTATATGTCGTAAAACAAATAAACTAAACCAAACCAAACCCCGTGTTTGTACTCTAGTCTGTAATAAGAGCCAACGCCTGAAAGGGGGAGATTGGGATGTTGATGAAGACGAAGAAATAGACGGTATTGTGCAGTAAAGCACATGTAAAGGATATTCACCAGGCGCCGGGTAGAGAATAACAACAATGTAGATTATATGTTACCGAATACTAAAAGGTCACTAAAATATCTCATAAATATTTCATAGAACTTATTTGCGAGATGAACGTCGCGTCTTTAGTTGTAAATTCCTGGAAACCAATTAAGAATTGGATAGTGCTGAATGAATTGTTTCTTCTTATGGGAGTCTCCCTCATTACAAGACAATGCTATGAATTTGGAGACAATTATGACAACTAAATGTCTAGTGTCATTAAATACGCACAGATTAAAACTTGAGATATTGTCTCCTCTTACATTGTCTTAATAACAATAGAAGTTTGTAAAGATTTCTATAACAGATTTTACCCGGAGGAATTTTGAAAATTAAAACTACAGAATTTAATGAAATAATGTTGAATTCGGATTAGAGCCAAAATCTTAAGAATCTGGTTTTCGCGCCAAATAAATCTGTGCAATGTATATAGATGGAGCTAGAGTCAGAATCAGCTTTTGCCGTTCAAAAGGTGATAGACTGATGGTCTTTATTCTATGGTACATTGATATACTGTAACTAGTGACTTCATTTGGGTCTACAGTGAATGATAGGGATTAGATAAATCTAGCACGTAATATATACAGTGTCCCAAAATAATGTATGCAATTTTTAAATATTAATCTTGTATCTACTTGCATCAATCTTATTTACAAGTCAAAATACATAGATTGTATAAGTTATAACGATTCAAAGAGTGTATACATTATTTTGGGACATCCTGTGTATGTATGTATGTATATATATATATATATATATATATATATATATATATATATATATATATATAGCCAGAATATCAGACCTAGTATTGATTAACAAGGAAAAAAGAAGTTGTCAACTGGTAGATTTTCCAATCCCATCAGATCACAGGGTGAAGTTGTAAGAAAACCAAAAGTTATACAAATACCTGGACCTTGCTAGAAAATTGAAAAAGAAACTGTGGAATATAACAGTGAAAGTAATACCAATAGATAAACTATAGGAATTGAAAATCAGATGAGGAATTGAGACCATCCTAACAATAGCATTGTTGAGATCGGCTAGAATTCTCAGAAGAGTCATGGAGACCTGGTAGACTTGTTGTCCCTTAGATTCCAGTGAATGTCAATAAGCTTACTCTGGTGTGAAAAACTCACAAGGAGTGAAATAATAATAATAATAATAATAATAATAATAATAATAATAATAATAGTCCCGGAGACATGATGAAGTTTGTTGTCACTCAGACTCCAGTGAAAGACCATCAGGGTGATATCGTCCGACAAAACCCCTCCACCACTTTGCTGGTGACCTGGCCCATGGTGCAAGATCAAACATACCTTTTTACACTTAGCCCACTGGATGAGATGTTGAACTTTGTCAACTCATCTCTCTTCTGGTTGCTGGCTTTTTTAATAAAACTTCTATTCGCACTTCCGGTAACATTTGCTTACAATATAACACATTGATAGTTTTATCAACCGACCTCGTAAATGTTACGAATTACTTTTTGAATTCAATTATATTTTCTTTTGCTAAAGAAATCTTTTTAAAGACATTAGAATAGAATTTGCTGTTAACATATTTTGTTTGTGTATTCAATTTTACTGAGTTTATATTTTTCTTTAGGTTTTCTGCTTTTTGAAATTCAAAAGCTTCAAGAATTAATAACGTCTACGTATAATAAGTTGAATAAACTTGTGAAATTCTTTCTTGACATTACAAAATGCTTTCTTTGAATCGTTGAACTTTTTGAGAATTTGAAAGAAGAAATTTGAAAGATGTTTTATGAATTGTCTTGTTTTTTAAATGTCATCTCATTGATTACACACCGAGTTATGAATTTCAGATTAAATGTGTTTTTTAAAGCCATTACGTAACACTGACAATACAATAGTACTTACGAGTTTTATTAGTTCCACCCGTTTCCTCGTATATCAAATCAATTTTCCCCAAGGTAATATACTGAAATGCCATTAATCCGTTCCAATTCTTCAAAACAAAACCCTAACTTATTATGTTTTTTCATTAAAACAAAAATGCCACTGTATTGTATAAAACTATAATAAAATAAAATGTAATGAATTATTTACTGTAATATCTTTTAATGTTCATTCATTTATGAATTTTAAAAAAAGTCTTCGGCATAAAATGACCGAATGGGTTGACATGCCGTAAAACCCAACCAAGCAACATGGTGATTTCATTAGTAAAGGTCGATCATTACTTTGGACTTGGTTCCTACTGTCATTTCTGAAAAAGAAACTCTTTTCACAACCCTCAAAAAAGGGCCTTTTAAAATGTTAAAGCCTTCAAAACATATGCTTATATGTATTTATGAGATGAGGTTTGATATTACTAATACTGTTGTCCTCATCTTTATTATGTATAAACACAATGTTCAGGCCACAGGAATCTCATTTCTGTTCAATGATTCTGTTGGCATTTATATAAAGTAATTGAAAAGAAAAACAACATCAGCACAAGGTCCAAGGTTATTGTGGCCTGAACATTGTGTTTATACACAAGATAAGGATTAGGACAACAGTCCAAAATATTAATATTTTTCCTTCTAAACATGTCCGTCTATCTCTGTGGTTTAATTGCAACTGTCTAAAAGACAAAAGTAACTTAAATCTCAGAATAGTTTTTTCACTTCGTTTTTTGTTGTTTTTTTTTTAATTTTTATCCATTTAGCAACCTGAGTTCAAAATTTCAATTAACATACCATTCTTAATTCCGACACAAAAAGAATGACACCTGACCTGCAGCTTGTCAATCACTGCATCCGCTGTTTCTATTGTTCCCCACATGTGCCGAAGTCGAGGTCGTATTTGTAATATCAGAATCGGCCGATTACATCGCAATTGTTGGCTGTGAACTCACACACAAGCAAAACTATTTTCTTTGTTGTTGTTTTTTGTTGTTGCTTTTTTTGGTTTTTTACTTTTTATTTATTTTTTTGTTTGTTTGTTGTTGTTTTGTTTTTTCATTTGTTTTCATTTGCAAGCACCAGATAGGCTGCCAGCCCGAAGATAGCTCTTCAATCCACTGAGATATTTGAAGAATCTGCTACATAGTAGACATACATGTGTGTTGGTATCACTTGGCACTTGTGTCTTCTCAGATGACTTAGCAGACCAGCCCTGGAGATATACATTCATTCACATAAAGCACATGAGAACTTCTCCACTTTGGATGTTGACGAACTAAACTTTTACTCTATCACAGCCAGCCAACTTTTTTATAAGCTAGCTTTTCCCACAGAGGATGTAGTATTCTTCAAAGTGTTTTGGATGCTGTCCTTAAACCTCAATTTGAGTTTTCACGGATGACGTTTGCTAGTTGAGATTTCCCGTGAAATATTTTTGGATGATTCGGTGATCATTCATAATATATCTTTCATTTCAATTAGATATGCTCAATTTTACAGCCCGTCTAATCTTATATATATACAAAACCCTCATACACAAATTCAAATTCTTAAGCGGAGTTTAACAGGTTTTAATTCAGAGTTTCCCTTCTCCTATACTGGTTACCTATCCAAGGTTAAAGTCTACCCTACTATTTACCCATGGCTGCAGGGAGAGTAGTTGGATACATACCTTTCCCAAGGGTATTAGCGCTACGTGAAATGTATTTCCTATGACTCTCACCATTACACCACGGGCCTCCATCTTAATGTGTATATGACTACTTCTAAAAATAACATAGGTGTCTCGCCCCGTACAATAGTTAACGAACTATACTATCAGATCAATTTTAGGGATTTCTGTCTCCTCATTAGGCCAGAATAGGATTCAAGTTCGTTTTAGTGTGGGATGTTCCACAAGCCCTCCAAAAGCAGGGATAAAATTTCTTAGTTCCGTCGGCATTCTCATTAAATGGTGTCTCAAGTGCTGAACAAAGAACCCAGTGTTTATCGCTTTTAGACGAGGGAGCAGGTGCTACCTGGATGAAAATCCCCTGAAACTGAGATGTTAATCTTATCACAAACCACCCGGTACGAATTCCAGGCAGAGCGTTGATTTACTTACATATCTTATTACTGTTGACTTTTTTTATATATAAGGTGTGTGTTGAAAGCCCACTCATACTTTTAGACTCGGCAAAACCCATGTGATCTCTCTTGGCCAATCACTGGCAGTAATCTGCTGCTGATACAATACTTAAATCAACAGTACTGGCCATAACTACTTTGAACCTTCGTGGACGACGGACATAGGATTAAATCACTGGACCTTTACAATACGCAGGATAGGACTTATTCGCTTACCAAAGTATTTAGGTTTTAATGTGATAAAATATTATATTGAATTAGAAAGACTAATAAAAATAAATAAGAATGCAGATAAAAATATTTGAAACAGTGCGGGTATAATCGAAAAAGAAACACACTGGAACTTCTTCTTCTATTAATCTCGTCTTTCATTGCTAAATTTTTCTAATTTAACTATTTAGTCAAATTGGCCAGTAAATAAGGAAATTATAGTTATTTCTTTTTGTTAATAGAATACTTTCAAGATTTATCCTCGAGATTTTTGCTTATATTCATTAAGATAAAACCAAACAATTAGAAATCAATAATAACAAGCACATATTTATTAAAATCAAATTTTTAATATCAATATGCAAATTAGCCTTCCCGTTCCTACTGTAAACTGCTATTTTCTTGTATATATATAAATACAATTGCATCTTGTTAGAATATAGATATGGTCAACATTATTAATAATTTAAAACAATATTATTCATAATTGAGGTTTAAATGAAAATAAAATCATGTAGAATGTGACGTATATAGTTAAGGGACTTGAGTAGTAATATATTTTTGGTTACATACAGACAACCACACAATCTCCATTATAATAAGATATGATCATTACAAAGAGGGAACCAAATTCCTGTCCTGAACTATAAAAGAGTCACAAGGTGTTCGAAGAACATGCAAATAGGTCAGAAGTTAAAAGATAAGTTATTGCAGATCTCAACAATCGATTGAACATATCTTTTTGTAATAAACAAAGTGTCAATTGAAGCGTTGAAAAGGGTCGTAAAATACATTCAAAGCCATCAACAGTGAAATGTAGTAAAATATGTTGGTTGTTCCCAGTGAGCGCTACGCCTAAATATAATTTCCTTCTAAATATGATTATCTAAATATAATTATGTTATTAGTTTATTTACTACTAAATTTTAAAAAGACGAGATGAAAATTCTCTAAGTGTGCTAATTTCATAATGTTTGCCACGGGTATGTAGTTAAGACGAAAAAGAATTTATTCAATTGCTTCATAAAATATTCCTTAAACAAACTTGATTAAATTATTTGAATTAATGTGTACATAACTATCTTTAAAATAAAGTATGCACTTCGCCTTTTACCAAGGTTAACGAACTATACAATCGGATTTATTTTAGAGAGTTCTGTCTCCCCATGATGCCAGAATGTGGAATTAGCTGGGTTTAGTGTGGGATACTCCACAAGCCTTCGGGGGTAGAGACAACATTGTTTAGTTTCCTCAGCATTCTCTTTGAAGGGCGCCTCAAGCACTGACCGATGAGAAAGTACTTTTAGATGAGGGAGCAGGTGCTCTGACTGGTATTTGTACCGGGTGGTTGATGATAAGATTAATATCTTAGTTCCAGAGGATAATCATCCCAGCATAGCAACTGCCTATACGTAAGATACATCAAGATTTGAGTATGCAACAAAAAAAGACGCTGAAATAATGGATAAAGACGCAAGCAAAATACTCTAAATGGCCCTAATACCTCATTTCCCTAAGTAGGCCATTTTTTGTTGAAATCAAATGGCTGGACAGATTTTTAGACGTACTTCGTATGAATGCGCGTAGGTGTATAAACTTGAAATATCAAAAAGTAACAGTACGCTACGTTCATAAACAAAAGCCAACCCACACATATACGCACAGATAGAATGACAACGTCGAATAATAGACGTGAAATTTTATCTTTACAAATAAAAGAGAATTTAGAGAAATTTGTGGTCGGCTCCAAGCAGCAAACGAATTATTATTATAAAGAAACAATGCGAGTTGATATGAATATATTACCTTCAAAATAAATCCAAATTTGTTGTCGTTTTACCAAATGCGTAAAAGTTGAAACGAAAATATCATTCGTAAAGGAATTACTGCTCATCGATTTTCTTCTCTGTTGCTTCGTATCTGAATGAGCACATAGGCTGAATAACTATTCGAATATTAGTATTCTCAAAAGGTTTCTCTGTAAGTTGAAACTACTAAAAAGAAATCGTCTAGTCCATTTTTCTTTTTGTTTTTTGTTTCATTCCTGTACCTAGAAATAGCTTTCACAATTTTCTTGGAGTTTCAAACACACAGTTTAATGTCTTATAATCACATTTAATATATCAATGCGTTTTTTAATAAAGAACTACGTGCAGGCGCGTGTCTGAATAACAAGAGCTTCAAGCTCCTATTAGCAATCCCTATTTACAGTGATATATAAACATTGCGTAATGGTTATGGTCATAGGAAATAGATATCGCGACCAGAGTTCAAATCCCGGGTAAGACTCTTTGCATTTCAATATGCCATTGCTATGAATTTAACTATTCTCTTTTCAGCTATAGGTAAATAGTAGGGTAGACTGGGCTCTTTAGCCTTGGTATGGCAGACGGTCTGGTACATTGGTTTGTTGTGTTCTACGGCATGTCAACACTTGTTGGTTTATTTTATGCCGAAGTCATTGTTTTATTAATCCTTGATGAGCATTGAAAATTCTCTTTTTTTAACTCAGTTTATTTAAACACAATTTTACACTCGTTTTTTTTCTGTTTAACCCATGGATGGGGCACTAACAGGAATTATCACTCCGGGTCAAGGTGGATCTGGGAGTAATGGCTCCAGAACTGGAATTTCATCATTAGATGCAATTTAACGTCATATCCAGGATACATATAGCTGTGGTGTAATGGTTATGGTCTTAGGAAGTAGACATTGTGACCAGAGTTCAAATCCCGGATGAGGCTCTTTGCATTTCACTTACTGCTAATGCCATTGCTATGAATCTAACTATTCTCTCTTTAGCTATAGTAAATAGTAGGGCAGACTGGGCTCTTTAACCTTGGTATGACAAATGGTCTAAAAGGAAAACATTGAATTCAAATCTGATAAACTCTGCTTAAAAATGACCTTGTGTCACATCCTGAACCTGTGGAGTGGTTGGGTAAATACATGTATAGACTTGTTTGATTAATATCAATAAAAATGACGTCAGGATTAACACTCTGAAGGGTTTTATTAAATAGAAATTGAAAATTTAACCATTGTAAGTGTTGAGATTTTTTTATATAAGGCGTGTGTTAAAAGCCCACTTCTACTTATAGACTCGACAAGAACCATGTGATCTCTCTTGGCCAATCACTGGCAGTACTCTGCTGCTGATATAATACGTATACTGGCTGTACAGGCCATAACTACTCATAACTACTTTGACTTTCGTGGACGACGGACATAGGATTAAATTACTGGACCTTTAACAATACGCAGGATAGGACTTATTCACTTACCAAAGGATTCCATAACTCAGGACTTACTTACATTAAGCTCTTTACAACTGACCAAGGATGGCATTTAAAAATTTAACAGTAAGGGAAGCATGATTTTACTTTAAAATGTACTCTTCTTTCCGACACCCAACCCCGCTAAAAAACAAACAAAAACAAACAAACAAAAACAATCCTTCCTGTCAACGGGGCTTAGAATATGCTGAATGTCTTTGTGTCGTTTGTTTGTGTTCATATATCCGATAACGTCTATTACTATTTCTCTGATTTTTTTAGATGAGGCTTGATAATTTGGATTATTTGGATTATTCGAACTATTGTCCTCATCTTTATTCTCATCTACACAACGTTTCGGCCTATGTGCCCACAGGCCTTCTTCAGGTATTTCTTGTCGGACATTGGAACTTTCTCGAATTCTGGAACCTTCTCTTCGAACTCGGTATCAATTTATATAACAGTTTCGTTCTGTCTGTCTATCTTTTTATGTCACGGTGTCTGTGTGCATGCATTTCTCTCTCTCTCTCTCTCTCTCTCTCTCTCTCTCTCTCTCTCTCTCTCTCTCTCCCCCCCCGTCTCTCTCTCTTTCTCTTTCTCATACACACACACTCTCTCTCTCTCTCTCATATACACACACACTATATCTATCTCTCCCTTTCTCTCTCTCTCTCTCTCTATATATATATATATATATATATATATATATATATATATATGTTGTAACGATTTCGTGTATGCTTCTAGATTAGTTAGTCAGGAATATATAAGAATTTTTTACGAAGCATGAGACAAATAAATGTGTTCCATGCTTCGTAAAAGTCAAGTAAATTTCTTTTCTTTAAAACCTTTTTCCTTACATATTCCTGACCAAACACACACACACACACACACACACACACACACATATATATATATATATATATATATATATCATTTCCCTCCGTAGACATATTCCATAGTATTATTATCCTTTTATCCATAATGATGACTTGGAGATTCAATAATTAAATACATGAATCTTTGATTCCTTACAAGAGAACGATGCGCTCCACATGCAAATCTCACACAATGTTGGCATCAAATATAATGCAAATGTCAACATGTCCATATGACAGGACAATTTCCAAGTGTTGTAATGATTCTGCTATTTACTTTGTCCAACTATCATGGCCTTGTGCCAGACTAAGCTTAGCTTGGTAAATAGCAACTCTTGCCAACGAATGTTATCTTTGTTGGGTCTTTCACAGATTGGATCTTGTGTGAAAGTTGATTTAATCCAATAAACATCAAGTTACGATCACACAAACATTATCAAATAAGGAAATTCTCTTGGAAATTTGTATCCATTCCCCTAATGTTAAACTCAGTGGAGAGAGAGAGAGTTAAATATCAGATCAGAGCGTATATTATGTAGTGTTGCGGGCATCTCAAAGAAAATTGGCGGAAACGAAGTTCCTCTCTTGTCCATTTTGAGAATGGTCCAGAGTATCTTACAACGGTGTGAATCAGCTCAGATGTTTATTTCCTTGACGAGATTTATTCTACTGAGCTTGGTTTCTTTTCTCTTTTCTCACCTTTTCTTTCATCTCTGTTTGATGGTGTCCGTTTCTAATATTCTCAAGTACTTGTAATTCTCCTTTTCTCTGAGTGTTCTTTTTTTTCTGTTTCAGTAGTTCTAGTCCCTCTGCCATTTTATACACTTTTAGATGCCGAATTCCATTCCAATATCGTGGCTGTATATTCTTATGACTTGTACAAGGATTTCCAATTCTTTTTCATTTTTGGCAAATATTTTGATATCATCCATATTCATAAGGTGAATTTGTAAATTTGTAGCCTCCTGTACATTTCCTAAGTATATAGTTGAGTAGCATCATTTATTATTATTTATTTGCTCCTTTTGAGTTTTCACATCAGCATTAGCTGATGGTCTTTCACTAGAATCTGAGTGACAGCAAGTCTCCTCAGGTCTCCAGGACTCTTCTGAGTATTCTGGCAGATTGCAGCAGTGCAGTGTTCTGAATGGTTTCAACCCTTCCTCTGATTTCCAAACATTCCAGACCCTTTTCCAATCCTTTTGGGACTGTTCCAAGTGCACCAACTACAATTGGTATCACCTTCACTTTCATATTCCATTATTCCAATGGAATATTTATTTATTATTATTATTATTATCATTGTTATTATTTCACTCTTTGTGATTTTTTTTACACCAGCGTTTATCGATGGTCTTTCACTGGATTCTGAATGACAACAAGTTCATCAGGTCTCCATGACTATCATCATAATGATCATTATTCATTTGAACCTTTTGGTTAAAATGTTCTAATACAGGGGTCGGCAATCTTGTAATAGATAGGGGCCAGGGACATGTCTGTGAGAGAATGGCAGGCCACATCTATCACCATAGTCCTTGTAGCATACAGTAATGATCTATCACATGGGGTGGGGTCAAGCAGCATGATTGTAACATTGTATAAATCTTATACACCAGATGTATTACCAGATTTTGCTTTACTCATTACCAGATTATAATAATCAAGACTATATAATCTTGCAATACCAAGGAGAGGAATAACAATTCTTACCAGAGAAATATTGCGTGACATGGTGTTTATGACTTCTGTGTAGGTTTATAAATAAAAAGGAGCATCTAAGCCACCGTCTGTTTCCTTTGCAGGTCGGATTAAAATAATATTTCTCTTAGTGACTGCAGGCCAGATGATTATGGATTGTGGGCCGGATCTGACCCGCGGACTGTAAGTTGCCGACTCCTGTTCTAATAGTTGATGCTGTTATTGAGATAGTGGCAATTGTGAGGCATAATTTTGAACTGGATATTCAACCTGGTGAAACTGATGAGATGATTCGGGAATTGGAAGGAAACCTGATTGTACTGTTCACAATTAGTTGGGCTATTTAAAGATGGAGATTTCCCCCTTGGGATATTATAGCCTAGAATTGGATGACCAACAGTTGTCGATTATTATCCTTAGAATATAAGGTAGACCCGAACTTGACTACCATCACTTGAAAACTATTAGAAGAGCTAGAATTATTGAAATCCACCATACATAATTGGAACATGACTTGGAAAACAGGAACTCTCTAGAGTTTGCCCATGAAATCTGTTGTAAGGAAGACATGATACCCCTATGGAATAGAATGGACTGTTCTATTTTCAATATAAACATTGACGTTGTTAGTCTCGGTGGACAGTTTTTTTAGCTGCCTTCGGTGACTGATCAATAAATTACGTGATCCGAGAGGTCCGTCTCCCTAGGCAACACCTGCTCCTTCAATTCAAAAGGGGAAGGGTTGGGTTTATTGCCTGGTGTATGAAGTGCCCCAAAAGGGGAACGCCGAGGGGATCAACGCATTTTTGTACTGATCATCACCTAAGCTTCGGTTTGTGAGTGGCTTACCACGTTAAAAAAGAACTTGTGTCACATCCTTATGTGGTGGGAGGTTGAGGTAAATCCACCCGTATTTCCTAGTGAGACTAGTAAGATTTACGACTTTTCACTCTTTCTTGTACCTCTTATCAAAATAACCCTTCTTTCATTGTAAATTACGATTAGAGTTATTACATAATATAACCAACTCCAGCAACATTACAATAAAATCTCAAAAGAAAACTAAAATTCCTTTGCTGCAATCTATTATACAATGATATAACATCGTTCATGGTAGTTGAAAATGTTTGGTCTAAAAAGTATTTTAATACAGCAACATAAATATATTTACTGTTCATGTGGGAAAATAAAAAAAAACACTTACTTTCTTTCATCTTTAATCCAACAGCTACAAGTGGAATAAACAACACCTGCCTTTTAAAGCCAAAACCGTTTCTTCAACATTACTTGTTTGTACAACCATTTCTTTACACCGATTTCATTGGTTGTATGGGTATCATGATGAAGAAGGCTGTGTGGATGTTACGGTGAAGGCTGTATGGATATCACTGTAATGTGTGTATAGATATTATTATGATGTCTGCGGTAATGGGTGTATGGATATTACAGTGAAGTCTGTGTGGATATTATAGTGATGTCTGTGTAGGTATCACGGTAATGAGTGTATGGATATTACGATTTAGGTTGTGTGGATATCACCGTAATTGCATATGTGCAATCCCAACTCTTCTGCTATGGCCAGGATGTGACACAGGGGCAATTTTATGCGGATTAAGCTGATATATTTTTGGATTTTGAAATATATTAAATCCCAAATGCTAAAGAAATTGGATAAGAACAAATATAAAATGATTACACACATTTTGATTATATTCTAATTGATTTCTAGATAAAATCCTTCATGGGATTATACGTTGGAGAATAAAACAATAATAATAGAGATAAATAACACCAAGTGATTATTTATTAAATCCGGTTTTGTTTAAACAAGCATGTAAATTAACTACACCAAATATTATGTAAGCCTTTATTTCTTGGGGGATATATCAGACACATTGCAGGATTTTAAACGCACTAATAAAATGGGCTGTTTGGGGGCAAATCTTACTCAGATTTTCATAGACATTGTAAATAAATAATAATAATAATATATGTATATATATAAATATATATATATATATATATATATATATATATATATATAAGATTTATTCTATGTATTAATGATTTTGACAATAAATTAAATACTACGCAGTTCCTGAGGGTATTGTGACGTAAGCTGTGGCGTAGTTTTGATTACGAAAAAACAGACACCGATTCTCCATTATATTAAAATATTATAGCGTTGTTTTATGCGGGTGACGGCTTACCTTTACCTGAAATTGTGCAAGTATCGAAATTCGTTTGGAGAGACAACCGACTGCATTTATTCTCCATTAGTCAGGAGGTATCGTCTGCTTGTGGACCTCAGATTGGTTCGTTAATTTTTTTTTTCTTTTATATTTCTCGTGACTCGTTCACGTGACGGGAAATGAAAAGGAATCGAGTGCTGATACGTATCCGGAAATACTCCTCTAAACGTCCACGCCTCGCAGCCAAAGGGGGGGGGTGCTTTTGTATTAACGAATGACATTTAGAGATGAGGATGCTGCAATAACCAAGTCATCTACCCTTACGCAAAGGTAACCACGGACACGGAATTAACTTCGGCGCAGAATAACACGAGATATCACCGCTGGAATATTCGGACTCAACGGAGAAGGACACGACATATATATATAGACTGTGTGCCTGTTTGGCTTACATGAGACATCTCATTTCGACTTGCTTACATCTTGAAAAGATGTTGTTCAATACGACTTTATCAATCCGATATCTTAAGGTTTCTCCATATCAGATGATATGAATATCTATATCAAGGATTAAGAATGGTTTAATTACTTCTCCTCTGTATGCATTTACCCAACCCCTCCGTACACGCTGTAAAATTTCAAAAGACAAAAATTTAATAAACTTTTTGTTTAACAGAATAATGATTTACATTTAATTCAAAATTACTGAATAGATTTATAGGTAGTTGTTAAAGATTAAGATAATGGAAATATTATCATTGCTTAGGTATGACTAACAATCTAGACATAGCCTTATTGCTTAGTTACGACTTACATTCGGGACATCGACCTTATTGCTTACTTACAACTACCAGTTTGGACATAGTCTTATTGCTTAGCCAGTTGTTTCGTTTTCTCGTCTTTTTCCCATATTCTAAAATGAAGAGTTCTCAATATTTGAATTTTATTACTTGCTTTACGCCATTTTTTATTTCTAATACTGCTTTGTTTTTGTTTATTTTTTTTGTTTCTTTTTGTTATATGTATATATATATATTTATACATATACATACATATATATATATATATATATATATATATATATATATATATATATATATATATATATATATATATACATATAAGTCTTTCGAGACTGAATTGCCAATGAATGATGATATTTATACATATACATATATACATATATATTTATACATATACATATATATATTTATATTTATATATATATTCATACTTATATATATATATATATATATATATATATATTTATACTTATATATATATATGTATTTATACATATATATATATATATATATATATATATATATATATATATATATATATATTTATACTTATATATATATATATTTATACTTATATATACATATATTTATACTTATATATATATATATTTTTATACATATATATGTAATTATACATTCATTGGCAATTCAGTCTCGAAAGACTATGATAAAAGGTTTTGTGTGCCCCTGAGGTTGCAGCGCCTCCTGTGACTATGAAGTCCGATGTAATTATACATATACATTTATATATTTATACATATATATATATATATATTTATACATGTATATATATCTATACATATATATATATTTATGTATATATATTTATGTATATATATATATATATATATTATATATATATATATATATATATGTGTGTGTGTGTGTGTGTGTGTGTGTGTGTATATTTATGTATATATATTTATATATATTTATATACATGTATATATATATATATACATTCATACATTTATATTTCCAGTTGGAAAATTTGGCTCAAGACCGCCCTCGATGGCGGCAGAATCTCCGTAGAGAACTGTTCATGTCAAAAGTCACCCTGACACAACACCATGAAGCTAAGAGGTCCGGAAGAAAGCAGCGGCAACAAAGCACCGGCACATCAACATCTTCAGGGACAGCCTTCAAATGCAAAATCTGTGATCGATAATGTTTTTCAAACATCGGACTTCACAGTCACAGGAGGCGCTGTAATTTCAGGGGCACATAAAAACTTTATCATAGTCTTCCGAGACTGAAATGTCAATGTATGTATGTATATATGTATATATTTATACATGTATATATGTATATACTTCTACATGTATATATGTATGAGAAGTAAACAAACAAACAATGTGTTTTGATATGGCTTTTTTTAGCCGACAATTTTTCGGAGAATATGTGCTTAATTGAAGTCGTACCTAATTTTGAAAATTAATTAATTAATAATTAATGAATTAGGCGGGCATACCTATTCAAATTTAAGGCTAAACAAATCAAGGAAAATCAATCTCTGTATGTACATTTCGGCCTGTTAGGCCTCGTAAGCAGAGCTATAGACAGGAAGAACGCCTTGTGTGTGATTCGAACCCTTACTGTCAAGCTGACAGGTGGGAACTCTAACCATTACACCAGCTGGCCTTTTCCAGATTTTTGTATATAAGTATATATTTATACATGTATATATTTATACATGTATATATATATACATATATGTATATATTTATACATGTATATATATATATATATATATATATATATATATATTTATACATGTATATATATATATATATTTATATATGTATATATATATTTATACATGTATATTTATACATGTATATATATAGATGTATACTTATACATGTATATATAGAGATAGATGTATACTTATATATATATATATACATGTATATATACATGTATATATATATATACAACAACAGCTACAAAAACAAACACACTGACCACCCAATTTCAAATAAACAATTCCCAAACCTAATTGAAAACTCATTAGCTAGATCCACCCAATCTTTTCACTGGCTGCGCATGAGCTTCGGTTTGTGCGTTGCTAAAAGTTTCCAGTTGCCCAGTTATTTGTCAGCTGTTGAAGATAGCAACTGATTCATGCCTTTTCAAACACCAATATCCTTTGGAAAGGCATGAACCCTCACATCCCCCAGCTATGTGATAAACCGTTCAACTACTAGTCTTCTACAATGATAAATTTTGGCTTTAAATAACCCACAAAGATTATGCCATTAAACAAAGAAACCAAACCGATTTTACTCTAGCCCAGGAGGAAGAGGGCCCATCCAATCAATCGGTTGGTCACGTCAAGCCCTAGCATCTATATGATTGTCCCAACTCTATTGCCGTCATGGTAAGTCGTAGCCCTTTTATCATATATATTCTAGAAGATGGTCCCTGAGGGGTTTAGTAAACTCTATCTGACGGTAATATTCCAAATCTAAAGCTCTGGGGAATGTGGAATGCAACATTCCCCTTTCGCCCTTACTTAGACTACACGGGCTGTCGAAGAGACCCCCTTCTGATTAATCGGATTTTTGTGTGGCTGTTTTTAACAGTCATTTACACAAAGTCGTATGATATCAAGTATTCCTATTTAATAAAAATAATTTTTCAAACTTTTATTTTAACTATAGATGAGTTTGGTTTCATTTTGTTGTTTTGTTTCAAGTCATTTAATGCCGAATAAATTCATTTAAAGTTTATTTGCTTAGATATGGCACATATTCCCCAGATTGCTTACAGTACATGCTATTGCTTCAGTGGCCACCCAACTCAACACCAGAACATCCATAGATGGGATCCTAACAGATACTACCAGTCCAGGTCAAAGGGGACCTAGCAGTTATGACAAAAAAGGAGTACTCCAAACTCACTAGAGCTTCAACGGGACCATCTATCTTACTCGGCATAGCACACCGAGGATCTAATAGGCTATGTGATATTCTACTACATTAAGATATAATATATCAGTAAACGTTATTTATTGAAAGATTGGTTGCTTGGCTGTATTTTACGGTATGTCAACCCTTGTTGGGTTATTTTATGCCGAAGACGTTTTGTTTTATTCCTTCCTGTTGGATACTCATTTTGAACTCAATTTTTTAAACACTTTGTTAAACTCATTTTTTCAATTTAAACCATAGATCAGACCCTAATAGATCCTACCACTCCGGGCCAGGGTGCACCTGGGATTAATGGCGATGAAAGGGTACTCCATATTCACCAGAGCTTCAGAACTGGAACTTCACAGATAGTTTAATGTCATATCCAGGACAATAAGACCTTCAACCATCACCTACTAGCATATATATGATAAAAAGGGTTGGGGCAATCATATATTTACTAGGGCTTGATGAGTGATCGGAAGGGGCCACTCCGCCCGTTTAACATAAGTAAGGGTCAAAATGGAGTGTTGAATGTCTTGGACTGCTCAGCCACCAGGGTTCCATCCTTAAGTATCAGGAATCTTCACCCAATCTTTATTCAAAGAAGTCACATTCTCTCTTGAAATAATTGCACATGGCTACTTTTGTAACTATATGGCTCTAGTAACAATATGATTATTCTGTGTAGTTTGTAAAAGTTATTACTCAAGGTTCCGTGATGGCTCCCGATTACGACAAGAAGGTTCCACGGTTCAAGAAGGTTCCCGGGTCCAATAAGAAATACCTGAAGAGGGCACATCGGCCGAAATGTTGTAGAGATAACAATAAAGACAAGGACAACAGTCCGAATAATCCAAATAATACTAATTTTCAAGTCTCCTCTAAAAAAAATTTAGAGAAATATTATTACTCTCTCCAAGATATTGCTGGCACCTTTCCGTCCATTGTAAACAATGGTGTAGTGTCCAAAAAAGTGATCTACATTTGCGCAAGTGGCTGAGCAGGCCAATCGCTGAGTATCAGTATTTTGTACACTGACTGCATACATACTGTGATGCTTTCTGGGGCTGCTGTTTTCCTCCCTCCTTCTGTCTCTCTTTGCTATGGAAGCTACTCTCCACTCCGTCTCACTCCTCTTCGTACCTTGTTCAACATTAAGGCTCCAGGCGGCTAAATTTTCTGCCTCTATCCCTCACATGTGTGTGTCAAAGTGGCATATCTTCATGTCTCTCCCACAGACATTTTGAAAGCGTGGGCTTTAAAGATATGGCCATAGGAATTGCTTTATTTGTTATTTGTTGCAGTAATTTGAAACAAGACGATGAAGACCAAAAATATACCATATGCAAAGAATCCCCACATTAAAATACTTCAAAAAGTATGAACCCACGGTTGAGTTAAGTAGTACCACTACTGTTTTTTTTTCTATACGGATGTGCTGATACGCCTTTACATGAGCCACATTTACATCATATATTATCATTTAGAAGGGCAAAGAATCCCCAATATATACTACATGCCAAGAGAGATTTACAGTGAAACATATTCTGCTGGAGTTTGTAGACTTAGGTTTAGTGTGAACAAAGCAAGTGATTTAAAAAACTTTTCACGAAAATAAGACCATCCAGAATTTTATATTTCCTTAAAAAAAAGTAGGATTGTACTAAAAAATATGAGTAATTGAACAATAGTTCAAATATATATATATATATATATATATATATATATTGTGTGTGTGTGTGTGTGTGTGTGTGTGCGTGTGTGTGTGTGTGGAGAGAGAGAGATACTAGTAGCACGTAGCTTACAGTGTAGTGACTTGAAGATACCTGTTTCAAGTCAGGGTTGCTATCGGGGCTGGTATGATGCACAAGAACCCGTAATCGGCAATGAAGATAGTGCCTAACTGACGACCACCCTGTACGCATTCAAAAGATGTATCTTACGATTATATATTTGTTTTATACCAAACTATCGCTACGAATCTATTTGAAATATTTGTCGGTATTAAATGACCCACCGAATTTGATATGCCATAAAATAAACAAACAAACAAACAAGGTTGGTCTTGGTATTGAATAACCCATGAAGGTTGGTATGTCATTAAACAAAGAAACTTAGATTAAATCGAACTTAACGGACCTGAATTCCACCATCGTATGTCAACCCGCCGAAAAATCTGTTTTATACCTCAAAGATACATGGTTCAAAGTTAACTGACCTGAAAAAAAGTAAAAGTTTTTAAATAGAATAAATGGTGCATTATATATTTTATTTATTAATATATCAACATTGAAATTGTCATTAAATTCGGTTAATTCCCTGATTTTTTGGTATTTTCGGCGGGTGACATACGATTGTGGAATTTAGGTCCGTTAAGTTCGATTTAACCAAAATTTAACGATAACTGTCATGACATTTCCTAACCTCCAACGTTGACCTTGTTTATGCCATATTAGGAACAAAGAAATATTTCTGAATTTTATTTTATTATTATTCATCGAAAATAGCAAAATACAGGAAATGTTTACTTGGATTTGTTTTTGTTTTTCAAATCCTCTTTATAAAATCAAAATTGAAATAAACACAAACAAATCGAGAAATTCAGCGTACCGGTGGCAATAGTTCAAAACTTGGTTAATTTGGAGAGAAAGTGCAGGTTGCTTGTCACGTGATAATAATCGTTTTTTATTGGCGCGTAAATTAAGAAACACGGCAATAAAAAAAAGGGGGCGATGCAAATCAGTTCGTATCGTAAATAGAAAAATGTAAAAACCGATGAGAATGTTTCGTTTTGGTCAGCAAGAACTCGAATAAAATAAACGATATAAAAAAGATATACGATTATTTTCAGCGTAAAAATAATGAAAGAGAAGTAGAGAGAGAGAATAAAAAATGGAAAAAAAATGGCGAGGGTTATTCGTACTGTAAAAATAATGAGTGAGGAATATAAAGAGATGGGGGGGGGGAATGGAGAGTAATGAGATTTTTGTTTTCTAAAAAGCACAACCTTTGTGGCAAAACTGAATGATGGAAGTATGTGGGGGGGGGGTGAATGAAAAAATGGTGGAACTGAATTTGAGAAAATTATCTGAAAATAGAAATGGCTTGAATAAAATAGACTCTTCAAGAAACAAAAGCAATCGTTTCTCTTAAGAGGTAAAATGGAAGATTCCTTCTTCATTTTACAAACGAATGTAAATGAAGACGATATAAACATGGCTTACGCAGTCTACTTGATTGATTGATTCGTTGATGTCAGTGGTATGTCAACTCGTCTAGGGTTATTTTATGTTCGGAGGGTTAGGGAATCGGGTTCATTATACGTTCATATTTACATTTGTGTGTAGTTATTTCTTAAGATTTTTTTATTTTTTTTATTTTTAGGTTTTTCTTTTGATATGAATATTTTAATAGATCTATTTAACCTATATATGATATCCAAACAGGTACTACCATTCCAGGTGATAGTGGACTTGGAAAGTAATGACAATTAACAGGAACAAAACATTCTCCATATCTCCAGAAAATGATCCTCACCATGGGGTGCAGTTTAATGTCACACTCAGGACGAATAGTCTAGTTGTTTGCTTGGATTTTATGGCATCTCAAATCTTGGGTTATTTTAAGCCGACAACGCTTTTGTTTTATTCATTCTTGCTGGGTATTCAAATTCAGTCCTTAAGCATCACGGGTTACCACCCACAGTCAATAGAGCCGAATAAATTTTTTTTTTTAATAAACAAAGGAGCCGGGCTGTTTTAGTACCTGCTGTTGCTTAAGTGGCCACACAATTAAGTGTCGCTGCTTAACTTCGAATGATTTAGAGGGAACCTGTGCTGTAAGCGTGGCTTCACCGTAATCTCAAATTTTAACAGCATTTATAGAGACAACTCAAAATTCTATGTTGAATGTTGAAACGGTTTTTCTTTTCTAGTGAATGACGTTTTTATACTTGAAAAGAAACAAAGCATTAAACATAGAATTTTGAGTTGTTTCAACACATTCTGTTAAAATATCAAACTATTTAAACATTAATTGCTCAAGTTATAAAGTTACGAAATGATATACTTTTTCTGAAACTTCCTGTATATACGTAAATATACAGAGAGAGAGGGGTTTTATACGGCAAAATAGATTCACAAGAAAAAGCAAATATATACATATACATTTAAGAATTAGCCTTCACTCACACACACACACACACACACACACACACACACATATATATATATATATATATATATATATATATATATATATATATATGTAGAATTAAACCAAAGACACATCTCCTGTTTAACAATTTTATTTTTGATCTTTTCGAGTTTTCTGGCCAACTTTTTAATATTTGGGTGGAATTCGTGGATAAGTCCACCAAAGTTCAGGTCCCGAGTACTTTCGGCACTTCGAAGTGCCATCATCAGGGGTGATGTGTTCCAGGGATGTACTTGGGACCTGAACTTTGGTGGACTTATCTACGAATCCCGCCCAAATATTAAAAATTTGGCCAGAAAACTCGAAAAGATAAAAAATAAAATTGTTAAACAGGAGATGTCTCTTTTGTTTAATTCTACATGTATAAATGAATAAATGAAAGAATGCTGCCCAAATACACACACACACACACACACACACACACACACACACATATATATATATATATATATATATATATATTAAACAGCACCCCACAAGGAAACAGCTGTACGGTCACCTGCCGCCCATCTCACAAACTATCCGAGTGAGACGGACAAGGCATGCAGCACACTGCTGGAGAAGCAAGGATGAACTCATAAGCGACGTTCTCCTGTGGAAGCCAACACATGGACATGCAAGTGTGGGGTGCCCAGCAAGGACCTACATTGACCAGCTATGTGAAGATGCTGGCTGCTCCGCAGAGGTGCTTCCAGGTGTAATGAATGATAGCAAAGGTTGGCGAAAGATTGTCATGGATACACGTGTTGCATGCGCGACATGATGATGATGATGATATATATATATATATATATATATGTGTGTGTGTGTGTGTGTGTGTGTGTGTGTGTGTGTGTGTGTGTGTGTAAAACGCCTTTTCTTTTCCAGTGAAGGACATTTTTATACCTGAAAAGAAAAGCAAAAATTAAACATATAATTTTTGTTTCAACACATGTCGTAATTATGTAAGAATATTTGAACGAGAATTGGTCGAGTTATTAGATTATTATGTCAATTTTTCTTAAACATCCTACACATTTCAAATTATATCATTTTTTCAAACACCTGTATATTATAAAACTAATAACTTCCATATTGTACGTCATTGTCTGAACAATCTGAAGCCATACAATAAAATCCAAAATAAAATCTGAACTATTTTTTTTTAAACAAAACCATTGAATGACAACAGATGTTTAATAATTCTTTTCATTCTCAGTCAAATGTTCTTAGAAAAGATTTCCTGTAATTCCAGTTTCAGACAATAAACGCTTTACGTTGAATATGACATGGCAGTGATTTTAAAGAATTCTTAAAGATACTCAGTGTTTTTTTATTAAAACATTCCGACGTCTTTCTCAAATGGATTATCCTTTCTCTTTATTCCTCTTTATTTGGTTTTCTCTTTTTTTTCTTCTTTTTTTTTTTCCAGAACAAAAATCCGGCTTTGAATACAATATTTAATGACAAAGTAATATCGCTTTTTAATTTTTTCAAAATTAAGTTTAAACAATTTAGATAGAACCACATTATTATAATTTAATTAAATAATTTATTTTAATTTAACTAGTAAGAATATGAGCCCCCCTGCCGGGCGTAAGTATTTACATTCTAATGTAATGAAATATATTAAATTAGAAAAACTAACGAAATTAGATAAGAATGCATATAAAAAGATTAAACTTATTTTGATTATACTTTGATTGGTTTCTAACATTGATTTTTATACGTTTGAGATTTAGAAATAATACTAAATATCAATAACACCAAGAAATTATTTATTAAACCCGGTTTTGTTAAAACCAGTTTGCAAAATAATCATACCATATATAATGTAAACCTTTATTTCTTAGTAATATATAAGACAGAATGCAGGATTTTAAACGCGCTAATAACATGGGCTGTTTTGAGACAAATCTCTCAGATTTTCATAGAGATATCGTTACTAAATAAGACTTATTCTATTCTATGTATTAATTATTTTGACTATAAATTAAATACACCTTGATAAACTTATGCAGTTCCTGGGATGATATAAGCAGTGGCGTAGTATTATTTACAGTCAGACAGACACTGAATCTCCATTATAATAAGATTCCTCATTATTAGGTTTTCTTTTATAAAAAGAAATTCTGCTTTCAGATCAATATTTAATGATAAAGTAATATCATTTTTTTTATGCTAAGTTCAAAAACTTTAGACAGTACTACTTTATTATAATTTCCTTTACTTTAATAATTTCATTTAATTTAAATCGAAAGATTAACCTTTGATTTTTTTAAAGATTGTTTTTCGATACATATTCTTATCACACATTGTCCAGTTTTCTTCGAATTACCCTGTCAATAAGTTCAATAGAAGTCAAAGAGGCAGGGGAAGTGGGCAGACTGGGATCTTTAACTTTGGCTAGGTAACCAGTCTAGGAGAAGAAAATCTCTGAATTCAAGTAATTGACCTTGTGTCGTATTCTGCTCGTGTGAGGGGGGTTATATATATATATATATATATATATATATATATATATATATATATATATATATATGCCAACATCTCCTGTTATGTATGTAACTGAGATTTGTTATGTCTGTCGATCTCTCCCTTTCTTTTTTTACCTATCAATCTATATCTATCTTACGGTCAAGTCACGGCGAAAGCACCGGTTCTCGATAGATCACCGAAGTTAAGTAGCGATGAGCCTATTTTTATATTAAGTTTGATGACCCTTTAAACAACGGGAAGTACAATAAGCAACCTGAATCAAAAATGAGTTGATTTGTCATTAAATCACCCGAAAAGGCTTGATATGCCCTGTTACGATTCGAGTTGCCATTTTAGGCCTGTAGTTAAATGCAGTTTCACAGTGGATATTATTTCTGGCAAAAAGTTTGATCAATCATTGAAGTAGAAAGATGTAGTATTGTGGCGTTATGGCATATTGGAATGGAGCGAGGGTGTGTTGATATAGAAATTAATTGTATACTTACCTCAGCTTCTGTGCTGCGTGGAGAGGCTTGAATACGGTTGCTGAGCCGATACTGACAATTCCTTGGTGTTTGGAGTCTGGAAACCAGCTTGAGGTTGCCTTGGGCTATTTATAGTTTTAGGTAATAACACAAGGCCAGTTCTTTTTCTCGTGAGATTTTTATTTTTCTCTAAGCCAACTGCCGAGTGAGAGCCACGTCTCACTCTGTCAACGCATAATTCCAAACTCACAATAATTCTCACCTCTCACTCTTTCTCTCTCCCACTTCGCCACGTGTCAGATCTCGACCAATAGAAAAATGTCATGTGGCCTTATGATGATTCATCCCTGAACGTTTCCATTCTAATCTACATATAATTCTTATATTCCCCATAAAATATTTTCCGTACTAATTTACACATCACTGGCACGCCCCCCCCCTTATTAGGTTACAGTATCAGCTTTAATCCTTGTCTGTTGATCTGTCGTTGAAGTAGAAAGATGTATCAGATTTAATCTTTGTCTGTTGATCCAGAGTATTCCTTGTGGTATAAAGATGTATCAGATTTAATCCTTTTCTGTTGATCTATCCCCGAAGTAGAAAGATGTATCAGATTTAATCCTTGTCTGTTGATCTGTCGTTGAAGTAGAAAGATGTATCAGATTTAATCTTTGTCTGTTGATCCAGAGTATTCCTTGTGGTAGAAAGATATATCAGATTTAATCCTTTTCTGTTGATCTATCCCCGAAATACTCCATCAAGCAAGTATTTTAGAACAATTCATCAACGCCGTTAAATATATTTGGACGTTTTGCATTGGTCAATTC
Organism: Doryteuthis pealeii; assembly: GCA_023376005.1. Taxonomy (NCBI): domain Eukaryota; kingdom Metazoa; phylum Mollusca; class Cephalopoda; order Myopsida; family Loliginidae; genus Doryteuthis; species Doryteuthis pealeii. Next base: position 58,696,617 of record CM042145.1, on the reverse strand, counting down.
AGTCACCGCTACTTGGAACAGTCTATAAGTATAAGTAGTGGCTGTTAGTATAGCTTATACCTAGGTGTAATCCAACTTTTGCACTGTTCGTACGTCACTATCATCTGTGGCGAACAATCAGGATAAACGTTTCAATAAATGAATAATAATAAATAAATGAATAATAAAACATAGCGACACATTTTGATTTTCTTCCCCCCAATTCGTTTTCTGTCAAAACATTTTGCAATTCTTTTGACGTTTCTTTTTGACACTGTCAATTTTTAAAGACAAATTGCAACGAAAATCGATTGAAATTGATTTCCGTATCTTAATTCAATATTCGTTTTGTTGATTGGTTAGAAAATCGGTTTCTTTATCATTTAAATTGAACTTTATTTTTTTAACTTCCACTTTCACTTTTGTTCGCAAACTTTGTTCCATTTCATTATTTTGGTATCTATTAAATGAGGACTTTATCATTTTGCCAGATTGATAAATCGTTGCCAAGTTACATCTCATCAAATTTTCCTGAGATGTACTCAGCTTATTATTTTATGAGAAAAGACCAAGGCGAGACGACGGATTATATGCTCACTTCATCTGCTGGGTATATAATGGGGAGAGGAGAGAAGTTATAAGGGTTCTATTTCGGCGATTGACCACCTTCTTTTGGGTTGTTTTCCACCTCTGGTTAATACACCTTGTGTTGTGCAGTTGATGCGATTCCCGAACAGCTTGAGAGATTGGAGGCGAATGCCGGTGCCTTTATATGATTTCACATAAAAATCCATGTTATGTGTGTTCTTTTCATATTCATTTTTTGTAAAAATCGGATTTAGAAATAAGTTATAACATTTTTTAAATATAGAGTTATTTTACAATCACTCTGTATATATATATATATATATATATATATTATATATATATATATATATATATATATATAGTGTATTTTGGCAACATTTTTCTTTTTAACGTGGTTCGTTAAACTCTACTGACGATTCTTGTCGGACGAGTTTTTGTTCGATCCTTTCTAATTTTCTGGCTATCTTTTTAATGTGAGGGTGGAACTGGTGTAGCAATCCACCAAAGGTTTCATTACGAGCGCTTTGGCATGTCCATCTGCCATCTTCAGGTATGAAACTGATGGGATGTTTCAGGCGTCTCGTTTTTTTAAATAATAAGCAGTAACGTAGAAATTGGTAGTGGGAGGTAGTAGGAATTGGTAGTAGGTCCAAACAATGATAGCATATATATAAAATCTTGATTGGCTACTTCGTATATATGTTAGTTTTCTCAGAGAGAGAGAGAGAGAGAGAGAGAGAGAGTGTGTGTGTGTGTGTGTGTGTGTGTGTGTGTGCGAGAGCGGTAGATGAACTTATTCGTATGTTACTTTTCAGCAGCTAATGGCTGGCTTATATATAAGATGGGTCAGTTTTTGACTCAATTGCAAATTTTAGTAAAATGATTTTAGTGTTTTTTTGGGGTTTTTTGTTGTTTTGTTAATTTGTATTCTGCGGTCGTATTTCTTTTTTTAATTATATATATATTATATATATATATATAACTGTTTCATATTTATTTTGAATACAACTGGAATCTACAGTCTACTTATAGGCTGAAAAGGTAATTGGGAAGGGCAGAAGGGGAGGGGGTGTAAGCTTCTCTTCTGTTCTTCCCAATCACCTTTTCAACATAAAAGTCGAGTGTGGATCCCAGTTGTCTTCAAAATAAATATGACAAAGCTTCTTAACACACAGAGGTGAAATATCATTTGAATTTAGTTGTTTTGTTGTGTTATCCGCATTTTCCGCTATTTTCACACACACACACACACACACACACACACACACACACACACATATATATATATATATATATATATATATATATATATGGTTTGATAACAATATATACCTAATGATATTTATCATGATTGTATAATGTTCCCTTGGAAATAATAAAACCTTGTTATCTGCAGTCTAGAAGAAATATTTTAAGAGAAATATCGGCAATGTTCTACTTATTTATTATCAATACTGTATGTGTAAATCTGTTCTCATCTGTGCGTATGCATATATGTGTGCACTGTTGTATATTCGTGTATATATATATATATGAACGTAGGCGTGTATGTGTGTACAAATATGCTGATATAAAGCAAGCAAATATTTCGATAGGTTTTGCCAGACAATCACAGACGCAATGTCTGCCAAATTTCCAACCTGAAATTGATTACCCTATCTAGCATTGTCTCAACAAAATACGTGAAACATTACGTCATCAGATGTTTGAGTTTGCGAGATTTTGTCTGCCCTCTTGGGAAAGGGTTAAAGGGAAATTTCAGCTTTGGAAATTTGTGTCCACCTAAAAACAATTTACATATAATGATTTTTTTTTCGTTTAGAAAGTTACCTTAACCTTGAACCCCCCCACTCCACCTTTCCTCCTTCACTCTCCCTCTCTCTCCCTCTCACACACGCACACACATATATATATATATAGAGAGAGAGATAAAATGATATGAAAAAAACACAGATGTTGTTAAACTGAATTTATTTCTACAACTTTACATTGCCGATATTGCAATATTTCGATTTTATCAAAAAATCTTCTTCGGAGCATATTGATAGGAAGACAATTGTGACCGGTTTATGATGTGATTTCTTATTGAAAGTATAAATATTGTTCTGTATATAATCAATTTATCAATTATCTTATACTGAGCCCTCTTATGAATTTGAAATAATCTATAGGTGAGCATCTGGATGAGCAGGCATTGTGGATAGACGAAGCATATATATGATCCCAAATAGAACCATCCCTAACTTAGCTGTCGACGGGATACATTTTATATATATATATATATATATATATATGTGTGTGTGTGTGTGTGTGTGTGTGTGTGTGTAATATTGTGTGCTCTATTTATTAGTAAACAGTGGTCATTATCGTGGGTATTACATGGACATTTAAGTAATGCTAGCGTGGACATGAAGTCAACGTGTTATATATTGTACAAACGGAAATATGAATTTCCGGTTTTATTAAACAAAGAAATATAACAACTGCCCGTTATCAGATCAAGAGATAAAAATGCGTAGGAGTAGCTATGAATATAAAAGAACCGAGGGCTCGAGACATGTCAGTCGTCAGTCAGCCCAGGAGGCAGTCAGCCGGAGAGTGAGTGCTCTCTCTCGAAGTTAAAAAGCTTGAATTTATTTCAATAAACTTCTGGAGGATAACTTTGGTGTTATTGTCATCCCTTACAACGAAGATAAAACTATTGCAATTTAGTACCGTGACGACGCCGCTACGTTACAAACGGCGTTTTAATTGAAAATTAGATAACACCCCCTAATCATCCTATCACCTCCCCTCTGCCACCCACCCACCCCAAAATACTATCCATACAAAATACCTCTAAAATAACGTCTAGAAGTAATAGTATACCGATACCTACTCTCTCTCACCACTCAATATACAAAAATATATAAATTCAATTACCAACGACACTTTACAATATAAGAATAATCAAATCCGCTAAAAAGTGTTATAAGAATTTCTTTAGATACCACTAAACTTGATTTAGTTAACATATTACAGGACCACCATTAGTTCCTCAAAGTAAATAATTTTCTAAATCAATTTTTAATCAAAATCCATTAACTTCAATTTTTTTTTTTACATCGTCAAAATTAGCGACCATACTTTCCAAACCAGAAGCCAGCTAAAGACAGTTACTATATAAATCTCTTTAAATAAGTATTAGTTACACGATTAATCTGAACGGAACGGGTATGTCATCCATAACTATTAATAATGGAGATTTGGTCTCATTTTGTCTGTAACCGAAATTACGTCATTGCTTACGTCCTATTACCCAAAATCGTTGCACTTAGAATAAAGAACAACCTTGTTTTAATTCATTTCAATTCAATTGTGATAAAACTTGATTTTATTAGAAAGAAAACATATTTATTTGAATTTAGACAGGAAAACTATTTTATTCAAAGATTTCAAAGGTCTGTTTACAGTTTTTTTTCTTACGAAAGAGCGTGGCAAAAATACTTTTCCATACTTTTGGACATCGATAAAATCGAGATAGAATTTTTTTAAATAATTTTTCACACTGAAATTAAAATATTTGTTCAATTTTGATAAGATTTTGTAGAATTATGTAAATTTTAGTGTATTTTTTAAAGCATTTTCGTCTGTTATAACACAAAACAAATTCCCATCAACTTAGGAAATATCTTTCAAAAGTTAATTTTTACATCGTCCGGAGGGTGTTTTTGTTTTGCTAGTTTCTTTAATATTGACTCCTTAGTTTCACTATTCTTTCAGTCTTTAAAACAGTACATTTATTTTTTTATATCCCTGTCATCAAATACGTGAAGTATATGCGAAAGCCTTGTAATTCTAAAAGACCTTTACATTAAAAACCGTAAGGGTTTTTTTTTTTTTTTGTCAATACGCACTTAGAAACTAATTACATATCAATTGTTTTCTCTATAGAATTCACTAACAATTAAGTCTTAGGCAGTGGTTTCCCAACACCCATGTAGCGTAGTGGGTCTATTTGAAAGGAATGATGATGAGTTAATAGTAATTATGATATACTTATCTTCTATTCTTGTTCTATTTTATTACTCGAGGCTAGATCAGAGTTGCTGGTATTTCTGCATTAGTTGTTGGGCTGGAGAGCTTTATCGCTGTTTGAGTGGAACAACTTGAGAATCGTTTGAGTATACCATGCGTTGTGCTGTTCATAGTTTTTAAATAACAACACAAAGACCTTATTTTTTTTATAAGCTAATCTATTTTATCCCCAAGTCAAAATGTCTTGGGAAAACACACACACATCTTGCGTCTGCCCCCTTCCACTGCTTCGTTCCAGACTGACTCTCATTCTCTCCTCTTACTACCTCTCTTCCACACTTCGACACTTGACATCCATCGACTAATAAGAAATCGACAGCTGACTTATCCAAAAAATCTTTCCACTACCAACTATACGTAACTTTTTGGATTTTTTTACACCTCTCCAATAAGTCTGATGATATAATTAATACTGCTAGCGGCACTTTGGGTAGTGGTAATGGTAATGTTCACACATTTAATTTAACTGAAGGGTTAGTTGAAACAATATATCTTTTTTAATCCTATTACCTACTGGATAAAAATAATCTGTATTTGTTATGACCTGTTTAAGGGTCAATAAATAATAACTCAATACGGGTATAAAATGTAGGGAACAGATTGTATTCAGCAATATATATCAACGTACAATGAAAGGGTTTCCTTGTTACAGTTTACACGAAGAACATGTTTCTGGTACTTCTCGTTTTAGTAGCTTTGCTCTGTTAATATATACACTTTGGGTAAGTCCGTGTTCGTGTCATAGGTGAATCACCTACAACAGTATTTTTTAACATTATTCACCTCCCCCCCCCATTACTACCGACGGACACTGAAAAGGTTTCCATGCATTTCCGTCTCTATGTAGATTTACACCTGTTTGTTACCTATGTATATCATTGATAGAGCATGTATATCTAAGTTAGGGTAGCAGAGACATGAAGTCAACAGCACTTGGTAACTGACAGTTTCTCGTCTATGCAACTTTCAAACCAACTTGGTTAGAAAGTCGCATAGGAAAGTAACTGTCAGTTACCAAGTGCCGTTGACTTCGTGTTTCTGCTACCCTATCACACACACACACACATACACACACACACACACACACACATATATATATATATATATATATGTGTGTGTGTGTGTGTGTGTGTGTGTGTGTATATATTCTCTTTTTGTCATTGTTAAATTTGTCATTGATAAACTAGAGCCTAAAATTAAGACAAAATCAGGAGAAATATTTGAGAATATCAAAATGTGTCAGATATATATGAACGAAATAAAATAGATAGATAGATATACATGGACTGGGATAGATGTGGACCGTCTAAAATATAGATAGATAGATAGATAGATAGATAGATAGATAGATATGCAAGTTGATGTTATATAGATTTACCCCTTAGAATCAAAAATGTTTCTGTATTCCTGTTTTTGGCTCGTACAAGTTGAGACTTGCCAAGCGACAGATTCTGCAGTCCTTTTCCAGAGACCAGAAAGAAAATAAGATTTTTTTTAAAAAGCAAAAAAAATTATCATCAATATTTTTGCTTTCCCAGATTCAAAGATTCAAATATCTTTTTTTCTTTTATGGAATTTTATCGGCTATAGAAAAGGAATGATTTATTTGAAAACATTGGGATTTGAAATAGGAAGTTGTTGAATAAATTCAATGTATTTTCGCAATGTTTCATTTATTTTTACTTAAAAACTAAATTTCAGATCAGCTATAAATTGAGTTGTTCTGGATGTTTTTATCGCTATTTTTCATTTCAGGGCTTTAGAGATTCGTTTTAAAAGACGCGATGCTTCAAAATACAACTGATTTAAATATTTACTTGGTTTTATTGATTTCAAAAAAATAAGTAGAGATAATTTATTCTATTTCGTTTTATTATTATTTTACTCATTGCGATTATTTCACACTAGCACGAACCGGTGGTTTTTACACTGGAATTTGTGTAACAAGTCTCTTCAAAATTCCAGGACTCTTCTAAGTATTCTATAAGATATTAAAACTGTTATGGTTTGTATGATCTTGATTCTTCCTCTGATCTCCAGTCTCTTTTCCAGCTCTTTGGTTGGTTGTTTTACGAGGTGTTCATAAAGTCTCTTTACAACTTTAAAAGATATTACAAAATCAAATGAACCAACACATATATGTAAATTATTACAAAATGAAGAGTACATATTGAAGTGTATTTGCCTCCTTTAATACACCTCTACATGAACACTATTAGTTGCACGGGGCATATTATTATTACTCGATTTCTTGCCATATTCGCTGTAGCATAGCCTCATCAATGGTCACTGTGGAATTAATGATCTTTTTTTAGGTCACATATCCTGCATCTTCATTTGATATACGATATATTTAGCATAACCCCACAGGAAGTCCAGAAGAGTGATATCTGGAGAACGAGGTAAAGACACTGTTATAGGTGATATAACCTATGGACAATAATGGAATGCGCCGACGGCTACTATAAGTAATAGGAACAATTGTGGCTTGACGGAAGCAGATGCGAGTCAGCTCGTAACTATATTGGTCGGACGCAATCTCCACTTTATTTGCTGTAAATTTCTGCTCTTTTGTACAATACATTTGTCTAACAAGTCGTTTGTCTTATTTTGACCCCTTCACAACAGACACTTTATGAACACCATGTATTTTATGGCATATCAATCATTTTCGGAATATTTTAATGCCGAATCAAGTCATTTTGATTTTCGGTTTCTTACGGTGTTTGCTGTTGCTTGAATAGTCACCCATCTACGTACTGAACAGGCTCATCACTGCTTAACTTTGGTGATTTAGCGGGAACTGGTGCTTTCAATGGGATTTAAACGAAAGACACCGCATTAGCTATAATTTATATCACTGTCACCCTAATGTTTCTCAGTTTTCACAGCTCTCAGGCAAGATCCAAATAGTTATCTCCTTCTTTTTTTTGGGGGGGGGGTTGGGGGAAGGGGTTGTTTTTGTTTAGTTTTGTTTTTTCGCTCGATAGTCCGCTAGAACAGAATCCACTAAATAACACTTCTTCGTCTGTTTTTTTTTAATCTCGATTCAGTGATCCATTTGTATCTAAGTCCAAGATAATTTTATGCGTCTCGTTTTCTAGCACAAATTGCGGCTTCTGAATAAACCATTTGTCAGCATTTCCAAACTTTAGTGTCTTGCACAATTCCCAGTGGATCACCTTTCCTAACCAGTAATAATTACTCCCGTATTGCTTTTGTGACAATTTGCTGCAATCGCTTATTATGTAATTATCTGTTTCATCATCTGTGTATTATCAATTTTTGCTCGTAAAAAACAACCACACAATAAATGTAATTTTGAACATACGATTCTTTACCCTTTAGGCAAAAAATAATCCTAGGCGATTGACGTGCCGTTAGAATTAACTGACGGATGTAATCTTTAGTTGTGCTCATTTAACGGATCATGTCTTAGTCTAAGCAAACATATGAAACCATTTAAAAGCATTATTCCTGATTAAAAAAGAAAGCAAAATTAGTTTTAATCATTTTCCCACGAACACATATTTGAAGAAAGATATTCGCAAATCGTGGCCATTCAGGTGCAATTTCATACATCAAATGTTTTAGTTTGATGAAATTAAAGAAAAATCGATTTCTATTTTGACTTTGATGTTCATGTCTCTATTAAGCGGTAAGTAAATAAATGAACTAAATGTTTCTTTAAAATTATCTTTAGTTGCTTGGTTGGATTTTATGGCATGTCAACCCTTGTTGGGTTATTTTATGCCGAAGACGTTTTATTTCATTTATTCTTTATGGGTATTCGAATTTCTTTTAAACTCAATTTTTTAAACCCTTTTTTAAAATACATTTTTTCTATTTAACCCATAAATAGAACCCTAAAGGTACGGGTCAGAGTGGACCTGGGGTAATGCCGATGAATGGGTAATCCACACTCCCCAAAGCTTCAGAATTGACAATTCACCATCAGATAGCATTTAATCTCCTACCTAGGTCATTAAGACCCTCAGCCACCACCTTCTAGCACATATATGATAAAAAGAATTGGGGTTGCCATCAAGGTTGGGACAATCATATAGGTGCTAGGGCTTGACATGACCAGCCGATTGATCGGAGGGTACCTCTCCGACCGCCCATCTATCCTAGGGACCAAAGTGGAGTGTTGCATGTCATGGACTGCTCAGCCAACAGGGTTCCATACTTAAGCATCACGAGTTGCCACCTCAGTGAACAGGTGGTCCCATTGTGGGTTCTTACACTTCTGCAGAGGCGCAGTCATTGTATTCTAAAGCCCCAACTGAGAGAGCTATATTTCCATTGTACCTAGCTCACGGATTGAACCCACAACTTCAAGGTGATTCCAACTTAATAAACATTTATCCTTCTGTGGGAAAAATGCAGAGATCATTTTAAACATTTTTACTAGTTATTCTAATTGATTTCAACATAAAATCATACAAATGATTGCTTTTAATACGTTTGAGAATAAAACAGATGAGATTACCGAATTACGCTGAGTTTGGAGTGGACTGGTATCAAAACCGACTGAGCTAACCAGACCTCTAAAGAATCAACAAAATTGAAGACAATCAAGAAAGATACAATTTCAAATCAATAAAAAGAATCATAATTGTTACAAAAGATGTTCTCTCTTTATTCCAGTGGTCGGGAATTTTTCCAACAATATAATTTTTATCGGCATTTCCAGGAACTTAGATATTTTCTGCACGTGCATATTGTTTCAAGAGATTTCGCTTTATTTTCTTTATTCGTAGAGACATTTTTGTTATGCTACTGTCGGATAGATACAAAAGAAAATGAAACATTATGATATGGGTTTGCCAATTGGGGTTATGGTAGATTTTAAAACTTATAAAATGTGTACATACATCGAATATGTGGGTAGTATACACAAAAGGGCCGGGTTAGCTCAGTCAGTAGAGGGTTCGGCTAGATTTCACAAGGTTCCTAGTTCGATACCGGTCCTCGCCAACTCAGCGTATGAGTAGCACAGGGATCTGTGCGGTAAAGTAAGGAGCTGATGGTAGGTGTGGCGCTCCACCTCAGATGCCCAAATAATCTCCTTGGTCTAGTGCTAATTCTCTCTTAAATTATTTTTCTTACCATTATTTCGGAAATCATCCAATTCAATTTCAACATTTTTGTTTTTCACTATTGCTGTTTTTGATCTGATTACGCATTTTGTTCAATCTATATATTAATACTTGTCTTTCTTAAAAGTACGACCGTTATAATCTTGCAACACCCTCTGGTTAAAAATGAGACCGTCCAAATCGTCCAAGATGAAATTCGAAAATGCAAATCCTTATTATCTGGTGTTGCATGTCCACCGAATTCTTATTTTTCGTGAGTGTCGTCACCTCAGGTAAATAATGGACCATTCCGTTTTTATTAAAAGGAAAGAAAATTAAGAGAAAAAAAAAACATACTACACGGAAATAATATGATAAAAAAATAAAGAAAAAAAGTAGAGGAAATATAGAGATAGGGGTGAGCACGTGGAAGGGATAACGCTAATCTGTTTCAATCGAGCATAATGAAAAGAATAAAAGAAGGAAAGAAAAAAATAGG
>CM042145.1:58658893-58681393 GCA_023376005.1 Doryteuthis pealeii | reverse complement strand
TCTAACTTAATTAATTTAATTTCTTTACAAAATCCTTTTTTTTGCGGTTTTCGGGGGGGGGGGTAAAGGTCATCACCTGCCAATAACGCTAACAGTAACTTTCCATTTACCTCCCTCAGACTTTGAATTTTCAACGAACTTCAATTCAAAAATCTAACTACACTTCACACATAATTCGTATGCTACTTACGTATTATGTAGCAGCAGTAGGTTCAGGTAGCTGGATAATTGCGTTTAGCGTTCTAACGTTAAAAGTCGTTATGTTATTGCATCTAAGAAAGTCTGGTTTGAGCTCTATAGCTGATTTTTCGAACACAATATTAAAAATGATATAGTGTAATATATTGCCTGGTCGACAAGCTGGCAGCCGGGAGACCAGGTGTGAATGACGCACGCATGGGCACTGGAAGTGCGTAGGTGTCAACATGGGCCTGAAAACAAAAACAGGATATTGCCTTGAACTGTTTGAACCTACCTTCAATAGCCGGAAAACAGGTGTAAAGTGATAATGTATAGGCACAGAAGATGTGTGGGTGTAGCCCATAACCAATAAAAAACAAGCTGCGTAGGCGAGGTGGTGTGTCTACAAGAAAACTGCATAGGTGTCACGATAAAGAGGCGTTTTCGTGTTGGGTTAGAGTTATATGAACTCTTAGAAATTAAACAAATCGCTCGCAGTCAGAACTCCCGAAGGCTCCTATGTATGTGCATTCTCTACCGACGACTCTCAGTCTACACACAACGAAGAATAAAAATGTAACTTTCTAGTTCTATATACATAAGTGTTCCGTGTTATTTGTCGGGTCCAGTGACCTTATATAATAATAACCAATTCCGCGATTGTTGCCATGGAGCCTGATATCCTCCTGGTGATGGAGACAGATGCATTCAATTGTAACATTGCTGTATCATTAAGACAATTTTATCGTCCTGTTTTTTTTTGGGGGGGGGGTCATAGAACCTTGTCGTGATCTAAACAGTAACACTCAGCAGTCAAGAATGAAGCATACGCTTAGACATAGAGAAAATGGAGACACTGTTTAATTGGGTAACATTTCAGACTTAGTACCAACAAAACGTCAATTATGGGACAACAAAATCTACCAGTTAGCAAGTTCCTCTTTCCAGCCCAGGCGTCATAGCATTGTATTCTCGTTGTGCTAGTTTGTTATATTTGAGTTATACATGGTTGATAGTTTCATCTCTGTCTCCATACATCCTACATTCACTGTTATATTGTGTCTTATCAATTTTTGCTTTGATATAATTTTTATATCATTGTTTTGTATCTGTAATACAGCCAATGTGTTCTTGGCATTGCCGGGAGCACACTTGGTGTAAGGTGATACAGCCAGTGTGATCTTGGCATTGCCGAGAGCACACTGGATGTAGAATGATACAGCCGGGGTGTTCTTGGCATTGCCGAGAGCCCACTGGGTGTAGGTTGATACAGCCAGTGTGATCTTGGCATTGCCGAGAGTACACTGGGTATAGGATGATACAGCCAGTGTGTTCTTGGCATTGCCGAGAGCACACTGGGTGTAGGGTGATACAGCCAGTGTGTTCTTGGCATTGCCGTGAGCACACTGGGTATAGGGTGATACAGCCAATGTGTTCTTGGCATTGCTGAGAGTACACTGGTTGTAGGGTGATACAGCCAGTGGGTTCCTGGCATTGTCGAGAGCACACTGGGTGTAGGGTGATACAGCCAGGGTGTTCTTGGTATTGCCGAGAGCACCAACAGACTAAATGAGTAAGTCCCCTCTCCACGACCAAGCCAGATTACGGGAATAATTAGAGAGATTAATAATAAAACTTTAAATACTTTAGCTAATTAAATCTTCCAAATAATATAGTTTTAGACGTTCAGAGGGTACAATCTTTGTATAAACAAAAGCCTAAGTATCTTAAGTACCTTACGTAAAGATAAATTGTACATTCCTTTAAAAATCTGTCAGGAGAGACATGCAAAAAAAGCAGCGCTGTTAAAACGCCATTGCAATATAGATAGGCATCATTCAGCTTGTCATGTTGGACGGCGAAAAGAAAATGTCAAAAAAAAGGTTATTTTTCAACAGGAAAAGTGGAAAATTTAATGTTGCTGTTGTTTTTGTATATTCTGTGAATTTATTTTATTATATGTGAGATGGATGGGTCTATAAAGTCTAAAAGATGGCGTAGAAAAACATGGAGGCAATTACTGTCACCAGAGGGCGCTTCAAGTTAGTTCGGATGAGATATCCTAAAATGTCTTCAATTTTTTTTTTTTTTTTTTTTTTCACCGTAGAATTTTCTTTTCTTTTTTCTTACGTTTAGCAATTGGAGGATAACTTTTGCGCGGAATTTTTATTCTAAATTCTGTGCCTGGATTTTCAAGTTAAAAACTAACTGTAGACATTAATGGATCGTCTGTTTGTTTATTCGGGGAATTTTGTCTTTTTTATGTTTAGACTTTCCCGTTTTAATTTTCTTTTTCTTTTTCTTTTTTTCTTTTTCTTTATTTAGTTAGTTTTTTACAACCTTTTTGAAAGGATTTTTACTTTCTGTATTCGTTCCATTTTTATATGCGTGAAATCAGTAGTTTTTTTCTTTTAAAAAAGAATGTGTATGTGTGTGAGAGAGAGAAAGAAAGTAGGACTAAAATTAGTTTGTAGTTTCATCGAGGAGCATTCTTAAGAAAGCTGGTGACGAAAAAAAAATCAGGAGAATAAGAACATTGGAGAGATATTTTGTTTTAGCGATAAGATTTTTTTCAGACTGAGAAAACGTTTATTTATTGAAGTGGAAAATAACTGCTATTAACACACTCACACGCACACACACATTATATATATATATATATATATATATATATATATATTAGTGTGTATTAATATTTACATATTCCTCTAGACGTATATATAAATGAGCGTATATATTCATATACACATGCGTATTTACACAAAGAGAAACACAGACACAGAGATTAATACACACGGATATATATAGAGAGAGAGGTACGAGAGAGAGAGAGAGAGTTATGTACATATAAGTTTTTTTTTCTTTTAAATAACCAGACATCGTAAACCGTTGACGAATGATAATGAATGTTCAGAATGTCAAATGAAAAAACAGAAATCGGCGCAACAAACATAAATAAATTATTAACTTAAGTTTTCTCTTAAAATAAGTTAAAAATAACGTTTCATATCTTTGACTGAATATGAAAGAAAAAATCCATCGAGAGAAAAATAGATTGTTTTATCATTGTGACAGTGAATTCTGATTGGTAATACATACAGATAGTTACATCAAGTAGTTTAGTCTGACACGAGGCCAAATCTATATATCAATACTCGTGTTCCTTAATTGTACGACCGTTATCATCTAACAACACCCTCTGGTTAAATAGCAAATAGTCCAAGATGAAATGGAAAAATGTAAATCCTGATTATCTGATGCTGCTTCTCCGTCGAATTCTTATATCTCCTGAGTGTCGTCACCTAAATCGTCCAAAATGAAATACAAAAATATAGATCCTGATTATCTAGTGTCACTTATCGGCCAAATTCTTATTTCTTCACCTCAGCTAAATAATGGACTATTCCGTTTTTATTATGAATAAAGAAAGGGAAGGAAAAGTACACGCTACACGGTAAAAAATATAACAAGAACGAGTAAGAGAAAGACGGAGAGAGGGGATGAGTGCACGGAAGTGATAACGCTATGTTTCAATCGAACGTAATGTAAATATGAGAAGAAAGAAAGAAAGAAAAAAGAAGTGTGTGAGGAAGAGAGAGAGAGAGAGAGATTTAAATCAAATTTATTAAACTTTTAACATATTGAAGTATTTTGCAATAGCTCTGAAGTAAACATGTTACAAACGTTGTAATGATCAAATTATCATATTGTGGTATATCCATGGGTCTTGCTAGTTTGGAATAATGCAAGTTGAAAGATTCGCTAAATATTTATTAGAGTAGTTTGATATTTGAGAAACTCTGATTCTAATCAAGATGATGACACTGTTGCTGAATAATAATTATTATTCAGCGACGATCTACTCATCTAAGTTGTTCTAATATTCATAACGTTTCGACCGCTGCACTGTCCGATTTTCTTCGGGTGTATGTCGTATGCGGTAACCGTCTGAGAATTTCAGAGCTAAGAACGGGTTCAGGGTAAATCATTTTCATTTCGCCGGGGCTACCTAGAAGCATATATATCTTATATACTTAAAATACATATATATATATATATTAAGAAATTTGAAAAAAACAAGTGTTCCAAAAATAAGATGAATTTATTTATCGACGCTTAAACGTTTCGGTTTCTTTAAGCCTTCATCAGGATGTATTATGGGGTGAAGAAATTGATGGATGTTTTATAGACGACAGGAGATAAAAAAAAATCTTTATAAAATTTTTGTTGTTGTGTACGACTGTTATCATCTAACAACACCCTCTGGTTTATAAAGATTTTTTATAAAGATTTTTTTATCTCCTGTCATCTATAAAACATCCATCAATTTCTTCACCCCATAATACATCCTGATGAAGGCTTAAAGAAACCGAAACGTTTAAGCGTCCATAAATAAATTCATCTTACTTTTGGAACACATGTTTTTTCAAAATTCTTAATATTGTCGGATTTATTTCCATATTTACTCATATATATATATATATATATATATATATATATATATATATATATATATATGAATAAATGAAAGAAGAAACTTTAAATTTGCTTCATTGTAATAATTTATTCCAACTGCATCAATGCAGCAGCATCAGACATTAGCAAAAAATAACATGGTTATTACTGAAGGAATAGCCGAAAATACAGGGGTTTAAATTTCTAAATTTTGTGGGGTGAGTGTCTCAGTTTGAAACGGTAGGAGTTTGGGGCTAGGAAATTATGATGAGGCGGGGGGGGGAGAAATATAGGGTATATGTTAGTTACGTAGGTGATTTGTTTTGGGGGTTGGCTTACAATTCAGGTTGGAAGCTGAAACGGAAAAAAATATAAATGAATGCATGAATCTTATATAGCGCATAATCATATATATATATATATATATATATATATATATATATATATATATATATATATATATATATATATATATATGAGTAAAGAAATAAGAAAAGACTTAGAGATTTAGCATTATAGTCTATTTCAGGGAGCTTAGACAAATAGTCTAAATCTCCCGACTCATCAGATGCGAATGATCATTCGCATCTGATGAGTCGGGAGATTTAGACTATTTGTCTAAGCTCCCTGAAATAGACTATAATGCTAAATCTCTAAGTCTTTTCTTATTTCTTTACTCATATATTTGCTCTATGACTCCAACATTAAGAGCACACATTGAGCTCTCAAACTGCGACTTGGTTTTGTCTAAATAAAACTTTTGTGTCGTAAGGAAGATTTCTTCTCTGGGCTTTTGGATTATATATATATATATATATATATATATATATATATATATATATATATATATATATATATATATATATATATATATTCAGTCTACAGACTTATTAATCATTTAATATATTTAAAAGAAGAATAGGATATTAATCCTGGATTTTCAAATCTCCCTTCTTTTTATTGCAATTCATTGCTGATTACAATGCGAAAAAGGAATGTGTCTTTTTTTTTTTAGTTCATATCATTCATAGAGTTCAATCCGAAATAATGAATATTCTGCTGACAAAATCTAGAAATAGATAAGACATTTTTCCCTTTATCAATCAAGGGAAAAAATATCTTATCTATTTCTATCCACTTCGAAGTTGAGTTCATTTACACGTACAAAAGTTGATCATTAAATCGTTTACTTGACAATTCAGTAAATTCTACTAAAAAGGAAAAGATGAAGAATTTTCTGATATATTCATGTTTATTAAGTTGTTGACGGAGTGGCCTATTTTCGGTATCAGCCGGACTGTGAGGGCGTCTATCCCATTTTCGCTAACGCTAGACATTGTTTTTGCTGAGGTGGAGCGCCACACCTACCGTCAACTCCATATTTTACCGCACAGATCAGATTACACAATATGTGCTACTCATATGCTGAGATGGCGGGGACCGGTATCGAACTCAGAACCTTGCGATTCTTAGGCGGGTGCTATACCGACTGAGACGAACCTGTCCCATTAATTCATATTTATACTAGTTCATGTTTATACTAGTCCCAAAATCAAAATAAATTGTGAAAATTAACAAGAATATCTGTCCTCCAGGCGTAAGTATTTAAGTTTTAAATAATGAAATATATTAAATTAGAAAGACTAACGAAATTAAATAAGAACGCATATAAAAAAGATTGCACTTATTTCATTTATATTTTAATTGGTTTCAATATAAAATCATTCATAGGGTTGATTTTAATACATTGGAGAATAAATCAATAATATTAGAGATCAATAACACCAAGAAATTATTTATTAAACCCGGTTTTGTTAAAACCAGTAGTAAATTTACCACACCATATATTATGTGAACCATTATTTCTTAGTGATATATCAGACGCATTGCAGGGTGTTTAAACGCACTAATAACAGGGGATGTTTTGAGGTAAATTTTCATAACTGATTTTCATAGAGTCATCGTTAATTAATAGGATTTATTCTATGTATTCATGGTTTTAACTATAATATAAATTAGATACTCATTGATAAACTTACGCCATTCCTGAGGGTATTATACGTAAGCAGTGACATAGTTTTGGTTACAGACAGAAAAATACTGAATCTCCATTATGATGAGATTTTATTCTTTTCTTTCTGGTGACTTCTTCATCCCCGTCCACCAAAGCGAAAATATTTAATAACTCTAGACGACCCTTAGACGAGAAAAATGTTAAATTCATTTTTGAAGTATGAAATAAAATCAATAGAAATTATTCGCCTGCAACTCTGGATGAGAATTCAATAAAATCTTTCCAACTTTTTGACAATGTCAAAGGTCAAAGGGTCAAATTGACGTATTTAGTTCTTTCCGTTCGTCGATGTCTTCTGTAGTATCTTTTAAAAAGCAAAATGGCGTCAGTAATTAACAAAATGGCGGGAAAAATTAATTTTGAAATGGGAAGATGTTCTCTCTTAATGGAATTGCTGATGTAATTGAAAGAGTCACGTGCTCATTTGATGCTGACACGAGTTCAAATATCAAAAAAATGTATTTTTGCCACATAATTACCGTAACAGTCACCAAAAATGAATGACTTTAGTTCCCAACAGACAGACTTCAAAATAACTAGAAGCGGCTACCCAGTGTCGACTGGGTAGAGATGGGGAAAATCTGGTATATTGGTTTGTTTACTTTTGAGATTTACAAATGCTGAACATTTTCAAGAAGAATTTCAATGCTATTTCTGTGTATATTTTAATTTTTTAAATATCTTCGAATATGAATCTAATCTTTACAATTTTTGCAAAAAAAGCCAGAACCGGTCGTATTTAATGTGCCTGTATATCTACTTTGTCGTTAATTGTTTTATTTTTGTAGTTTCATTCGAACATACATGTTGATTGCAACGTCTTTTCAGACGATTGCCACTCCTTCATTCATTGTCCATTCGTGAGCTCGTTGATGAATCTTCAGCCCTGCCAGCGATTTGCATATCTTAGAACACATTTTGCACTCATGATGATCGGTGTTGACTGAGGCGAAAGACACGGTATACGCATCACTGTGAACTCTCATGTGACCACCAGCTCTATGGTACACTTTAATGCAGCAGGAGAATGGACATTTTTCATGTAGTTTCATGTAGTTTCATAGTTTCATCCGGACATACATAGATACGCACCATCAATAAACAAGCTCTTCAATCCACTAAAATAAATTTGATTAAGTAGAAAATTTAACTTTTAAGATATATAAATATACTTGATTTTGAAGATACATCCATTATTCTATCTGACATTTTTTTAAAAACTCATTTTATAGAGTTAAAGACTTTATTGATGGAATGATTATACCATTAAGTTGAAGAAAAATCTGTAGAGCATATGATCGCTTATTATTTCACTTCTTGTGAGTTTTTTCACGCCAGCTAACTCTGATGTCCTCTCACTGGAGTCTAAGTGATAACAAGTCTCCTCAGGTATCCATGACTCTTCTGAGCATTCTAACCGGTCTCAACAACACTGTTGTCTGGATGGTCTCAATTCTTTCTCTGATTTCCAGTTCCTCTTTCCTGTTTTCTAAACTTTTGATGACCGTTTCTATAGCAAGGTCCAGATATTTGTCTATCTTTTCGTTTTCTTTCAACATCACCTTATGATCTGCTGGGATTGCAAAATATATCAGCTGACAATTCTCTTTTTCTTGTTAATAAATACTAGGTCTGGTCTTCTTATTTTCTGGGAACAGGAACTTAAAACAATATAATTGCTTGAAGAAAAATCTGACTTCGGCATTTTGTAACCTAACAAGGGTTGACATGCCGTAAAACCAATGAACCAGCCTAGCTCTGTTTTTTAAGCTTATCTAATACTCTAAATATGGTATCGCTTGATGATCCCAGCGCTTCTGAATGATTGTGAAGCTTTTGTAATGTTTTACATATGTTATCTTTTCATAATCGTAGCTCACCTGGATATTTTTAGGCTTATGTAATCCTTTACATATGGTATATTTTAATGTTCTTTGCTCTTCTGAATATGTTTAGGCTTAAATAAGGCTCTACATATGCTATCTATTTATGAGCTTAGCTTTCTTGAATGTTTTGAAGCTTATATAATGTTCTATATAGACTGAACAGCACCCTACAAAAACAATCAGCTTTACGGCCACTTACCTCCTATCACACAAAAAAATCTAGACATGCTTGACACAACTGAAGAAGTAAGGACGAAATCATAAGAGTCGTTCTCTTGTGAACAGAATTACATGGACACGTCAGTATTGGCCGACTAGGAAAAACTTACATCGATCATCTCTGTTCGGATTTTAGATGCCGCACTGAGGACCGATAGGAACGAGTGGCGAGAGATAGGTTGATCGGTCGGTCAGTCGGTCAGTCGGTTTTTATGGCATGTCAATCCTTGTTATTTTATGTCGACGACATTGTGTTCATTCTTGATGGGTGTTCCACATTTTTAGTCATTTTTTTTTTCAATTCAGTTTTTTCTATTTAACCCATAGATTGGCCACTAACAGGTACTACCACTCTGGGCCAGAGTGGTCCTGGGAATAATGGTTATGAAGGGGTACTTCACATTCCCCAGAGGTCCAGAACTGGAACCTTACCATTAGATAGTAATTGGTACTGGTTCGTCTAGACTTCGTCCAGGCGATGACACAAGCGTCAAGAGAAAACGACTTTATCACATAAGTTCCTAATCCTGTCGGCTGGGGCTTTAGAATACGCAGACTGCACCTCTGTAGAGGGGTAATCCCCCCCCCCATGAAACAACTTGTTGGCCGTGGGTGGCGGCTCATGATATTTAAGGTCTTAACCACCTGTAGATGTGCAGTCGGCTGTTAGACATTATAATAATGCTTTTCGCTTGATAACTGTAAAAACGAATTTACCATTAAGTGGTGCTTCCAATATTATATATTGATGGACGGACCGTCGTTTTATGGACGATTATTATAGTAAACAGGTTTGAATCCAGGTATTGTTGAATTCAAGTCTGAACCGTTGGAGTGATTGATACGCAATAACAATAACTTAACCTTTAATTTCCGGTTACGAAGCAAACGGTGGGAATAGTCTTTTAGTTAGTTAGTTAACTGCTGGACCTTATGACGAAAAGACTGCTCGCATGCGTCCCCCACGTGCGGTTGAGAATCCTAAGATTTAAGGCCTAGTCCTAAGTTTAATAAAATGGGATCATAAAAACTATATGCATTGAGTTTTTCTCTAAAAACTATGACAACCTTATCATCCCTTAAGGACTAAAGACGAACAAAAATTTTATCAGAACCACCCGGAACAGAAGCAGTCATGAATATAGCTACTCAATAGTGTAGAAGTAAGTGCAGAAGAAATAGAATATTATATATATATATATATATATATATATATATATATATATATATATATATATATATGTTATGTAATAAGTGGGTATATAACACCAAGAATTATGAGTATAACAATCTTTTGAAAAGAACAAATGTTGGAAAGGAATCAAAATATTTTGGCAATAAACATCTCTTTCACACTTCTTGAAAATTCTCTCGAAATCCTAATGATCAGATCGGAACAGTTAAAAGTTCTTATTTGTCTTAAAAGAGAAAAGAACAAAAAAGATTTTCTTTATGGTGTGGCCAACTAATAGCCTGAAATATTTCAATGAAAAGTTGAACGACCAGAGGTTAAAGTTAACTCAACCAAAAAATCATTCGTTTCCACCGACTTTTCTCCCTACAAAATCAACCAATACAATAGGAATGATACAGTTTTGAAATAAAGGAAACAGAAATGATAGATTATTCCAGAAAAAATTATAAATAAGCTAATTGGGACGGGAATTTATAATTAGATTTGAATAAAAATAATTGTAATGATAAAGTAATAACATATTTCATATTGGCGCTTAAGACTTAAGCGGCCATTAAACTCAGTGTATATCTACGTCATATTTGTACTAAATACCAGCAAATTGTTGGTGGTTGTTTGGATTTTACAGCATGGCAAACCTTGTTGGGTTATTTCATGCCGAAGACATTTTGTTTTATTCATTCCTGGTGGGTATTTTTTTCAAAACTCAATGTTTTAAACACATTTTTAATAACTCAATTTGTTTAACACATAGATAGGACCCTAACAGGTACTACCACTCCGACTTAGAGTGGACCTGGAAATAATGGCTATGAAGGGGTACTCCACATTCCCCAGGGCTCCAGAATTGAAACTTCATCACTAAATGCAATTTAACATTATACCCAGGACACTAAGACCCTCAGCCACCGCCTTCTGGTACATATACGATAAAAAGGGTTGGGGCTTGCTATATGGGGAATAGGCTTGGAACAATCATATAGATCCTAGGGCTTGACGTGACCAGCCAATAAGTTGGAGGGGGTCGCTCCGACCACCCGTCTAGCTTATGTGAGGACCAAAGTAGAGTGTTGTATGTTATGGATTGCCTAGCCACTGGAATTCTGTCCTTAAGCATCACGGGTTGGCATCCATGGCCAACACGTGGCCTCATTAAGGTATTTTACACCTCTACAGACGTGTAATCGGTTTATTCTCCCGCCCAGCCCACAGGGCAACCAGCAACTTGTATTTACATATGTGCATACACAGTACTGAAAAGCAAGAGTGAAAGCAGTATGTTATCTCGAAGACAATTTACGAGTTGTAATATCTTAGGCATTTCCAAAATATTGTAAACCTTGTAAACAATTTCTCAGTGAATTCCTATTCTTTTTCTATTCTCTCTCTCTCTCTCTCTCTCTCTCTCTCTCTCTCTCTCTCTCTCTCTCTCTCTCTCTCTCTCTCTCAAAACCTTTATTAATCTTATTTAAAACAACGTATATATTGCTGAACACTGTCTTAGAAACAATGTTTATCCATTTTTTGCTCTTCCCTTTAGTGTTGAGCCTCGATTTACGATCAGCAATATCTCCCAAAACCTTTTACTCGAACAAAAAAGATTTGCTCCTACCTGCAGAAAAGTTTTCACACCAAGTCGAGATTTTAACTCTCGCTAAATTCAACGAACATTTTTCTTCCCTTTTTCTGTCGTCATCGTAAAAGTTGGAATTTATTTTGCCATTCAACTCTTCTAATTTAATTTCCTTCCTAGTGTCATAAACATTTTCATTCACTTTCTATTTTTTATAACTCAATAATATAACGTTGGATTAAATATGCTGGTGTTTTTTGTTTATTTTTTATTGATGTTGATATTATTAATTTAACTAGAAAATCGATTTAACAACATTCTCTACACGATTTGAAATAATCTTACAATAATCCACCAAATATCGTTTTTTTTTTCTTCATCAGCCTGTCATTGCATAAAACCAAGACCGAATGGCAACCAAAGTAACATAATTATTTTCTAAACCCAGTTTTGTTAAAACCAGTATGCAAATTAACTATAGCATACATTATGTAAATCTTTACTTCTTATTGATATATGATACACATTAAAGGATTTTAAACGCACTAATAACATGGGCTGTTTTGAGACAAATTTAACTTAGGTTTTCATAGCAGACATCGTTAATAAATAACATTTATTATATGTATTAATTAATGATTTTGACTATAAATTAAATACCTGTTGATAAACTTCCGAAATTCCTGAGGGTATTGTGACGTAAGTAGGGACGTAGTTTCGGTTGCAGATAGACTGACACCGAATCTATTATAATAAAATTTAGTATAGTCATTTGTTTGAAAACAGTTACATAATTTCAAGTAACTAATGATAATGATAATACTTAGTAAGAAATTATATCTTTAATTAACTATTCTTAATACAAATAATCTACAGTGAGTGATATGGCATCAAGTATTCCGATCAAATGCGAATTATTTCTAAATAGATCTGTTGGAATATTTTCTTATATAGTTATTTATTAAGCTTAGCTTACATATGGCACAAGGCCAGAAGTGTGGGGCGCCCAATGAGAATCGAACTCACTAACAATGGTTTGCGAAGTGAGCTTGCTAACCATTACACCACGTGAGGTATTTTCTTATATAGTTATTTACTAAGCTTAGCTTAGATATGGCACAAGGCCAGATTATGGGGCTCCCAATGAGAATCGAACTCACTATCAATGGTTTGCGAAGCGAGCTTGCTAACCATTACACCACGTGAGGTATTTTCTTATATAGTTATTTACGAAGCTTAGCTTAGATATGGCACTAGGCCAGAAGTATGGGGCGCCCAATGGGAATCGAACTCACTAACAATGGTTTGCGAAGCGAGCTTGCTAACCATTACACCACGTGAGGTATTTTCTTATATAGTTATTTACTAAGCTTAGCTTAGTTATGGCACAAGGCCAGAAGTATGGGGCTCCCAATGAGAATCGAACTCACTAACAATGGTTTGCGAAGCGAGCTTGCTAACCATTACACCACGTGAGGTATTTTCTTATATAAGGTGTGCTGAAGATCACAAGTTTTAATTATAAACTCTTTTAGGCGGCGTGGTTAGAATCGGCCAATCAAAATGCTCGAATATGTGGTTGGTTAACTATTTAAAGACGTTGGTGGATTGGCGCACAATTGCTCGTGCTTAACACGTACGAGCGGACAAGGATTCTGCTTAATACAGACGAACATAAGGATTATAGGATTCTGGATACACGGATAGACGAACAAGAATTATGGGATTCTACTTAACACGGACCAACGGACAAGGATTCTTTAACACGGATCAAACTTAATGCCACAAGGGATCTCCACTGTAAAACCGCTCACACCTACAGCCTAAAAATGGCCACACGAATCGTAACAAGATCTATTTTACTCATGGATGTGTCTTTAACAGGTACTACTATTCTTGGTCATCGAGAACCTGGGAGTAGTAGCAATGAAGGGGTACTTCACACTTCCCAGATATCCAGAACTGTATCCTTACAATACACTCTTTTATGTTCAAGCAGGGGGATCTACTACGGAGTGGGACATACCAAACACCCTAAACTGCCAAACATTTACTCATGGAGAGTGGAGTTTTCGCTCCTATCAGAAAGAAATATTTCAACGCAAATAATATGAAGGATGTGTTGAAGAATACTAACATGGATGACATTTTATCCTTCTTGAGTGAAATAAAAAATATATTGAAAATTATGAATCATATATAAAATATATCCATGAAATACATCTACAAAAATACACCTGTAAATGAAACTTGAATACCAACTTTTATCTCACACTCTAATAGTTTTTGTGGCATCAAATAACCCACAGGGTTATTAATTAAACAAACCAAATCGAGGAAAACCAAACCAAATTGCCAAAAGTTTTCCAACTGAAGTCTGTTCAATTGAAAACAGTAATCCCTTTCGTCGTCAGTAAAGTCTCTACCAACTGAGCACGTTCCTCTCACTTCCTTTGTTAAACACCCAAAACACAGCAGTCGTCGAATTTCACCTCTGTAGCAGACACTTGCTTTTTTTGCTGACTCCCAGTATCAGCGGCCGTCCGTTTTTGTTTTTTTGAGGTTTTTTTTAAGGCTCGGCCACCCTTTATGCAAATTCCGTCTCGTCCCATCCGGGTCTCTCGTGCACGGCACAAGCGATCCTTTTCCATTTATGTCGGGGGGATTGACTATGCCCATTACACAAATAAGGTAAATAAGGTTTATCTATAGCAATTTGAAAACTGTTATCAAAATGATTCGTTTTTGGCATTAAATGACCCGAAAATGGTTGATATGGAGTAAAAGAAACAAACCAAACAAATTTAATATCAAAAGAAGTTTAGTGTCATACTTAGGACACCATTTTCTGGTTGGTCTTAACCCTTCTGTTAAGGATACTACATATTCTAAGCCCCAATAACAAAATAACAAAATGTGTATGGGGTTTTTTTTGGGTTTTTTTTTATTTGTTGGGGGATGTTTGTTTTGTTTTACTCTACAATGTCTGTTTCTGCGTGTCTATCCGTCTGTGCGTTATTAATACAAAATATTTGAAAATGAAGGAAAGAGGAAATCCCATGAGTTTATGAACAAAGGAAAATGACTATTTCTATAAGTAACGGTGTCTTGTTTAACAAGTGTTGGGGGAAGAGGGGGGGGTAGCCGGTGTTTTACAAACCGAGGCAAATGTCACGTTACACGACGTAGCACAATTTGATTGATTAGCCAATCAGAACAGAAAACCAGCAAACCGGACATTCTAGAACAGTTCCATGAATTCTGATTGATTAATGAGTGACTCGCCAAGTCGGGGCCATTGTTTCGGATATTCCCGCACAAGGGCGAGAAGATTTACTGTTATAAAATGCCTTGCAAGAATAAAACAATGCTATTTGGGAAAACCGATCTTGTGTTCATGTAAATGAATAACAAATCTTAATACCGGCAAATAAGGGAAGTGTCCGCTAAACTTAATGATTTATTTAACCACACTGCATCTTTAAAATTAATATCAGGATATATGTAGTATAGACACGGCGACATAAAAGGCTTATGTAGTGTTGTCGTAGGCCGGGCAGTTGACGGGACACTAGCGATATTCAAGATAGGTAGTGGGTTCCAAAACAAACAATATACAAAGATGAAAGGCCTAAGGGGTTGTTTATTTCTAGCTCACATAGTGTGGTCCTATCCGTAAAAGAGAGAAAGAATAGGTTGATCTTTTCTGTCATAAATGTAATTCATTATCACACTCTCGCAATGTACGAGTTAAAACTAGTTAAAAACATCCCCCCAGATGGAGCCCAAAAAACAGACGCCCGTCTTCTCTAAGACCCCCTGCAATGTAATGGGATACTGGCTATGCAGGTGTTTCAAAATCTGAAAGAAATATGATATCCGAGGATATCCAGGGTCAAAACAGGAACCACGCATAAACCGAAGCTCATGCAGGGCTAGCGTTTAAAAAATGCGTGATTCCCTCCGGAATTCCTCTTTTGAGGCATTTCCGACACTGGTTAATAAAATCAGCCCTGCCCCTTTTAGACGAGGAGAGAGGTGCTGCCTGGGAGGATGCCCCCCCCCCCTGGGATCCCGCTGATATTAAACATTTTACCGGTACAATGGTCGAAGCCACTGGACACAGACACTAGTCATCAGGATAGATAAAAGTATTTTGCAATTCTAAACACCTTTATGCTAAAACTCTTCTAGATATGAATTACATAAGGATGCTGCGTGCGTTCTTGAACAAATCTTTGAAATATTGCCCCCCAAAAAGGCAGTTATATACGGCCACTTACCTCCTATCGCAGAAACCATCCAAGTAAGACGAACAAGACATGCTTGTAGAAGAGCACTAGTGGTACTAATTAGTACATAGCTGGGTGTGTGCGAGGGTTCATACCTTTCCCAAGGGTATTCTTCTGAAAATGAACATAATAGAGTGACTGTAGTTCAAACTCGCTTACTACTGTATAGCAGTGCAGTACTGTAGAATAAACATCATGCTCACCTTCACAGGAAGGCTGCTACTAGGGCCCAGTAACCAG
Source organism: Doryteuthis pealeii (assembly GCA_023376005.1). Lineage (NCBI taxonomy): Eukaryota > Metazoa > Mollusca > Cephalopoda > Myopsida > Loliginidae > Doryteuthis > Doryteuthis pealeii. The sequence continues at coordinate 58,665,279 of CM042145.1, read as the reverse complement.
ACAAAAAAAGATAGCATAACCAAATATGCTCTGTACTAACTGCATGAACAGAGTCAAGTGGTCAGTATATATGGATGAATGTGTTCACCTTAAAACCAGCACGCAATGAGAATCCAGGAAGTGAACTTGGCCCAAATACACAAGTAGAACAGCCCAACCTGCTATTTAAACCACTTACTAAGACGCATATGTTGTCTTCTAAGCCACCGGGACTCCTCTTTCACTTTGATTGTTGATTATTGAATTAAATCATTTAATCAGTAAAAATCATATCCTAAACTTTTTATTTTTCTTTATCATAAACATATTAAATGTATGCGTGATTTGAATGCTATATTTCCTTCTCAATGAGATTCTTTTCGACGCCTACATACCAAAATAGACGTCACTCCTTTATATATAGATATATATATATGATGAAGAAGAGAGGTGCTTTTCTGAGTTGATCCTTTTCCTGTTATTGCTATGAGCGTTTGGGACATATTTTATTCATAACTTCCTGCCAACTAAATAAGTTAATTATTTTCTGGCTTCTTAAAAGATATCAATGAAAGTTGACAAGTGTTAAAATCTTTTCTCTTTGGCCACGAGAAAATGACATATTTACCGTCTGTGACGTAATGGAAAGACAAAACCTAAAGAGAAATAGATTACATTAGGTGTTGAAATAGTCGGACATTGACATGCGACTGTAATAAAAGCAATTTCTGCTTAATCACAAAAGAACTTAGAGACACGAAAATAGAGTTGTATTATTATTATTGTTTACTCCTTTTGAGTTTTCACATCAGCGTTAGCTGATGGTCTTTACTGGAATCTGAGTGACAGCAAGTCTCCTCAGGTCTCCAGGACTCTTCTAAGTATTCTAGTAGATTGCAGCAGTGCAGTATTCTGGATGGTCTCAATCTTTCCTCTGATGTCCAGATTTTCCAATCCCTTTGGGACCATTCCAAGTGCTTATTATTATTATTTATTATTATTATTATTATTATTAGCAAGAATGTGTGCCCTTCAGCCGTAAGTATATTAGGTTTAATGTAATGAAATACATCAAATTAGAAAGACTAACGAAATTAGATAAGAACACATATAAAAAAGATTACACTTATTTTAATTATATTTTAATTGGTTTCTATATAAAATTATTTATAGGATTGATTTTAATACGTTGGAGAATAAATCAATGATATTAGAGATCAATAACACCAAGTAATTATTTATATAGTTTTGTTAAAACCAGTATGCAAATTAACCACACCATATATTATGTAAACCTTTATTTCTTAGTGATATATAAGACATATTGCAGGAATTTAAACGCACTAATAACATAGGCTCCGTATCAAAGGTTCTCAATTTTCATTTTCAAATTTTCACCATTTGTTTGTAACTATGTATGAGATGTAAATCCAGAAAAGAACAAAAGGCCTTAACTCTTATTAAAGTCTTAAAAGGACGTAACTCTCAAACAATGAGAGTTAAGTCCCTTTTTTCTTTTTCCGAGAAGAAGCTTGTAAACAATGGCAGCCATCTTTGATTCAATGTAATTTTCATGGAGAAAACACAACGCTTTTCAAATCCATTTTAATGCATGTTTTTAACTCCAAAATATCATAAAATGTATTTTTAATGACAATTAAGTTCATTTCAAATAATGCGCAAGTACGATTTTATGGTAGGAATTTAGTCACTTAAAGTTCAAGAATACCAAAAATAATTGTTTTAAATTGGGTGTTTCTGAAAAATGAACAGTCAAATATTTTTTTACTTTGATCTGGAGGGCAATTTAAAAAGTTTAAGCAGTTTTCACTTATTGGCCATATATTTAAAGCACTCCATCTACTTCACTCTAATAAAAGACTTAGAAAAGTCAACCAAACACCCAAAACCTATTTGATTAAGAATATTTTTCATCCTGAATGGGGGAGTTAGAAATGCAAGAAAATCAAAAGTCTCGACATATTTTGAATATTTTTCTATCTCAATAATTCATAACAGACCACATCTGAAGTTTGTTTTTTTTAACTTCCAACCTGAATTGTAATAACCAGCTGTAAACCACCCGTAAATATAATTAATCACCTCTATAACTACTCTATACCCTGCTCCCCTCTAACTTTCCCTCGCCCCATCAAAATATCTAACCCCACCCCTCCTACCTTCCCAAACCGAAAGACCTGACCCCCTAATTTAGATATTTAAACCCCTGAGTACCAGGAAAAATTTAGTAACAACCATGTTTTTTCTCATGTCTGATGCTGCTGCATTTGAGTAGTAGAAATGAATTATTACGATGAAGCAAATTTTAAAATTTTCTTTCAATTATTCACTATATATATATATATATATATATATATATATATATTATATTATTATTATAAATATATTATTATAATAATAATATTAATAATAACAATAATTATAATAATATAAATTACAATAACAACATTTCAATAAAAATTATAATAAAATAATAATTATAAATACTATAACAACAATTATCTTTATAACAATAATATTTTTTTTTTTTTAAATAAAATTAAAAAATAGAAATAAAAATAAATAATAAAATAAAATAATATATATATATATATATGTATATGTGTGTATGTGTGTATGTGTGTGTATATATGTATATATGTATATGTGTATATATATATGTATATGTATGTATATTATGTATATGTGTGTGTATATGTATATATATATATATGTATATTATATATATTAATTATAATAATGTATTTAGATTTAATAAAAAATACAAACTATAATAACATAATAATAACAATAATAATAACAATAATTCATTCACTTATACGTAATTGTAATATTAATATATATTAATCGTCAAATAATCAGTACTAACTATAAAACAACAATACAATACTCTTTCTAACAAAATAAATAAAATAAAATAATATCTTTTCATTTTTAAATCCCCAATCCCCCCACACACCCAAACTTCCATCTCCTCTCTTAATATAAAACATGAAAATTTTTCATGACATCTCTCCTATACCCCTCTTACCAATATACACAACACCTCTCCCTACCTCTTACCAACACACACACACACACACACGCACACACACACACACACACACACACACAACCTTGAGCTTTCACTTCCTGTCGTTTATCGCTACAGAAAAAAAATTTATACACACACACACACAACCACATACCTAAAAAAAATGCACAATGTTTTCCTTCAATACACACACTAACAGCGTTACATACTCACACCTTAAAATAGAATATTTGATGTCATATTTCAAAACCGTCTCCTTTTTTCAAACTTCAGAAAATTTTTTAAACAGACTGAATAAGAAGGATTACCACTCACTTTTTTCTCATCTTTCTGTGATATATAATTTCTTATCTTATGCCCTGAAGATGATCTATTTAATAGATCGAAACACTGCAGCGTCGGCCAATAAACTCACCACTTAACCCATTTAAACCTGTGTTTTTTCAATTTTCTTGATATATTACATACCGTCGGATTTATTTCCTCTCTTCACATATATATATATATATATATATATATATATATATATACATAGATATAACACTTGTATTATCTACATTAATATTACTATTATATATATATATATATATATATATATATATATATATATATATATATAGAGGCCGGGTAAGCTCAGTCGGTAGAGCGTTCGGCTAGAAACCACAAGGTTCCTAGTTCGATACCAGTCCTCGCCAACTCAGCGTATGAGTAGCACAGGGATCTCTGCGATAAAGTAAGGAACTGATGGTAGGTGTGGCGCTCCACCTCATACGGCAAAACCATCTCTTTGGTCTCGCGCTATTGAAAAGGGGATAGACTCCCTCGCTGACTGGCTGATACCGAATTTAGGCCTCCCCGACTTTGATATATATATATATATATATATATATATATATATATCATAGTAATATTAATGTAGATAATACAAGTGTTATATCTATGTAAAAAGTGCTTAATATCGTAGATAGAGCCTTGATATCTAATTTAGGGTAGCCCGGAAATGTAGTCAACAGCGCTTGGTTAGACAGTTTCTCGCCTATGTTTATGTATTCAATACTCTTAGATATGCATGCTCTATCAAAGATATTGAGCACTCTTTACTTATAGATATAGCAAACACTATTATTAATCCTAGCAAAAGTATGCGCTGAAGTTTTAATGTAATAGAATATATTAAATTAGAAAGACTAACGAAATTAAATAAGAAACCAATATAAAAGTATTACACTTTAATTGATTTGTATATAAAATTATATAAAGGATTGCTTTTAATAAATTTTAGAATAACAAGATAGTATAAGAAATATGTAACAGCAAATAATCATTCTTTAAACCCAGTATTTTTTCAATCATTATGTAAATTACTCCCACCGTATATACTATGTAAATCTTTATTTATTATGAGATATATAACACATCAGGATTTTAAACGCATTAATAATATAGTCAGTTTTGAAGCAAATTTAACTCAGCTAGACTTTAATAAATAAGATACTAATTAAAATTAGATAATGACAATTTCATAATCGCCGAGAATATAACATAAATAACAAAAGAAATGGTTACGTCAGAGATGATGTAATTTCGGTTACAGACAGTTACATAATCTCAATTATATATACTAGCAAAATAAAAAAACACCCTCTGGGCGACGTAAAATAAATATTGCCTGAGGGGATGGGAGTTGAAAATTTAATATCAGAGAGTTTGTATCATAAGTAAAGTAAAATTATCAAATTTATTACAGGAGTAAAAAATAAAATAAATCTATTAAAGGAGTAAAAAATTAAAAGAATTGAAATGGAAACTTAGTTCTGATAACTTTAAATATATATTAAAATAAAGAAAAACTATATATAGATAGATAATACCAGGTATGTATTTATTAAAACTTAATAAACTTTTATTAAAAAAACCAATAAGGACTGTCTAACATTGCATGCTCAAATTGTGAGTGTATTCTATTTAAGAGGATTTTAGGCAGTGACGTAGTTTTTGTTACAGACAAAAACCGGAAGCGAATCTCCATTATATATATATATATATATATATATATATATATATATATATATATCCGCGCATAGTAATGCTATGCTCGGATACTCAGGAAACACCTGAGGAAGACCAGAGGATACAGTGGCCGAAACTTTGTGAGCTTAGTTTTATTTTTAAAGTAGATTTTGATAACTTTTCCGATGGTCGATAGGGACGGATGCGAGAGGGAGTCAAGGGATTCCGTACAGTCGGTACTTTTTCTTTATTATGATGTACACAGTTTTTGTTTTTTTTTAATTAAAATTTTATATAATTTTGTTTTTTCCCGCAATGACGCAGTCTTATAAGTAGATTTGAGGAATAACTTTATTAATATTTTGTGATGATGAGAAATTACCCTACAGTGTTTCAGGACAATAGAAAAAATTACTGTGTTTGGTACTCATTACGAAGTCATAGAAAATATTTGTGCTGAATCTCTTTCGATTGGTGCACACGATGAGAATTTAGAATTTCAGGCACGAAAACCGACTACGATTCAATAAAGTTATCTCAGCCAACTTAGTGCCAAAAACAGACTTAATTTATCTTCAATACAGAAGATTTCGCAACAATATCAATGGTTGGCAAATCCGAGTGTCTCTGAGGATTTCTTAGATTTTAGCCACCAGAGAACAACTCGATGAAATATACACAAAGTTTATAAACGTTTCAAATACACGACTTACAGTTGAGTTTAAAACCCCATTGGAATTAAAAAAAACATTTTCAAGGTTTTTTCTCCCACAGAAATAAAAATAAATTTAGAAGAATTAACAAAAAATACGCCCTACGAGTACAAGTATCTATGTTTTGATCAAATTAAATAGTATATTGATTTAGAAAGACTAATGAAATTAAATACGAACACAAAAAAGATTACATTTATTTTTACTTTATTCTAATTGATTTGAATATAAAATTATAGATAGGATTGCTTTAAATACGTTCGAGAATAAAACAATAATAATAGAAATCAATAAAACTAAGTGATCATTTGTTAAACACGGTTTTGTTAAAATCGGTATGCAAATTATTCATACCATATACTATGTAGACATTTATTTCTCACTGATATATAACACACATCGCAGGATTTTAAACACATTCATCATATGAGCTGTTTGGGGGCATGTCTATCTCAGACGTTTATAGAGACATTGTTAATAAATAAAATGCTATTTAAGGCTAAATAATTATTATTTAAAATAACCATTGAGAATAACTAAGGGAATTGTGACGTTAGTGGTGACGTAGTTTTTGTTACTGACTGACAGACACAATCTTCATTATAAGATGTTGAAATATTATATAAACC
>CM042145.1:58611393-58653893 GCA_023376005.1 Doryteuthis pealeii | reverse complement strand
ATTTAATTATCAATTAATTAATTTTCAAAATTAGGTACGACTTCAATTAAGCACATATTCTCCCGATATATATATTATATATATATATATATATATATATATATATATATTATATAATAATGATAAAGTCGGTCCTACCATTGGTTTCTGAATAACCCTTTTTCGGTGTTATTCGTCTTGTAGGATATATATATATATATATATATATAATATATATATATATATATATATATATATCCTACAAAATGTGCTCGAAAGGTATCGAGTCAGAAGCTGCAATATGTTTTGTTTTTTATTCTTTTTAATCTTAAAAGTTCAAATTTAAATGAATACATTGTTTACACAGTTGATCAACTTATCTATATGTCAATACACTTTTCCTTAAATCTTCCGTCCTTTATCAACCTGCGACACCCTCTGGCTAAAAGTGAGACCGTCCGAACTGTTCAAGACGCAATGCAAAAATGTAAATCCAGATTATCTAGTGTTGCTTAATTGCAGATTTCTTATTTGTCCCATTTTCAGCCAATTTTAAGAATGAAACATTCCAAATGGTCTTGCGTCGCTTAAATGCCCAGCGTAAAATTGAAAGGAATTGAAAAGAAGAAAAAAAAGAAGATACATGTTTGTGTTATTTGTAATATTGAAATTATGAATTACGGAATATATTTTGATCTATTATCGTCCGGCCTCTTGTCCTAATTTACGCTATGTTTTAGCGAAATAGCGTTAGGCGAATTTCCGGCCTGACTTAGATATTTTTCGGATCGTTTTTTTTTTGTCGGCAAATTAATGTATATATTTTAAACGTCTCTCGCTAGATTTTTATCGACAATAAATGTAAATTATTTCAATGTAAATATTTTACAACCCCTCTTTTAAGAAAGAGTGAGAGAGTGTTAAATCAAGATTATTATACTTTTTATATATTGAACTATTATACAATAGCTCTTAAGTAAACCTATCACACGTTGTAATAATCAAATTATCATACTGTGATATATCCACAGGTCCTGCTTGTATAATAAAATGATGATGTTTTCAATGTCCAGACTTCTGTCTATACGAGTCAGAATCTTCTTATTACCTTCTTCCAAAATATTGCGAATATTGTAGATAACGTGATAATTAATCCAATTATTTGTAAGTAAGTAAAGTCGTTGGGGTGGCCTAAAGTCAGTACCAGCGAGACAGCGAGGGAGTCTGTCCCATTTTCACTAGCGCTAGACTAAGGAGATTGGTTTTGATGTCTGAAGTGGAGCGTCACACCTACCATCAGCACCTCACGTTGCCGCACAGATGTGCTACTCATACGCTGAGTTCGAACCCGGAACCTTGTGGTTTCTAGTCCGACACTCTACCAACTGAGCTAAACCGGTCCTACCTATTATTTGTACTTTACTAATAATGCTTACTTTCTACTAAGAACATTTTAACACATATATGGAAGCTTACAGTAGGAAGCGCGTGGTGTAATGGTGAGAGTCGTAGGAAATGGACTCGTCACCCCGAGTTCAAATCCTGGACGTGGTAATTGCATTTCACTTGGCGCTAATACCCTTGGGAAAGGCATGAATCCTACTCTCCCTCCAGCTATGGATAAATAGTAGGGCAGACTGGGTTCTTTAACCATGGCTAGGTAACCAGTCTAGGAGAAGGAAAACTCTGAATTCAAACCTGTTGAACTCCGCTTAAGAAATTGACCTTGCGTCGCATCCTGTTCGTACGGAGGGTTTGGTAAATATATATACCCGCAGCATTCTTGTGTAGCTCCCGTCTAGTTTATTCTCTAGTCGCTTAGTTAGGGTTCAGGTGGTGCAGCCATACAGCAGTACTGACACGACAACGGTCTGGAAGAACTGTCTCTTTAACTTGTCTGTGAGATTTGATTTCCATACGATCGTTAATTTATTTATAGCGGCCCCTGCTTTTCCTATACGGGCATTAACGTCGTTTTCTGTGGAGGAGATGTTACTGCCTAAGTATCTAAATTGTTCTACAGAATTTAGGAGTTTGCCATCGATGGTTGAGATGTCGCTTTTGTTTTTGAAAGACACATATGGAAGCTTACAAAGTTTGTGTGTAAAGTCAGGAGATAATATTGTTTCCTATTTATGTGTAGATAATGTTGCTTTTATATGTGTTCATTGTTAACAAATAGTTTTATTTCTTGTTCTTTTATACTATTTGTTTTGTCTATTATTTCAGATTAGCGACAACCAAAGAAAATGATAAGAAAGTGTCTCTTTATTCTATTCACTTTAACCCTGTAAATTCTTTTAAGTTGGTAGCAGAGACCATCACCTCAGGCATCTTACACAGATAGTATGTGTCAATTATTTGTATTAGATAGGAATATTTTCAATATACACATTCTTTGTGTAGTTGTTTCTTTAGAGATTTTTGCACACATTTATCATACGAAATATTCCTATCATAATATACAATAAATTATATACAATGTTATATATATTATTATACAAATAAATCGCACACAGTAATGTTTTCAAGTATTCCTATCTAATAGGAATAATTTTCAAACAAATCTATTTGACCCAAACAGGAACTACCACTCCGGGTCAGAGTTAACGTGGTAGTAAACGTAATAAGGTGGTACTCAATACTCCACAGATCTTCATAACTGGAACCTTACTATCAGATACAGTTTAATTTCATACCCAAGACACTCTTTGAGGGTGGTGTTACTCCTCTACAGGTGAGTAATTCCTGTATTCTAAGCCCTCCCCCGTCAAGTTTTTGAATGTTTTGTGACAATGATCACACAGAGAGAGAGAGAGAGAGAGAGAGAGAGAGAGAGAGAGAGAGAGAGAGAGAGAGAGAAGAGTATACAAAAACTCACACACGTGCATACACAAACGTGTTGATATTAGTAATTCATAATTCAGTCCATTCAAATAAATATAGGTTTTGTCTCCAACTTCAAATCGTCCAACCAGAATACTAAACGACTCTTATTATATTATTAATGTCTATTGTGTGTTTTATTGTGAGAACTGAATAAAATATGCATACATAACTATGATGAATAAACAAGTAGCTTTTTTATCTATAGAATAATCAAGCTAATATTAAATGTCTTCATTGGTCGACATTGAAGCGTGGAAATGGAAAAGTCGGCAAATGCCATACCTCTACGTTCCCGCTCCGACTCCACCATTTTCTCCATTGATTCTTGTTTCCCTTCTTTATATCCCTTGCTAATCCAGGTTTGATTTCAGTTATTAATTCTATAATTTACATTGGATTTGAGAAACACAACACACACAGCCGTGGGGGCTGAGCAGTAGGGTAGGTCGATTTTAGACTTAATGTCTGCCATGTGACGAAAGTTGCAAATTAACATAAAGAATTACCACAGAAAATATTTATTTTTAGAACTTTGCCTTCATTTGAGGGAATAGATTTAAAATGTTATCACTGTTATATTAGGTAAAATTATTAGGTAAAGAGCAGTATATCGGAGGTGTCGGTGGTGATGGATGCATATTTTCAATTTGAATTCTAGTTATGATATTTCATTCGTTTCGTTTAAAATGACAATCTCTTTTGTTTTGAATACTGAAATTGCTAAATTTTCTAACCAATTTATAGTCTAAATGTTGGGAAAACGAGGAGTTTAGTCTATTTTAGTAGACGATCTTTGATGCTATTTCCTCAAACAATAGTGCAATTGTTCCCTGGTTCACTGATCCGGAATAGTAGTACATGTTAGGGCCCCATCTATGAGTTAAATAGAAAATGTTTTTATATAAAAAATTGAGTATCCATTAAGAATTAATTTATTTCAAAACTCTGTCGGCATTAAATGACCCACTGAGGTTAATATTCCGTAAAACAAAATGAAAAAAGACATGAAAACCTTAATTCAAAATTCAAAATAAAAATAAACCGTTGTGAAGAAAAAAATCATATTAAATAGAGCCGATATGAAATTCTTGTTCCTTACAAAATAAGACTTGACGATGCAAAGGTAGCCGAAACAAATTTATTTCTGATAAATTAAGGTTATATATATATATATATATATATATATATATATATATATATATATATATATATTAACAAGAGATAGAGAGAGAGAGAGAGAGAGAGAGAGAGAGAGTATGTGCGAGTATGTGCGTGTGTCTCGATCTGTGTCTGCGTGTAATTGAGTGACATCTCGGCGCTTGATTATTCTGTTCTCGTGACGAGCTCGGCCATTTTGAAAATTTATTTTATTATTTGACTTTTTTTAAAAAAGGTCAACTGTAATCAACAAAGTTCAATCTCTAAATTTAAAAGGCTAATTAAACGCCATTGCTCTCTCCACTCTGATAACCGGAGAATTAAAAACAACACAAAAGAAAATGGAGTAAAAATAGTTATCTCTGCTGGATCATCTTAACCCTTGAGCCAGATATTTCAAACTGAGGTCTATTTTACTATACACCGCAAGCCCAATTTTGCAAGCTCACAAAGACAAAAGCCGCAACGTACCAAGAATTCACAGCTTAATTTATATAATATAATATGCGGGTTTTTTATGGGTTTTTTTCTTTACATTTAAAATAGTTTTAAAAAAATGTAAACTAAACTCAGAGAATGATTTGAAACATAGTTTTATTTTTCTCAAAGCTAGTTCTAAATTGCCTGTCGATGTCTGCGGGAGAGACATGAGGATATGCCACATTGACACATGTGGGAGGTAGATGCAGAAAATCGAGCGGATTTGGTGCTTTAATGTAAAGGTAGCCAGAAGGAGGGAGATAAGACAACCGCCCCAAACAACATCACAATTTGTGTGCAGTCAGTGCACCAAAGACTGTCACACAGGGATTGGCCTCCACGGCGACTTGCACAGATGCAGATATTTTTTGGACACTACGCCATCGTCTTTAGTGGACAGAAAGGTGCCAACCAATTACCTGTGAAGTTACAGTGATAAGAAAGGTATTCGTTTAATGTATTTTACTGTATGATACTGGATGTCGTGCCAAAGAAATGACCGATTGTTACCGATGATGAGAGAGAGCGAGTTATAGGAAACTGTGCTGTCAACAGGACATGATAATGATGATGATATTTTATATTTTTATATCTTTTATTTTTGCTAACAAATATATGTGCCTTCCAGGTGCAAGTAGGTAAGTTTGAATGTAACGAAATACCTTAGATTAAAAAGTCTAACGAAATTAAATAGGAACGCATATAAAAAGATTACACTTATTTAATCATATTCTAATTGGTTTGTATTAAAAAAAATCATTCATAGGATTAATTCTAATACATTGGAGAATAAAACAATAATATCAGAGATCAACAACACCAAGTAATTATTTATTAAACCCGATTTTGTTAAAACCTGAATACAAATTAACCACACAATATATCATATAAACCTTTACACATAAGACGCAGGATTTTAAACGCACTAATAACATGGTCTGTTTTGAGGCAAATCTGCCTAAGATTTTTATAAAGGCGTCGTTAATAATTAAGATTTATTCTAAGTATCAATAATTTTGTCTATAAATTAAATACTCATTGATAAACTTACAGAATTCCTAAGTGCATCATGACGTAATCAGTGACGTAGTTTCGGTTACAGACAGACACCGAATCTCCATTATTATAATATTTTTATGCATGTTATTTATCTTCGATATATTTTAAAGAAAAAAATTATTTCACGCCCTTTTATTATAACTTAGATGACGTTGCTGGGTGACATAACGTCTGACGTAATAACGTTTGCTGAACTAAAATTTAGTCTAAAAAAGTGATGTAAAGACGAATTTGACGTTGGCCTAAATGATATAAAACGGGATATTAAAGTATATTGAGGCAATTCAAAACCATATTAAACATCATCTTAACTCTTTGCCTACCAAATTTCACTCACGGGTGTACCAATTTTTTTTTTTTTTTTTACCTGTATGATGGGATGTTTTCAAATAGTTCCCAATCTATTCCCCTTAGAATTCATTCTATTGAAATTAAGTCGTATTATTATTTGAATCGTATTCCTTCTGCTCAATTGTAATGAACTGACCATCAGTTTTTGTACCTTGCTTCAGTGTGGTATGCGTAGAAACAGTTCCTTGATGGGTGAGCCACTGTGAGCGGTTTAAAGTAGGCAAAGAGTTAAACAGATCTGTTTAATGGCTGGTTGATTGGTTGTATTTTACGGCACGTCAACCCTTGCTGGGTTATTTAATACCGAAGACGTTTTGTTTAACTCATCCTTGATGAGTAATCGATTTTTTAAAACACATTTTTAAACTCATATTTTCTATTCAACCCATAGATGGGTCCCGAACAGGTACTACCACTCCGGGTCAGAGTGGACTTGGGAGTAATGGTGATGAAGGGGTACTCCACATTTCCCATAGCTTCAGAATTGGAACCTCACTATCAGATAGAGTTTAACGTCATACCCAGGACACTACGCCCCCCTCCCATACACCGCCTTATATCACACATATGATAAAATGGGTTGGGGCTTGCCATAAGGGCTGGAATAATATAGATACTAAGGCTCCAGCTAATTTAACAAGGGTTCCATACGGATCCCCACCCTCGGTCAACATGAGGCCCCATTGGGGGGTTACCAAATATGCAGAGGAGCAGTCGTGTCCCTTAATCTTCCGACCGTTATTATATTGCAACACCCTCTGGTTAAAAATGAGACCGTCCAAATCGTCCAAGATGAAATGCAAAAATGTAAATCCTGATTATCTGGTGTCGCTTATCATCCGAAATCTCATTTCTTATGAGTGTCAGCGGTTTTTATTATAAAGGAAGAAAGTGAAAGATACAGAAAAAAATATAATAATAAAGAAAGAAAAAAATGAAAGAAAGAGAGTTGGGGAAAGATGGAGAGAGAGAGTGTTAGCGCGTGGAAGTGATAATGCTAATCTGTTTCAATTGAACATAATGAAAATATAAAAAGAAGGAAAGAAAAAAGAATGAGAGAAAGTTAAATCAAGATTATTATACATTTACATATTGAACAATTGAGTAATAGCTCTTAAGTAAACATATCAAACGTTGAATAGTTAAATTTTCATACTGTGGCATATCCACAGGTCCTGCTAGTATCTAAGTGATACTGACCAACTTGTAACTGTAGAGAATACAAAGAAAAATGAGAAAGTTCTTGTTACTTCTTTTCAAAAGTTTCCCGCCAAAAATAAAACTTTAAAGGATGCACTAAATGAATCACTGAGAGTGAACACATCAAATCTTTTAAAATCGATCATCCGCTAAAGAAAAAAAAACTCTATGAAATGTGTCGGTTGGCAAGAACCAAGCGTACATCCAATATGGCGGTTAATCTTGTGTCATGGCTACGTGTCTCTAATCACAGACCCATCTTACCTCCTCGTTAGGAAAATATCGAAGAGTGCGTAGCAAAAAAAGTTGCATGATTGTATTAGACAGTCTAAGTTTAGACTGTTTATTATATTAGGACTTTATCAAAACCCCCTTAGCCCAGAGCAAAGATGTCTTCCTAGATTTTTGCACACCGAAAAGAAAAGAGAAATAAAATAAACAGAGATTTTAATGTCGTTAAAATTTCAACGGCGTACATGACAAAAAAGTTTGCATATGTAAATGCGCAGTGTTTACAAATCGTGCGCAAACCTAATGGCTTTACAAATTATTCACAAATAATAGAAAGACGGTCAAATATTCTGATTCTCTCATTTAGATTTCTTCTTGTATTCCATATTTGACCGGACAAGAATATACAATGTCTTTATACAATACAGAGCTATTGACAGACTCTCACACAAAGAAGAGACATATATGGGTGCTTACAGTAGGAAGCGCGTGGTGTAATGGTTAAAGTCATGGGAAATGGATTCGTCGCCCCGAGTTCTAATCCTGGATGTGGTAATTGCATTTCACTTAGCGCTAATACCCTTGGGAAAGGCATGAATCCTACTCTCCCTCCAGCTATGGGTAAATAGTAGGGCAGACTGGGCTCTTTAACCTTGGTTAGGCAACTGGTCTAGGAGAAGGAAAACTCTGAATTCAAACCTGTTGAACTCCGCTTAAGAAATTGACCTTGTGTCACATCCTGCCCGTGCAGAGGAATTGGTAAATATATATATGGGAAAACATATAAAACGGTAAATTTACCATTCTGAAACGCTGGTATTTCTCAAGCTCATGGAATAGATGGATACACGCACACAAACACACACACATACATGGAGGTGTGTGGTGTAATGGTTAGAGTCGTAGAAAATGGACTCGTCGACCCGAGATCAATTCTGGGACGTGGCTATTTGTATTTCACACAGCGTTGTGTAGCATGTCCCTTTTCTTTTCTTTATAATAAAAACGAATTGGTCCATTATTTAGCTGAGGTGACGACACTCAAAAGAAATAAGTATTAGGCGATTGAGCGACACCAGATAATAAGGAAGTTTCCTTGGACGGTCTCATTTTTAACCAGAGGGTGTTGCAAGATGATAATTGTCGGGAGATTAAGGATCAAGTGCATTAATATATAATTATAAAGTATATATAATCTTATTTAATTATGTACATGGAGGCATGTGGTGTAATGGTTAGAGTGGTAGGAAATGGACTCGTCGATCCGAGTTCAAATCCTGAACAAGTCTGCTTGCATTTCACATAGCGCTAATACCCTTGGGAAAGGTATGAATTCATATATTCTCCCTCCAGGTATGGGTAAATAGTAGGACATTGGCTAAGTAATAAGTCTAGAAGGAAAACTGTTAAACTATGTGTAAGAAATTGACCATGTATCGCATCCTGCTCGTGAGGAGAGGATAGTAAATATATACATGGGAACACATTCTTTTCTGCCTCTTGCGTATTCAGATTTACTCGCAGCCAAAAATAAGGAACTTTTTTTTTTAAATATTCCTATTCCCAAAATGGAAAAATTTGCCCATAAATAGTTCATTCAATTTTCCAAGATCCTTAACGAACCTTTTTTAGTCTTCAAGAATTTGCGCTGAAGACGAAAACTAATTTGACCATGGAACCTTTACTAAAAAAAATGTTTTCTTTCTTTTTTCAGGAAACAAAAAAACATTTTCCTCGTACTCTGCGCTTTTTTTTTTACTCATAATTACTTATACCTAAGTAAGTATGACATTAATCATACAACGAAAAGAGCCGAAATGAAGGTATTAAATATTAAACATACTTTTTTGTTTTATGTTTGTTTTTGTTGTTTTATTTATTTTTTGTTTTTCTTTCTTTTTCTGTGGTCGTTGTTTTTTAATCGTGTACTATTTATATTTTGTCTCATTTCTTCCACTCGACGCAATTCTGTCTGTCTAATAAGCGTATGTGTTATATGTGTATAGATACCTTCGTTGGTTGGTTTTTACGGTATGTCAACCCCTGTTGGTTTATTTTATGCCGAAAACATTGTTTTATTCTTGATAGGTACTCAATTTTTAAACAACTTTTTAAAAACTCTTTTTTTTTCTATTTAACCCATAGAGTGGTCTCTAACAGGTTGTACAACTCCGGGTCAGAGTAAACCTAGGGTTAATGGTGATGAAGAGGTACTCCACATTCCCCAGAGCTCCAGAATTGGATCGTGACCATCCGATAGAGTTTATCGTCATACACAGGACATTAAGAACCTCAGTCACCGCCTTCTAGCGCATATATGATAAGAAAATGGTTGGGGCTTGCGATAAGAGCATTTAATAATAATAATAATAATAATAATAATAATAATAATAATAATAATAATAATAATAATAATTTGTTGTCTGGTAGATTGTGCTGTTCCAGCAGATCGCGGGGTGAAGATGAAGGAAAACGAAAAGATAAATAAATACCTGGACCTTGCCAGAGAATTGAAGAAGTTGTTGAATATGAGGGTTACAGTGATACCAATTGTAGTTGGTACACTAGGAACGGTCCCAAAATGCTTGGAAAAAAGACTGGAGGAACTGGAAATCGGAGGATGAATTGTGACCATCCAGACAACAGCATTGCTGCAATCAGCTAGAATACTCAGAAGAGTCCTGGAGACCTGAGGAGACTTGTTGTCACACAGACTCCAGTGAAATACCATCAGCTAACGCTGGTGTGAAAAACTCACCTAATTATAATAAGAAGAAGAATGTCATAACAGCGACACTGAAAATTAATCTAGTTATATTGCCCTTATTAACTTTAGCTTCGTGACCTTTAGCTTCGTGACCTTTAGCATCTGGTGAAAAGCAATTCATGATTGATTAGGCCAATGTAGGCCAAGTACATACTATTACAACGACTGCAGAGAATGATTTGAAATTAGAATAAATATGAATTTATAGTGAAACGAAAGTTTGGACCCTAGCTCTTCCTGTTTATACGGATTCTATAAACCGGCAAAAGAAGAGAGGTTATCTTGAAGGACAGTTTTTTGCCAGGTTTTAATTTGATATCCACCAAGAAATTGTTCCTAAAGAAAAAACAAACACCACCCTGTTGTTCGTGGGTGGCGATCTGTGATGCTTAAGGACGGAATCCTGGTGACTGAGCAGTCCATGACATTAGCACTCCATTTTGGCTCTTACTTAGGCTAGACGGGTGGTTGAAAAAGGTCCTACCGATCAATCGGCTGGTTATGTCAATCCCTAGCACCTATAAGATAGTCCCAACCCTATTATACTTATGGCAAACTCCAACCTTTTTATTATATATGTGCTAGAGTGTAGTGGCTGAGGATATTAATGTCCTTACCTGTATCTAATGGTGAAGTTCCAATTCAGGAGCTGTGGGGAGTGTGAAGTATCCCATAATCGCTATTACTCCCAGGTCCACTCTGTTAGGGTCACCTCTGTGTGTAAATAGAAAGAATGAGTTTAAAAAGGTATTTTTTAATTGAGCTAGAAAAAGAATTGAATACAACCAAGAAGGAATAAAACAAAACGTCTTCGTCATAAAATAATCCAACAAGGGTTGACATGTCGAAAAATCCAACCAACCAACCAACCTAAAATAAATATGTTGCTACTTCTGATAAAAGCTACAATAGCCATGAAAAGAATACGATAACAATGTCTTGTGCTTTTTAAAGTTCAACTCCAACATGACTCCTGCTAATTAACCTGTTCAAAGTTTTGTGTTTGGAAATCCTCTAACAAACCTTATTGTTATTAAAATTCTGACATTTTTCTTGACAGAAAGAAAATGAATACATACATGAAAGCATTACATACTTTTCTCTTATGAAACAAGAAATTTGATATACGTTTTCAATACGTTATTATATCTGGTGTGCAAAATGAATGGTGACGATGGTGCTACTACTAATACAAAAACTATTGGCGATGATAGCGCTAAGAAAGAATCAGAGGAGAGAAATAATATTAATCTTTGATTATATTGTCATTTGATTTCCTGTTGAAGAACTACTAGTAAGTATAAACGTGAAAGCTCAATGAATACAAATATAAAAATGAATATATATATATATATATATATATATATATATATATAATATATATATATATATATCATCTATGGAATCAGCTATGAATATGTTATAAAATGTTTTCCCTTTAACAGCATTTTGTGGTGTTTTCATTTCCTTTTATCTATACTCATATATATATATATATATGTGTGTGTGTGTGTGTGTGTGTGTATGTGTGTGTGTGTGTATGTGTGTGTGTGTGTGTATTTGGGCAGCATTCTTTCATTTATACATGTAGAAGTTTTCTGGACAACTTTTTAATATTTGGCTGGAATTCGTGGATAATTCCACCAAAGTTCAGATCCCGAGTACTTTCGGCACTTCGAAGTGTCATCATCAGGGGTGATTAAAAAGTTGGCCAGAAAACTCGAAAAGATCAAAAATAAAATTGTTAAACAGATGTGACTTTTGTTTAAATCTACATGTATATATATATATATATATATATATATATATATATATATATATATATATATATATATATATGAATAGATGGGTACATTGGTACAGATATAAATTTCAAAATTCATATCTGTAACAATAAGATGTACCAATAGATCTTAACCCCAGTAACATACACAAATAAGATTTAAACAAAATAAATAAAGGAAAAAAGAGTTAAAGATAGATGATAGATAGATTTACAAATTACTTTTGCCTGATGAGCGTATGGAAAACTAATCTTTAATTTCAAAGGGAAACAGTTTAGATTTAAAAACTAAAGTTCATACTAATTTTATATTAGTATGAACTTTAGTTTTTAAATCTAAACTGTTGTGACAAAGAGAAATAAAATTAGTTCTAAACTAGACAAGTATATATATAATTTGTTTAGTTTTCCTGTTGGAAGGCGTACATTAAACAATATATATATATATATATATATATATATATATATATATATATATATATATATAGGGGAACAATTTATTCCTTTATTTATGATACTTATAAATCTTTATTTTACATTTGAGTTCTCAATTTTAATCAAATTCTATCAAGAAAAAACTTGATACCATCTACCGATATATATATATATATATATATATATATATATATATATATATATATATATAAAAGGATTTTGTAATTTGCTTGAAGCATTGTGTATATATTTGTTTGTTGGTTGGTTTAGAAGGCTGTCACAATGCGAGTGTAAAGAAAAAAGACCTTTTTTCTTTACACTCGCATTGTGACAGCCTTCAAAACCAACCAACAAACAAATATATATATATATGTGTGTGTGTGTGTGTTTTTTTTGTTTGTGTGTGTGTGTGTTTGTGTGTGTGTGTGTGTGTTTGTGTGTTTGTGTGTGTGTGTTGAATTAAACAAAAGACACGTCTCCTGTTTAACAATTTTATTAACGATCTTCTCTAGCTTTCTGACCAATTTCTTTTACATTTGGATTGAATCTGTGGATTAGTCCACCGAAGGTTTTATCCCAAGTATTTTCAGTACTTCGAAGTGCCATCATCAGGTGATATATATATATATATATATATATATTATATATATTTATATATATATATATATATATATAACAGAGAGAAAGGAAATGTCTCAAGTAAATAAAATAAAAAAAATAATAATCAGCCGAGGCACAATTTTGTCTGTCGGAAAAAAATGAGTCATAATGATAACGAATATACAAAAGTGCTCAATACGTTCGTAGAACAGGTTTAGAGAACAGAATCAGTAATAAAAGTTAACAGCCCAGATGTAACTACTGTGACACGGCGAGTTCTTTTCGTTGGCGTCGGCTAATTTTTAACAAAAGAGGAAAAGTATAAAAGTTATTTTTGTTAGTTAAAGGAAATGGTTTTGTTAAAATAGCAAAATCAAAATATTGTATAAATTTTGATTTTACTTATTGTATTTACAAACATAGACAAAAGTGTCTGCAAACCATTAAGGTGAGATGTTTATCAAAGCCATTAGAAATCAAGGGGTAGACTATGGGGGGGGGGATCACACTGGTTAACATTGTGACGATTGCAAAATAGCTACTATTTTTTCTATAAGAAGGACGCTCTGAATTGTAAAAAGTCTGTCAGGCCAGAATGTTATAAGAAATGTGCAACTAGAAGAAATAGATCTTACCGCCAAAAGAAACTCCGATAAGAGACCTGACGCAGTCCAGTTCACATTAGTATTGAACAAAACGCCAGACAAAGCTCCTCACTGTGTCTTTTCTCTCCGACCTAGTGTGCAAAACATATTTAGTGTGTTATACATATTAATAGAACCGTTGTTATTGTTAACGGCGTGTTGTTTCGTTCTTAGAGCTGCCAGCAACCACGTCAGCTCATATCCACTTATCTTTCGACCCGACACAAAGATGTTCCAACCAAGTTGCATCGATCCCAGTTCTGTGGATCAAAGGAACACGACGTGGGCACGACAGAGCAACTAGCCGGTCACACATGCTGTTGTCACAGAGCTGAGTTATCTTATCAGGTACCGTGACTGGCATAGGACCACACTACCCAAAAGGATTTTCAGAAAAATTCTTATTAGAAATGATTGGTACAAATGGATACATATATGCAAAAACATTGGAGAAATTTGTAATGGTTTGCTAATCATTACACATAAACCTTAAAATAGCTGACAATTTCAATACTATATGCTGAATACAAGTATAAAAGGGAGGGGATGTTTTGCCAATTACTGTCACCTGTTTAAAATGAACATATCCCATCCTTTAACTTTTTTCAATAAGAATTAAGAAGACTAAAAAATCCAATCAAATGAAGGCTAAGCGACCTCGCATAGTTAATGTTATAATAACCGTCTAAATTACAGTATCACCGTTTTGACAGCATACAAGTCTCACATTTAACCTGAAAATAATCATATCTCAATTTCCCAGTGTTCTTGAAACAGTGAAGCGTAATTATTGTAGTCTCCGGGGATTGAAAGGAGAAAGAGAAGAAAAAGAAATAAGAGCAAACAAAGGTTAAAATTTGGAAGAGTAAACACGAAGCGGGGCGCCAGTAATGTGGCCGACGAATGACCCCGGAAATAGATTTAATAATAAAAACGCAAGTTCCGGGTTTTGACCTGAAATGGATGTGGCTCTCCCACCCCCAGGACGAGAAACTGAAAAGGAAGAAAACCGGCATCTTTTTGGCCAGGCCTTATGGAAAGCAGGTGGGACGTTTCGCGGTTCCGCCTATGGGTTCGATATAGTTGTAGCAAACATGATTTACAACAGAGTAATTTGACCGTATCCTCTCTGTCTCTGTCTCTGTCTCTGTCTCTCTCTCTCTCTCTCTCTCTCTCTCTCTCCTCTCTCTCTCTCTCTCTCTCTCTCTCTCTCTGTGTAAAAGAACCCACGTGCTTCAAAGAAACAAACATCCCTCTGTGACTATACAACCTGCGTGTGTTATTTCTGAACTAACGACTATTACTACTACTAACGGCGACTACTACTACAACCTGAGTTGGCCTATGCGACACACATCGTTATGATACATATATCGTTCTGGAGCTATGCTACAAACAGATTAGCGTTATCGCTTCGGTGCGATGATTATAAAACGACGATTATAAAATAAGGGGTTCAGTGTTCTAGTCAGTGGCTATAGCACAGTAATTTAATTATTCCAATGTTTGATATGCTTACTTAAGGGCTATTTCAAAATAGTTCAATATGTAAAAAGTATAATAATCTTGATTTAACTGGTATTGCAACTACTGAAGTTTGCTAGGGCTTTAGAATACACTGACTGGACCTCTGCAGAGGGGTACCTGTTAGCTGTGTGTGGCAACCTGTGATGCTTAAGGATAGAACCCTGGTGGCTGAGCAGTTCGTAACATGCAACACTCTACTTTGACCCTTACTTAGACTAGACCGGTGGTTGGAGAAGGTCCCCTCCAATCCATCAGCTGGTCACGTCAAGCCCTATCTCCTATAGGATTGCCCTAACCCTATTGCACTTAAAGCAAGCCCCAACACTTTTTATCATATATGTGCTAGAAGGCGGTGGTTGTGGGTCTTTACTGTCTTGGGTATGACGTTAAATTATCTGATGGTGAAGTTCCAATTCTGGAGCTCTGGGGAATGTGGAGTACCCCTGGATCACCATTACTCCCAGGTCTACACTGACTCGGAGTTGTACGAACCCTCTAAAAAAGGGTGTCCAGGGTATGACACTAAACTGCATCTGATGCTGAGGCTCCAATTATGAAGATCTTGGGAGTGTGGGGTACCCCATTGTCATTACTCCCAGGTCCACTCTGACCTGGAGTGGTTGGGTTAACTAGGTCAGTTTAGAAAAATGTGTTTTGAAAAAATCTGAATACCCAACAAGTATGAATAAAACAAAAATGTCTTTGGCATAAAATAACCCAACAAGGGTTGAAATGCCATATTTGTAGTTAACGGAAGCTACCGATAGTTCCACAATGCACCCCCACCAATGAAGTAACCAAAGGGTTGGCATACTGTAAAATCCCACCAAACAACCAACTAACAAAATGTATATGCATCTAACAATGCATCTTGTTCAGGAAGCACTTTTAATAGACAAGGTATTTGCAGTTAACAGAAACTACCGATAGTTCCACCAAGCAACCCCCCACCCAATAAAGTTGATAATACATAAACAGTTTTAAGTGAGAAAACGTAAATGGTTTTGACAGCCAAAAGCCCAAAAGAATATTCGTTTCTGCGTCAAATGACAAAAACTCTATAGAAAAACATGAAGAAATTTTCGGTAGTTCCAATTCTCTGTAGAATACCCCCTTCTGCTAATTATTCCAACTTTTCCTCAAAACGAATTGGTTATTGCATTTTCATCCAAGATGAAGCCGATTCGATTCTAGTATTTACTTGTACGGCAAACAAAAAAGGGTATGAGGTTGCTCAAACATATCTGCCCCTATTGTCGGGGCTTAGAATACTCAGACTATCCCCCTGAAGAGAGGTACGTAGTGTTTATTGTTATGGCATTCACAATGGGTCGGTAGAGCAGGCTCCAACAAATGAATTCACCTGCGATGTATTCATGGAAGGAGTAACAAGAGAATAGAAAATTTACAAGCAGTCCCCAAACCCCACATGCATATCCCGGTCAGGGGAAGGAGATGCCTTTGTTTGCTGTAGATTTACGACAGACGCACTGATAGGCACGCCATAAGCCGTTGATTCCTGATGAGGATGGAGACGTTCTTTGGATTTTCGTCAGAGCCTGTTTGCTTGATTGTGGCCCTAATACCACCCGGTGCCAGACCTGTCTATCATGGGTGACCCTACGAGAATCTTTAGTTCCCAATAGCATAGCTCTGACACTAACAAGTTTAAACGGCCCTGTCGCGATGAGGAGAGGTTGGCCTTTAGAAATAATGTGCTAGATGACCGTTGAACAAAGAGCTTCCTCCGCCCTTTTACAGGTCTTGTTTTTCGTTCTGTAGAGTGTCTAGCCACCCTCGTCACCAGACAAAATCTGTGGGGTTACCAGTTTAGTCACCGATGATCAGACTATGAAACAGGCTGTACTGGGTTACATAGTACCAGTAGTACATTAACCTGAAGAGAGGTAAAAGATGGGGTCCTGAGTATGACACGAACATGCATTTGATGACGAGATCTGAGAAGTGTAGAGTATCACTTTCATGCCATTACTCCCATGTCCACTTTGACACGTAGTTGTATGTATTTACCAACCCCTGCACACGAGCTGGATGTAACATAAGGTCGATTTTAAGCGGAGTTTAACAGGTTTAATTCAGAGTTTATCTTCTCCTAGACCGGTTGCCATATCAATGTTAAAGAGCCCAGTCTGTCCTACTACTTACCCATAGCTGGAGGGAGAATAGCTGTATACTTTTATCTAGTGTATTAGCACTATGTGAAATACCGTAGTTGTAGTAGCTGTTAGATTCCCATCTATGGGTCAAATAGTAATGTTTGAAAAGAATTTATATTAGATAGGAATACTTGACGTTATATAACTATATGCAAATTATTTATATTAAGAATATTCAATTGTTTACTAAAGAATATTATTATTAGTAGTTACTTGAAATTATATTATTGTGTGCAACCAAATTATTATTATCAAAAAGATATAATTATTTGAAATCATATAATTATCTATATATCAATACTCGTGATCCTTAAAAGTACGACTTTTATCATCTTGCAACACCCTCAGGTTAAAATTGTAACCGTCCAAATAGTCCAAGATCAAATGCAAAAATATAAATCCTAATTAGCTGGTGTTGGTTATCCGCTGAATTCATATTTCTTATGAGTGTCGTCACCTCAGCTAAATAATAGATCATTCCGTGTTTTATAGAGAAAGAAAGGAGAGAAAAAGGACATGCAACACAGAAAAATATAAAAAGAAAGAAAGGGAGATATAGAGCGAAGGGGTGAGCGTACTGAAGCGATAACGCTAACCTGTTTCAATCGAACATAATGAAAAGATAAAAAGAAGGAAAGAAAGTAAAAATGAAAATAGAGTGAGTTAAATCAAGATTATTATACTTTTTACAATAGTGTCGGTTTAGCTCAGTCGGTAGAGTATCCGACTAGAAGCCACAAGGTTCCTGGCCAACACAGCGTATGAGTAGCACAGGGATCTGTGCGGTAAAGTAAGGAGCTGACGGTAGGTGCGGTGCTCCACCTCAGACACAAAAAAAATCTCTTTGGTCTAGCGCTAATGAAAAGAGGATAGACTTGCTGTCTGGCTGATACCGACTTTAGGCCACCTTGACGACTTTATATATTGAACTATTTAGCAACAGCTCTTAGATATATATCAAACGTTGTAATAATTGAATTACTGCGCTATACCACAGGGTCTGTTTGTGTTTAAATTACTCACTCTCTCTCTCTCTCTCTTCCTGTCTCCCTTTCTATTTCTTTTCTTTTATAGACATCAATTGTAAGTCTCTCTCTCTCTCTCTCTCTCTCTCTCTCTCTCTCTCTCTCTCTCTCTCTCTCTCTCTCTCTCTCTCTCTGATTGTTTTACTTATTGTTTATTTCCCAAATATCTAACATAAGAATGTTACTGACTAGAAATTTTCAAAACAATAAACACGTTCCACCCAGATTTTTCTTTCTATCTCTTCTCTCATAAGTAACTTATTTACTAAGATTAATTGTGTTGAGACTCCTAATTATAAACTCATCTTTTATTCAAGGGAAGCAACGATAATTGAAATCTGCCAGATTTTGAAACCGCAACACAGATTTTAACGTTACTAACGAGTATACGACTTGATAGGCAAACGATGGTTAAAATTCTTCTGGCATTTTTAATAGAATTTACAGAAAGGCGTTCATTGTTACCCGGGAGGTTCGATTTTATTGTTGTGCTAATCAGAAACCAGCCCTGGGAAATCTCGAAGAAAGAAAGACAAAACGAGACAAGGAACGTGTTTGGCAAGCATTTAGCAGCTAGACTAATCTTCAGAATGGCAGAAGTGAAGCCGACTTAGGATTACAATACAAGCCAATGATTAAGAACTTAGAAATATGTCGACTGCAGAAGAATTAATAGAAAAAATAGGGAAATGCAACAACTATGCAATGGTTAACAAGCTTGTTTCACATACTAAGTCTAGTGAATAAAAACTTCACTGTACCCCTATATATATATATATATATATATATATATATATATTATATATATATATATATATATATGGATTTATAAAAGGAATATTTCAAATCCTTAAGAGAGTTCAATTTAAAATCATTAAGAAATTAATCATATGCAGAGCAATATATACGCTTTCAATAAGAACCCGATATATATATATATATATATATATATATATATATATATATACTTTGTTGTGGTACCAAGTTTCTTGGTACAAGGTGATTCTAGGCTGGTCCTATTCTCTGCCAGTAGTTTGTTGTAGAGTTCAGGTTCCGTATGAGTGCTTGATGTTTAATTATTATAAACAGTGTAAATTTATTTGTGAATAAATTTTATAATTTTTATCTACTAATAGAGTAAACTTAGAAACCCCCACCCACTGAGAGAGAAGGCATGTATTCCCCGTACCCAATTTTACCTACTTAGAGAGGAAGGGCATCACGGTCGAAATAGGGCAGATTAAAAGAGCAGAACTCTGTGGGACATTGATAAAGAATTCAACTAAAGAATTAACCACCAGACATAAATAGACAGACAAAAACACCGCCACATAAACGGAAGAAATCAGAAAAAAAAATTCCACCAATCAAAAAGACACTTGAAAAGAAAAAATACACTAATATCGCCACTGGAGCCGGGAAGAAATGTATAAATGTAAAATGAATTTGGCCATGTGCCTGTCTAAATAAAAGATATACGTGGTCTGACGAAGCTATGTGGGCCCCAAATACCCACGACTGGAAATGGTCCATAATCACGATACCCATGGAATTTAAGGCCTTTTTATTCACATACATGCATATATATATATATCGGGTTCTTATTGAAAGCGTAGATATTTCAATAAGAAAGAAAAACTCTAATAGCCGTCATTTGGCTATTATAAATTTATTTCGGTCGGTAACTCCATAATTGAGCCCAGTGTATGTTATTATGAATATATTTCAGTCGCTAGTTCAATTAGCCAAATGACGGCTATTAGGGTTTTTCTTTCTTATTGAAAGTATATATATATATATATATATATATATATATATATATATATATGTGTGTGTGTGTGTGTGTGTGTGTTCTTCAGAACGTTAATTTGATTAACATTATCGCTCCGAAGGAGACCATATATATGTATATATACATATACATATGGGTGGAGATAAATTTGTAACTGCTAATATGACCGCTATTTAAGTCTTTTTCTTTCTCTCCTATATAAGGGATGGAGCACTCTATGGCGGCCTTTACACACATACGGATGTGTGTATTAAAACAGATAAAATCCCCTTCGCATTCTGTGGGTGACGATAGCCTCGCGGTTAAGCTGTCTGACTGATGGTGAACCGATCGGAATTCAATCCCGGCAGTAGGTAGCTTACAAATGTCTAGTCACACTGAAGAGACTTGATAAGTCGAAACACGTGTCTGTGGATGATTATATATATATTTTTATTATACTTATATATATATATATATATATATATATATATATATATATACCGGATGTCGCAAATGGTGTTTGCCGAGTTGTCTGGCCGTGGTAATATGATTCAATTATCAATTATATATAATTCCTCTATCAAAAATTTAATATATACCCTTTGCCCATTAGGTTGTGTTCTGAGGATTCGGGCCCCGAATTGGGAAGTCGTTGTCCTGGAGGTGACCTTGCCCTCTGTAATCCTGCGATGGGATACATGGCAATACAGGTTAGGTGGCTGCGCAGTTTGAATTAATGTTACCATTGACTAGATGATTTGGTATTCTCCGTTTGTGGCATGGGCTGGTGGCCCAGTGTGTTGAGTCCCCGCTTTTCACTCTGTGGTCTGCTGGTTCAATCTCTAGTGGCGGAGATTGTGGTATGCACTGCTGATGAGACCAAAGGAGGTCGAAACAGCTGTCCAGTGCTCCGGATGTCGCAAATGGTGTTTGCCGAGTTGCCTGGTCGTGGTAATATGATTCAATTATATATATATATATGAGAGAGATTAATAAAAATAATAAAGCAAATAGGAATTTTTTTTTTTAGTTATTTACTTGATAATTGTTTTCAACAACTTTCGTCCTTAGGTCATAGTCTACAGAAAAATTATTGTGAAGAAAAGTTTATTTTCGAAAGTTTTAAAATACGATTAAACGAGTTAATAGGCTACAAATTAGGCGACAGAAAATGAAAACCTCTCCTCGGCGAGATCATACATGAACTCGAAAAAATAATAGACAGATAGATATGAATAAACTGAAATTGATAGAAAGATACATTGTGAGAGAAAAGATAGCAGAGTTTAGAATCATCATAATCATCATCATCAGATTGGTTAGTTGAATTTTTCTATTCAACCCATAGATGGGACCCTAACAGGTTCTACCATTCCGGTTCTGGGTGAACTTGGGAGTAATGGTGATGAAGGGGTACTCCACACTCACCAGAGCTCCAGAACTGGAACTTCACCATCGGATTAAGTTAGACGTCACTAAGACCCTCAGCCACCGCTTTCTAGCTCATGTAAGATTTTAAAAAAAAAGGTTGGGCCACGTACACAAATAAACAAACAGGCTACTGCTTAATAATAAAACAAAAAGGGTAGGTCAAACCTGTAATGATAATAAGACATTGTTGAAGAGACACACACACATAAACACACACACACGCAGAGAATTTGGAAGATATAAGACACAAAGCAGAATGGACGATTACTAACAACAGCTTCAGTTTCAGAAATCTTCTGTCAAAGAGATTTTATCTCGAAATATTAAGAATAAATTGGAGGTTAACAAACAACACCATAGTTACCTTATTTTTCTTTACACTTGCATTGTAATAGCCTTGAAAACCAACCACCAAACCAATATATATATATGTGTGTGTGTGTGTCTGTCTGTCTGTCTGTCTGTCTGTAATACATCCATTCAGTGAACTTGAAAGCTTTGGCCATTCGTCCACAGAGACTTTTCGAATGATAAAGAAGGCGTTAGAGGATAATTCAATCAGAACTTGAAAACACTTGTCCCAACCCATGACCCAGAATTCTGAGAAGGTGACCAACATTCCGTAAGGTGACGGATATGTCGGACAAATGAAAATATTGAACGAATGCAGTTTGCAACGAAAGGAAATCAGTGATTGACTGTGTGAGATTTTGAAGATCTGGGATTCCAATGATTGTACCGGATATATCTAGGTATTTTGAATATATCGGCTATACACAATACAGACTTCATTATCATCATCAAGTCATGCTGATGACAGGTATTCTTTCTCCCACCCCACCCTCTCTCTCTCTCTCTCTCTCTCTCTCTCTCTCTCTCTCTCTCTCTCTCTCTCTCTCTCTCTCTTTCTCTCTCTCTCCTTGTGTGTGTGTGTGTGTGTGTTTCCATCGGCGAATACACTTTGCAAGTCCTCTAGATGGTACCTAGTGTCCATGCATAGCTAATATTTTGAATATATCGACTACTGATAATGCAGACATCATCATCATCAAATTGGTGTGCTGGTGGCACGGATTCTGTGTGTGTGTATGTGTGCATGTGTGTATGTGTGTGTGTGTGTGTTCTTATTGGCTAATATTCTTTGCAAGTCAACCAGTGTCCGTGCATAACTGATGAATGTAAGTTTTTGCTGGTCGACCAACAATGGTGTGTCCATGTGTAGGAGTCCATATAAAAACGTCGCTTATAAATTCCTTGCTGCTTCCAAAGAACCGTAAATCTGTATTTCTAATTTTTAGTATATACCTATGATGTTTGCTTAGAAGTCCCTCGCAGACGACGATGACCTCACTCTATGTCACCAGATATGGATTGAAACGTGCTGGAGATATTTTAATTAGAAATATGGTGCACATAATTCAGTCCACTGTCTTGGCAGTTGATCCAGTGGCTGGGGAAAGTCCGAGAAGATGGGACTGTTTGTTTGTTTGTTTGTTTATTGATTTTAACGGCATATCAACCCGTCCGGGGTTATGTCATGCGTACCGGTTATGATGTAATACATATTGTGTATTTATATATATACTTTTAGTAATTGGTTTTAACAATGTGTTAACATTATTGGGGATTATGTTGTATGGTATTGATTTGTTTCATGTCTATATTCTATGGTATAATTTTATTTCCCTCAAAAAAGAGAGAATATCCTCCATGTTGACATTTTTAAACAGATCCTTCATATTGTTTGCTTTAAAATAACGGTTTCTGGTGTGAGCAAAAAACCTGCATTCCATGAATAAGTGTTTAACTGTCAAAGGTGTTTGGCATATTTCACACTGTAGTTGTTGTTCTTGCTTGAGTATATAGGAGTGCGTTAGTTTTGTATGACCAATGCATAATCGGGACACAATGACTTGTTCCTTTTTAGACTTCCTTAAAGTTGGTGAGTCACTTCACGAGAGGCAAGTCTCCCCGGAAGACCCAGTGTTTGCATCCTAGCGCCGGATTGTATTGGTGATTTATGTGAGTTGTAAGGACCCCAATCCTACTACTATGGAGGTGGATGGTCGTGGCCTCCCCAGGCGCTCATCCGCCCTTTGACAGCTTTTGTTTTTAGTGATGCTTGGCGTTCAACCACCCACCTCACCAGACAAGCCGAGACGTGCCTGATGGGGGAGCCAGTTTAGTCGCCGACAATCCGACCATAATTCAGTTCAAACAGCAACCACTCCTAAAAATGTTGGCTGGGCGTAACTTCTGTGTATCCATTGTTATTTTAAAAGACAGGCAAAATGCTGTTACCTTTTGTTACATCATTTTTGTTACATAATTCATAAACAGTTTATGAATTGTGTCACGTACTGTAGTCAGATATTTTGAATCGGGGTTTGTTAGATTCGAAATAACTGGGGTTCAGTGGAAAGTTACCTTGACAGTTACTGATGGGTAATAACATTTTTACTTGGCCCCTTCAAAAACGCGCGTTTAGAGGCATTAGTTTTAGAGATTAGTTTTAAGTTTTTGTTTAGATGCGAATAGTCACTTGTCGAGAGCGGAAGTTGTCGTCGGCTCTGGAGATATCGTTTCTCCACTGCGTGGTTGAAACTTTATGGGCTAGATTGATTTAAATAAAAGACTTAGAAGAAAACAACAAGACTTGTTAATTA
Organism: Doryteuthis pealeii; assembly: GCA_023376005.1. NCBI lineage: Eukaryota > Metazoa > Mollusca > Cephalopoda > Myopsida > Loliginidae > Doryteuthis > Doryteuthis pealeii. Next base: position 58,629,717 of record CM042145.1, on the reverse strand, counting down.
TTAAAATAAGAAATGTCCAGCCCGAAGAAATACAAGTAGTAAAAGAAGCCCGGAGAACAGCCCACAAAGAAAACAGACCAGAGAAAATGGCCGACGAAATAGAAGATTAACAATCAAGAACCTGCATCATTCTATCTCCTACTCTGCTTCTCTCTCTCTCTCTCTCAATATATACCCGAGAGAGGCGAGTATATAACATTTTATGCAAAACAGCATTTATGTTGTATATTGTACAAACGGAAATAGGAATTTCCGGTTAAATTAAACAGAGAGGGGACAACAAAAATGACAAAGGACTTTTTTCCCGGTAAAAGCGAACAAAGAAGCAAAAAACGGAAATAGATTTGTCCGCTGATAAGTGTAACAAAGAAAACGCGTAGGCGTTTGAGATATATAAAAAGAAGTCAGCCAGTACAGAGAGACAGCGGACGGTAAACAGTGAGCGACCGACGCTCACGGTACGTCGCGGCCAAAGGCGGTGAGACGCCACCAGCCACCCCTTTACCTCAACATCACCAGTCATCGTCAACCCTCGGTCAAGTCATTGTCAATGCTCGCCGCCCACCACCTACAGCCGAGAAGAGAAATAAAGTCAAAACTCCTACTATACCCATGTGTTGTAGATTTCATTAAACGACAACTACATATATCGTCTAGGGTTAGTGACGATACCCGCTACGTATGCAGATACACTAAGTAGGGCCGTGAATTAGAAGCCGCTATATAATATATAGAATTTGATGCCAGTATATAACATTTATAGCACTTACCAATATGATGACCAAATACAGATCTAGAGTTGTGCAAAGTTAATTAATCTTTGTCAAAAATATCACCAACAATTAGCAATTTGTGGCAAGCAAGTCAACTATAACCCTCTCACTCAACGTCATTACTCAATTCAAATATTGGATGCGATTTTCATTAAAAGATTTTGATAAATTTCATTTATATTTATATTCATACTAGCAGAACCTGTGGATATACGACAGCATGATAATCTAATTATTACAACGTTTGATATGTTTACTTCAGAGCAATTGCAAAATATGTAAAAAAAGAGTATAATAACCTTTGATTTAACTCTCTCTCTCTCTCTCTCTCTCTCTCTCTCTCTCTCTCTCTCTCTCTCTCTCTCTCTCTCTCTCTCTCTCTCTCTCACGCACTTTTTTATTTATTTCCTTCCTTCTTCTTATCTTTTCATTATGTTCGATTGAAACAGATTAACGTTATCGCTTCTGTACGATCACCCTCTCTATATGTCTTTCCCCTACTCTTTCTTTCTTATTATATTTTTTTGTGTGTAGCATGTATTTTTCTTTCCTTTTTTCTTTATAATAAAAACGGAAAAGTCCATTATTTAGCTGAGGTGACGACACTCATAAGAAATAAGAATTCGGGGGATAAACAACACCAGATAATGAGGATTTATATTTTTGCATTTAATCTTGAACGATTTGGACGATCTCATTTTTAAGCAGAGGGCGTTGCAAGAGGATAACGGTCGTACAATTAAGGAACATGAGTACTAATATATAAATGGGTACACAAGATTTCAATTTTGTTTATATAGGGGTTCACGATATAAACCCTGAAATAGAAAGGGGTTCCGGCTCAAAACAATTTGAGAATCACTAGAATAAACAGAAGCTGTGTCTCCAGAAATGGCTAAAGGATAGTTTCGGTTCGGTTTATTTTTTAATGGCATATCAACCTTCATGTGTTATTTAATGCCATGACCCACTGAGGTTGATATGCCGTAAAACAAAACAAAACAAAAAACACAAAAGTAACAAATTCCCAGGAAGCCTCAGACAGGAAGAGTCTTCTAGGCATGGGCAGAAAAAGACCCAATTTCTGGCACCAAAAAGGAATCTCTCTTTTTACCAAGACTTTGTTAGGTGCACACATTAACTGGTTCGGGAGAAATCTCTCCAAGACATCTACGAATAAAAGCCTATCTCTAAAACCATGTCTTTTCTCTTCTCTTCCTTAATTCCTTTTCAGCCTGACAATCCACAAGAAAGAAAACCAAGTATATTTGGGTTTTAAGAAAAGAAACTAGAGACACTAGATACGCACCAACGACATTAAACCCACATAAAACCGCAACTACCTTACCCCATAGGTGAACTGAGATATTAAAAGAAAAGAACACAAAAGATTTAGCAAAGTTTACGTGCAAGCGGCAGCAGTCGTCGTCATGATATTCAAAATGGCCGAATCGGCAACAGATTTTTCTGACAGCCGTCAAGTTGCAACGTCATTTTTGTTATCCTCTCAAATGGTTGCTTATTGCAGGACAATAAATTCCCTTATCAATTTGGTGAAAAAAGAGCATCCATCTCCCGAAAAGAAATTCGCTTTCCTTTTCAAATTACACTTCCGAGCTCACACTTCATTTTATTTATTTTCCTTATTCGCACGTTCACATTCTGTTAATGTATTATTTTATTTTCGTTCCGATATTTAACAAATGTTCTTTCTTTCTTTCTTCTTCCTCTCTTTTATATGTTTAACTATGTTTATTTGTGTGCGCACACGTGGCTATTTTATAGACATGCGCAAGAATGTGTATCAGTGTAAAAGTTATATATATATATATATATATATATATATATATATATATATATATATATATTTGAGTTAAGGAAGCGTGGACATGGAGTCGAACACCTGGTTACTGAGTTTCTCACCTATTTCAAAATGATTTTTGAAAAATTCAAACTATCTGGGTTCAAAAGTTTTTAAAAAAAATAAAAGACCAACATAATAATTACCCTGAAGAACGATTAGGGTGAAACCTAGGTAGATAGTGTCTGACTCATTTAGGTTATATATATATATATATATATATATATATATAATATATATATATATATATAAACTTGTTGGTAAATCCTCGCGGTGAGAAAAAAAACAGCAAATAGTTTGATTGTAAAAATATACTACCAAACATCAACCGGGAAGAAAAAAATGTTTCGAAAAAAGAAAAGACCAGGATAGTCGTACCAACAAAAAATAATCTATTAGTACAATATTTTGGCCAAAAGAAAAACAATTTATATGCATATATATATATAAGATATATATATTCATACAAAACCGCCAGGAAACTAAAGCTAACAAGTAAAAAGTGCTCAATACCTAAGTAGAGCAAATAATAAAGGTAAATCTAATGAGTCAGACGAACCTACTAAAAGTTTCGCTTAATGCTCTTCAGGGCTAAGATCTGACTCTATTTTTAGTAGGTTCGTCTAACTCATTAGATTTATCTTTATATATATATATATATATTCATATAATCCGCCTAGGAACCAGATGGTTCCGTATTCGATACTGACCCTTGCCAACTCAACACATAAGTTGCACAAATTGGATTAGTGCAGTAAAGTGGGGAGCTCCCGGTAGGTGTGGCGTTCCACCTCAGACGAAAAAACAATATTCCTGGTTTAGTGCTAGCGAAAAGGGGATAGACTCCCTTACTGTCCGATTGATAACGAGAACATACCACTCCGTCAACTTTACTACTTATAAGGTTGAGTAATGAAAAGATAGAATTAGCATCGCTACATAACTGTCAGTGGGATTTTCAAACAATATATATACTTATTTTGAAAATCACATATAGGTTGGGAACTGACAGTTACCAAGACCCGTTGTCTTTTCTACTCTAACTTAGATATACATGCTCTATTAATGATATTGAGCACTATATATATATATATATATATATATATATATATATATATATGCTACATAGAGGACCTCCCGAGAATGATGAGCGATAGGACGGATGGAGAGAGATTGTCATGGATATCCACGCTGACAGCGCGACATGATGATGATGATATATTAATATATATATATATATATATATATATATGTATATATATATATATATATATATATATATAGTATTTTGGAAAAGGTGACTTACTTTGAATGTAACAATGGTTAGTTGATGCAAAATTCAGAAAGGTAAGACAGCGATATAACAAATAAAAAGTGCTCAATGCGTTAGTAGAGAAAATTTATTGTAATATATATATATATATATATATATATATATACAGAAGTACGCTGTTTATGAACATTCTAGAAGATTCTAGAAAACTAGGGAGACAGAGAGAAGAGGGAAAGAGAGGGGGAAGAGGAAAATAGTTTAATAAAAAAAATAATTAAAAAATTCTTAGTGTTCTTTTACTGTTAATAAAGTTTATTTTAAATAGACAGATGCCACTTACTGTATTCGAAAAAAAATAATTTCTTCATAAACGATAACGTCGTTGTTCATATATTCAAAATATTTCTTTTTTAAATTAAACATTTCTAAGAATTGTCATTTTTTAATAAAAAATAATGTCTATATTTGCTGATCAAACAATTTTGTTTTTATTTCTAGTTAAAAAAAATATCATATTAAATAGAATCACGTCTGTGTGGTTTGCAATCTAAAATCTAGTTGAGAAAATATTTTGAAAATAATGAATGTAAATAGAATTTATCATCAGCTAATATATATATATATATATATATATATATATATATATATATATATATATATATATATATTGTTTTTCTTCTTTTTTTCTTTTTTCTTTTCCTTCTACTTTTCAGACAATTCATACTTTTCTCGGCTTTTAATCAATGGTATCTAGGAAATACGTCACATATTTTGGACGTTTCCACGTGTACCAATCCCGTTTTGACTTTCGTCTTCGCGTGCACCAATTACATCTTGACTTTCATAATGAACACTTGCCAAAATACGCTTATGAGCCTTTTTTCTCTATATACATTTCCCAACTCAAGAAATTAAAAAAAAACATCCATCACTGTTCAGACAACAATTTTTTCTTCCTATTTTATTGTTCTGATGAAGGTTTGATATAAACCGAAACATTAAAACGTCGACTTCACCATCAAGAATAAATCCATCTTTTTTGAATACTTTGTTTTTCTATCTTCTACATAGATTTTCACATGGTAGCGATTTATTACCCTTCCCAGAATGCCTAACAAAATAAATCACCTTTCTTATTATTCCCCACAAAACAGTATATACAGTGCTAGCTACACTGTGGCCTATACGATTCTCAAATCAAGTGGTTTGAGAATTGCATAAGCGAAAAACTGTTAATAACCAAATGCCGTTGACTTCGTGTCCAGACTACACTAACAGATATAAATGCTTGATCCACGATACTGAACTATTTACTTATAAATGTAGTACACTATATTCTCATATATATATATATATATATATATATATATATATATATATATATATATCAATACACATAAAAATGGTGTTGAATACTGACCTCGGCATTTTAAACACATACAAATACTTTCACACATCCCATACTTAATATCCCACAACAATATATAATAACCCTAAAAAAATGCAAGAATTCCATGAAAACGCTTATTTGGGCTAAAACACGGTAAGGAGCCGATGACTAATGCTGTGACGTAATATCATTTATTTATTATTTATTATTCTTTAATTTTCTTTAAGTTGCACATGACTTTCACGATCAAATCATACCACATTTCGAACGATTATCTTGATCGTATTTCGGATGAGTTACGTCACACAATTTCGAAAGAAAATTAACGGCTAAAAAACGCCATTTAATTACTTTTTTGCTCTCATATACAGCATTTCATTTTTTTCTCCAGACTGTCTGATATACCTTGAAAAAGGGTGAATGTTCACCCGAAATATCGGAATAGATTAAACCAGGAACAGAGCAACGGTTGAATATATAAAAATTCTGATTTTTGTTCTGTTTTCTTGTTTTTGTTCTTGTTTTTCTCAAAGCTTCAAAAGACCAAACAAACAACGTTTACAAAAACAAAACATATATATATATATATATATATATATATATATATATATATATATATATATAAGCATAGTTTATAAATGTGTTTATAGATAAGCATGTATATATATACATATATATATATGCCAACCCTGCGCTCGAAAAGGATGTGACAAAAGGGCAATATTTTAAGCGGAGTTTAACAGGTTTGAATCCAGAGTTGTCCTTCTTCTTGACTGGCTGTCTAACCAAGGTTAAAGACTCAAGTCTGTCCTTCTAGCTATCCATAGCTGAAGGGAGACTACTTGGTGGCATATCTTTTCCCAGGGTATTAGCACTTCGGGAAAAGCAAACAGCCTCGTACAGGATTTGAACTCACCTCGCCGTTTCCATTTCCTACAAAAATAGCCACTACACCACACATCTTCACATTCAACCTAATGTCCTGATATAACAGCAATCAGCATATTTGAATTGTATTTCATCTTGATATTATAGCATATTTTTTTATGGAAGTGCGTGGTGTAATGGTTGAAGTCATGGGAAATGGACTCGTCGCCCCGAGTTCAAATCCTGGACGTGGTCATTGCATTTCACTTAGCGCTTGGGAAAGGTATGAATCCTACTCTCCCTCCAGCTATGAGCAAATAGCAAAGCAGACTGGGTTCTTTAACCATGGCTAGGTAACCAGTCTAGGAGAAGGAAAACTCTGAATTCAAACCTGTTGAACTCCGCTTGAGAAATTGACCTTGTGTCGTATCCTGCTCGTGCGGAGGAGTTGGTAAATATATATAGCATATTTTTCTAATATTTTATTGCACATTTTGAATATCTACAATATAATCATATATTTATAAATATGTGCGAGGGTGAGTAAAAAAGTAATGCCTTTTTCTTTATTTCATGTGAAGTTTTGTTTTAAGATAAAATTAAGGCCTACATTGAGACCCTAACGAGGCTCAGAGCAAGAATCCGACGAGTAAGACCCAAATTGCCAAGCATCAGGACAAGGGAGAAAATACCCTCATTCGGGGGGACAACTTTACCGCATCCTCAATATTCACCTGATTTAGCACCTTCAGACTATCCAGTGACGAGGAAGTGAAATCTGTAATGAAGAAGTGGCTCAAAGAACAGTCAACGGAATTTTACGGAGCAGGGATACATGCTCTCATTCGAAGATGTAACATTGCTATTGAGAGAAACGGTGACTATGTGGAGAAGTAGGGATATGATCCACAGAGGAACGGCTTCATTTTGATGTATCATACATGTTCCTGTGTGGGTAATTATACCTGTCCTAAACCAAAAGGCATTACTTTTTTACTTACCCTCGTATAAATATTTAAGAGTAAGTAAAGTCATCAGGGTGGCCTAATGTCGGTATCAGCCAGACAGCGAGGGAGTCTATCTACTTTTCACTAGTGCTAGACAAAGAAGATTGCTTTTTATCGTCTGGGGTGGAGCACCACATCTACCTTCAGCTCTTAACTTTACCGCACAGATCCCTGTACAACTCATACGTTGAGTTTGCCGGTATCGAAATGTAATTACATGAAAATATTTTTTTATTTCCTTGTATATTTTATATATTATAGAATATTACATACTTGATTACATTATATATGTATTTTATTGTATATTTTGTACTCTATTTTATTTCATATATTATTGCATATTATATATATATATATATATATATATATATATATATATATATATATACATTTATATCTTTTATAAATATACAACGAAATATTATTAAATCCTGAGGGGTTGCTTTTTTACCCAATGTTCAGTAATGTGTGAAATTTGTTATTATTGCTGATAGATCAAATGAGATATTTTTATTAAAACTCAGTTACAGGAAAATCCATAACGGTTCGGATTATTCACCAAATATTGTTAAATGTGCATGCGTTGATATAGTGAGAAAAATCAGATTTTTTTTTTTTTTATTCTAATCGACTTTTTTCTGTTTTGTGATTTATAAACTGAATATTTCAAATAACTGTATTATCCATTAAATATAATGATATCTTAAGCGGATTAAAACTATATTTTTTCATTGAATCCAAAATAATGTGTTTTTTGTTTTTTAGATTTTATCTGAAATCACAGGATAATTTTTTTTTCATTCAGTTAATCTACTTAATGAATGGTTTCAGAAAATTGTTTTTTTTTTAAAGTAAATACGTAAAATTAAAAAAAAAGACTCTAAAACATCCCCCTTATTTACTATCATCGAAGTACATTAGATAATGTTCCTTTTCCCCTGTAAATAACGTTTAATTTTCATTTTAGATCTCAAAATTTTATGACTGGCAGGATTTTCACAACTTTATTACCAATTCCTAGGTACTTAAAATTACGCTCAATTGAAGCTGAAAGCACAGGTTTCCGCTAGCTCACCGAAGTTAAGCTGCGATGAGCCTGTTCAATCTTTACTTCAGTGACCACTTAAGCAACAGCAGGTACTCTATGTCCTTTGTTTCCCAAAAATGACCTGATTCGGCATTAAATGACCGGAAAGAGGGTTGATATGCCGTAAAACAAAACAAAACAACCAACTCAAAGAGGACGCCCCATTGTGATGTAATGGTTAGCAACTGGTTTCGTATATCCATTGTAGAATATCTGAAGATAGTGGACGTAAGATCAATGTCTATTCTCCAAGGCATTTTTACTTATTAAAAACAAAGCAACAACAAAAGACAAGACATCCCCAGCGATTCCCAAGGTATTTCAAACTTCTCGAAGAACAACCAGAATGCCATCCAACCCTAAAACAGATCCAACAACAGACACAGATAGTCCGATCCAAAATAACAGACCCAACCGGATCCAGCTAAGAAGATAGTCGAATAGTAAGAAGATAAGTATAGAATTATTACCCTGAATGCTTTTTTACTTGGAGGTAAAATAAAATATGAGCTATGACACATAGGGGGCCCACGTCCCGTCTGCGCGCGACGTCGTCGCTTTCCCCATTCTTGTTCAGGTCGTCTGGGAGAATATCGATCACCACCAATAGCAATCTCCCAGATCGATACCCTGAATCATTACGCACAGGACGTCCGAAGAGAATATTGAGGAGCAATAGCAGTCTGTCTGGATCGATCTCTGTCACTGGCCGTCTTATCGTCAAACGTCAACCCCCACGCCGTGTCCGGGAACGGACCCATATGTCATAAGTAAAAACAACAGCAACGAACAAAGAGAGACGAAAGAAAGACAATTTCAGGTGAACATTAATCAAAATGGCAGAGAGGTATATGGTTCGCATTCATCCACATCAGTCACTCCATCAGCTTCTAATTCATCTCCCATGTCTTGTCGAGTGGGGCAACACCCCCTGTTCCTTTGGGGACCTCTGCTAACGCTGGTTTCTGGTGGACAGCTAAGCTGATCTTCTTTCTTCGGCGTCCAAAACTCAACTTTATCTCTCTCAAACTCAAGTCACTCATATATATATATATATATATATATATAAGATTTTTTGGATGTTTGTTTTTATAGAAGCAATGTTGAATAAATTATTATTTATATTTTTGCTTGAAGGCAATTATAAATGCATGTATCGCATAAAATTCGATAATTATAGAAAATAATCTTGACAAGTAAATCCCGCGGGATTTACTTGTCAAGATTATTTTCTATAATTATCGAATTTTATGCGATACATGCATTTATAATTGCCTTCAAGCAAAAATATAAAAATAATATATATATATATATATATATATATATATATATATATATACTCACACACACACTTGCATGCCTTCAAATGCATTCTGCACTTGATGCAATGCGTAGTATCACAGAGCTCTGAAAAAAAAACAATGTCTTAGATTCATCATTAAAAACAAAGTATGACCCAAGTATTTTCTAGACGCCTCAAAGAACAGAAAATCGCAGAGACCCAACTATATCCACCAAAGAACAATAAGAAGATAAGTATAGAATGATTACTCTTACAACCAAACACCTTTCAATGGAATCCCGCAACGCAACACTAACTTCAGAGGATTATGCATGATGATCAATTTTTAAACTGTTACCTTTCTGGCTGTGTAAGGATTTTTTCTTTTAGAAAGCGTCGTTTTCCCTTTTGATGGTTAATCATTTTTCGCTTACTTTCATCTCAGATTTTTTGGTTGGTTTCTAACACTTTGCTGTATTCGCTTTTTGTGTGTATGTGCGTTGAGAAATGTGATTTGCTTTGAAAGAAAAGAATTTTCAGCATGGCAATGGTATTCATTATTAAACAGGTTACCTGCACCTACATCAACCTTTACATATACCTCCTATTATGCATATATATATATATATATATATATATATATATATATATATATGTGTGTGTGTGTGTGTGTGTGTGTGTGTGTGTGTGTGTGTGTGTGTGTGTGTGTGTGTCACATCCTTGCATAATCTGAGAAAATCTGGGAGACAAAATTCCCTAGATGATTATTTACTAATAGCTAGGGGTACAGATAGATTCATGCCTTTCCCAATGACCTTAGGCGAACGTTAAACTCAAACAATCTCGTCCAGGATTTGAACTCGGGTTGCCAATTCCAATTTCTTGCGACAATAAGCATGCCTCCTGAGGAATAATCCCAAATAACAATATTCATGAGAAAATCATCCACTTGTGACGATTTTGGTAGAGTTCTTAAAATATTTTTTCAACATCTTAAATGCTTAATCAAATGTTATCATTTTTGTGGCCATCCTTAGGCTTCAAGCGAGAGAACTCCCCAGCGAAGATCCCTTGTATTAAGCAGAGCGCGATCTTTAGTGAAGAAACCTTTGGTTGCTCCTTGGTATCCCTCAGTGTTGGGTATGATCCTTTGATTGTTTTGAATCTAAGCTACACTTACCGTATATAATTAATAGGCTACCTATTAATGATGTAACATCCCGACTGTCCGTCAAACATACACATCTTATTTCTCCTAAAGGTTTTATCACATGAAACCTACAAGTCAACATTTTCTCATCCATAAAACCATCACTATAAATTGCTTCCATGCTCCAAATCCTATCATTGGTTGCTGCTTTATATGTAACATACGTAGTACTCATGACTGTTATTCAGTGCCACTACACAGAGAACTAACACTAAGCACGTTTTAACAGGACTTAGGGTCTCGTACTATACCTATAATGTAATTATAAAAGTATATATTTTCCAGAACTCCACCCTGATGGCTGAGCAGTCCATGACATGCAACACTCGACTTTGGTTCTTACTTAGGCTAAATGGGCGATCAATCGGCTGGTCACCTCAAGCCCTAGCACCTATATGATTGTCCAAACCCTATTGGCCTTATGGCAAGCCCAATACCTTTTTATAATATATGTGCTAAAAGGCGATGACTACGTATTGCTACACATATGTACCACTATGTATATTACTGATGAACCATTGCAAATATTTCACTTCCTATTTTTAAAACAATATTTAGAATATATACTTTCATAGTAACATAGCAGTATCTACATATACTACTTAAAGAAGGTGGAAACAATGAAAAATTATGTTATAACTAGAACCTTTATTCTAAAAAGTTATATAAAAATAAAACAAATATAGGAATCCATTCACAGCCCAATAAATAAATATATAAATAAATAAATATAATAAATAAATAAATAAATAAATAAATAAATAAATAAATATATAAATATATATAAATATATATATATATATATATATATATATATATATATATATATATTCATTTACATAACTTATTACCTGTTACAAATCATGTTTATATTGTATATTGCTATCATATCATATTGTATGAAATAGATCATGAATACATCACAGATAAACATGTTCGCCAAATGTGTACCAACATATAACACAGTTAATTTCTGATTGCTGTACACGTGTTGCTAATATATTACACCACAGAGGTGTGGTAAATTTTTGGCCCACTACGTGTACCAGCAATGCTTTCAAAACTGATGCAATAAAGAAATGTGGCAATCAGTGATGAGAAAATGTCATTTGAGCAAACGTAGGCAACGTGCTTAAGCTACAGTTGTATAAGATACTTTCGATGTAACCTTATAGTTTTCAGATGCCAGTCCACTAATGAGAGCTGAAGCAGCTAATATTTCTCACAGTGTTATCGATGTTATAATGTGAGGACTGTTAAAGCTGTCGTTAATATTACCGATGCAGCTATTACCATAATCTTTAATTGCGCGTGAGAGAGAGAAAAAACTCGAGAAGAAGCGCTACAAATGTATTACTAATTAAACTCTTGGCTGTTATTGGTTTTGCAAATATTTAAACGATATAAGGACCTGAACAGAATCTCATTACGCATACAAATCCCTCCTAAATGTAGACGACACTATTTACATTGTTCTTCGTACGAAGAGCCACCGTTTGGATTAATTGTTTAAGATTGGAAAAGAAAATATTTCAGAGAGAAGCATTATAGGAATTATTAATTAAAACCGAACAGCTGTTGACGATCTCCGAAATAGAGTAAATTTATACCTCTCTCTATCACTGTATACTCTAACTTTATATATATATATATATATATATATATATATATAAAGGTAGAGATATACTAAGGTACGGCCTTTGCTTAGTGTTATGTACCCCATAGACTATAGGGAATGCGCCGACTGGTATTATAAGTAACATGGACAATTATGGCTTGAGGAGAAACATATGCGAGTCAGCTCATAACTCTATTTGTCGGACGCAATGCCGCTTTCTTTACTGTAAATGTCTACTTTTTGTTAATACATTTCCTACATTTGTAATCCGTCGTTTTGTCTTATTTTGACCCCTTAAAACCCCACAACAACTGGCAACCGGGGATTCGAAGTAACTTACGCAGGTTATCGTTTACAATAACAACCCCAGCGTAACAGGATTCAAAAGACTTCACGCACAACTATCGTTTTTTTAACGACACAAAACTTGGAAGAGACGATTAAGATTACCAAAAGACTCTAAAAAGAACTTCGTGAAGTAATCGAACCTAAAAAAGAAAGAAAAAGTGAACCAATCTATACTGAAATTCGAAACCGCAACATCCGGATTACGAGAAAATCGTAGCTGCTCTGCAATAGAGAAATTCTTTTTATAAGAACTCGTCAGTTCAAATAAGCAAAAAGACGTTTTTGTTCAAGGACCTATTTAGCAGAGAAAATAACACTTGCTGAAAGAAAAAAAAGTAAGTTGTACGAGAAAAAAAAATTTTCTGGATTCATAAAAGAGTTTTTTTTTTTTATTCGGTTTTCTCTCTCTCAAAACTTTTTGGTTCATTCATTCTACATATTATCTGACATGGAGGATTTTAAGGCACAAATGTTAGAAATAATTAAATTCCAGCAACAGCAGAAAATTGAGCTACAAAAGACTTTTCTTTACAAATTGAACAAAAATTGATTGAAGTACAAAAATCTCAACAGCAGGCATCTAATCATGCATTGTTAATGAAAGCTATAACGGACAGGAGCCAAAACGCAGACAACGAGAATGCGTTTACACAGAATGCTATCTGGACAGCGATAGAATCTTTTACTTACGGACCAGAGGAAGATATAAGTTTTGAATCGTATTACAGACGATACGAGGACTTATATTCGTTCGACTGTGCTACTTGGACGGACTCGAAAAATGTCCGCCTTCTATTACGCAAATTGGGGGTGACTGAGCACACCAGATTTGTTGACTATATTTTACCCCAAAAGACCAGCGAATTAACGTTTTCAGAAGCTATCAAACTCTTAACAGAATTGTTTAGCCCTAAGACTTCATTATTCCATAAACGTTGGAAATGCATGAACTTAATTCGAAAGGAAAACGAGGATTATACAACCTTTGTATCCACAGTTAATAAACACTGTGACGATTTTAAGCTGTCTGAATTAATTTTAAATGTCTAATTTATTGCCAGGGTTTAGTATCAGCGAAAGACGAAAGGTATTAAATAAGCTGGAAAACGAGCCCACCTGCAACAATTGGCAGAAGACTCTCAAAGGTTTGTCAGTTTAAAACAAGACTCAAAAAATATCGAACAGTCTGCTGAAGGACACATTAGGAAATTAGGTGATAATAAAAACAAATTCAGACCTCCCCCCAAAAATCAAGTTACTCCTTCTTCACCTAAGAAGAGACACGACGATTTTCCCCCTAATCCTTGCTTTGGGTGTGGATCCCTTCATTGGTACAGGGACTGCATGTACCGGAACAAGAAATGCCTAAATTGTGACCGTGTCGGGCACAAGGCCTCTCACTGCAGGAAAAAGAAATCCGGAAAAAGCAGCATAAAAACGACAAAGTCAGTCGAGCAAGATGGCCGTAAAATAAGAAAATATGTACTGGTACAAATTTTAGGCAGAAACGTAAAACTCCAATTAGATTCTGGGTCGGACTTAACGATTATCAACGCTTATACTTGGAAAAAGCTTGGTAAACCGACGATGTTAAGAACTAAAAAAATAGCCAGATCTGTCACGGGGGGAAAAATCGAATTCGAAGGTGAAATTATCACCAATGTAACTTTAAACGGGCAACCCCAGAAACTAAAAATGTTTGTTCTAAAAAATACAAACAATTTATTCGGCTCAGATGCTATGCAAATATTTGAGTTGTGGAATTCACCCATTAACACTTTTTGCCAGAAAATAAAAAATTCAACGACCGAGTCAGAAAAATTAATAGAAGAATTGAAAAAAACTTTTCCTGACGTTCTTTCTGGGGGTCTTGGTCGTTGCAAAAAAAATGACTGCGAAACTCGCATTACAGGATAATATCCAGCCAGTATTTAAGAAGAAAAGAAATGTGCCATTTGCTTCATTAGAACAGATCAACAAAGAGCTGGTTAGACTGGAGAAGACCGGCATTCTTTCGAAAATTAAATATAACTCATGGGCCGCACCGACCGTCTACGTAAAAAAAGAAATCTAAAGAAATCCGCGTTTGTGCCGATTTCTCCACGGGGCTCAACACTGCTCTTAAGGATTATCATTACCCTTTGCCATGCCCAAATGAAGTATTCACAAAAATGAGTGGCGGGAAGATTTTTTCAAAAATCGACCTCAGTGACGCTTATCTACAAATACCCGTCGAAGAAGAAAGCTCCAAACTGCTTTGTATTAATACCCATCGGGGATTATATAAGTTTGAACGGTTGGCATTTGGGATCAAGGTCTCCCCAGCAATATTTCAGCAAGTAATGGATACGATGCTGGGCGGACTCGATTTTTCAATCGCCTACTTGGACGAAATTTTAATAAAAAATCAAGACATGGAACAGCACAAACAACATGTCCACCAAGTTTTCAAAAAGATTCAGGACTACTGATTCAAACTAAAAGAATCTAAGTGCGACTTCTTCACGGAGAAAATAAAATACCTCGGGCACATAATCGATAAAGAGGGTAGACGGCCAGATCCAGAACGGTCTATAGCTATCAAAGAAATGCCAGCTCCCCAAAATGTTTCGTCACTACAAAGTTTTTTAGGACTTGCTAATTACTACCATACTTTTACTCATAATATGCATGATTTACGTGCCCCGCTAAATGAACTTTTAACAAAGGACAAGGCATGAGAATGGACTCCCGAATGCCAGAGAGCATTCGAAAAAATCAAAGAAATATTGACGTCGGACTTTCTCACACACTTCAACCCAGACCTAGAGATTATTGTTGCCAGCGACATCAGCTCATGTGGCATCGGAGCATGTATTTTACACAAAATGCCGGACGGGTCCCATAAACCCATAGCCCACGCATCAAGAAACCTTCTTCCAGCGGAGAGAAATTATTCCCAAATTGAAAAGGAGTCACTCGGGATAATATTTGCAGTAACCAAGTTCCACCGTACATTCACGGTCGACACTTCAGATTACAGACAGACCATAAGCCCTTACTTACCATCTTCGGCTCAGAAAAGGGTCTGTCTACACACACGGCGAATAGACTGCAAAGATGGGGGACGATCCTTCTAAATTATAATTCCAACATGGAATTTCTCCCATCTAAGAAACTCTGTTACGCAGATGGACTCTCTAGATTGATACCCAAACAGAGTGAACCCCTTGAAGACACCGTGATTGCTTCCCTTCCAACTGAAAGGGATTTAAAAACTTCGCTGTGCAACACGATAAGGGAACTCCCAGTAACTCTTGACGAGATAAAACGGGAGGCAGTGAACGATGAGTTTCTAATACAGATGAAGGAAAAGCTAGCACAAAAAGACCAACAAAGTCCAGATGCCTTCTCCATATGCGATGAAGTACTGCTATATAGCGAACGAGTGGTTATCCCAGCTACGCTACAAAAAAGGATCCTGAAGGATTTTCATATGGGTCATCCTGGCATTACTAGGATAAAAAGTCTAATGCAGAGCTACGTATATTGGCAAAACATGGACAAGGATATTGAGTGCATGGTGAAAGAATGCATGGGCTGTGTTTTAGCATCTAAGGCTCCCCCAATAAAATTCAGTCCTTGGCCTAAAACAGACCGCCTATGGGCACGTATTCACGTCGACTTTGCGGGACCACTGGAGGGTTATTATCATTTAATAGTAGTTGATAGTTTCTCGAAATGGCCGGAAGTATTTAGATGCAAAAGCCTGACTACTGAAATGACTATAAGCGCTCTGTACGAACTGTTCGCTCGCTTTGGAGTTGTAGACTGTTTAGTGTCGGATAACGACACACAGTTCCCGTCCGGAGACTTCAAAGAATTCTGTGATACGTTTCAAATTGACCACACAACCATCCCTCCGTACCACCTGAGGTCCAACGGTCAAGCTGAACGCTTTGTGGACACGCTAAAGAGAGTCCTGAAGAAGGCCAAAGGTACACCTACCGAAAAAGCGCTTCAGCAGTTTCTGCAGGTGTACAGGATTACGCCGAACGATAGTACACCTTCGTCATTATCTCTGAGGTAATGTTCACTCGTAAGATGTCTGTCTTCGACAAATTGCTCCCGGGACAGACAAAACCAGGAAGATCTACGACAGTGCCAAAGAAGCGGTACCTCCCTGGAGAGAAAGTATACTTCCAGATGTTCCGAAACAACAAGACTTTCTGGGAGTTGAGAAAAATACAAAAGATGATCGGCAATATGGTGTATATTGGCGAAGGTCCCAAGTTTTCCCATAAGAGACACATCAACTAATTAAGAAAACGCTTGTCGGGGGATGTTAGCGGTCCCCCGGAACCAGAGGGGGTGATGGATGTCATATATGACACATTTAGCTTACCTATTCCACAAGCAGCCCCTCAACAACGCAATTCTTCAAGAAAACGAAGAGCGACGGAGTTTATCAACATAAATCCCAAGAGAAAAAAATATTAAGACTCCTGTGGAGTGAAATCTTACGAGGGGGTGTTATGGGTGATATACCCTATAGACTATAGTGGAATGCGCCGACGGTTACTATAAGTAACAGGGACAATTATGGCGCGAGGAGAAGCAAATGCGAGTCAGCTCATAACTCTATTTTTCGGACGTAATGCCCACTTTCTTTACTGTAAATGTCTACTCTTTTGTTAATACATTTTTCCTACATTTGTTACCCGTCGTTTTGTCTTATTTTGACCCCTTAAAACCCCACAACACATAGTAACTTAGTATTTTACTATATGCTAACATGAAATTCCCCCTCTCATATATATATATATATATATATATATATATATATATATATAACAAATTATGTTGCTTGACATATTCGAAAAAATTACATATATTGGGTAATATTGTTAGTAATTTAATAGACATCAAAGCTCGAGTTTATTTATTTTCTGAGTTATTGTGATATATGATATGATATAAGTTTTTGCGTATGCTTCTAAATTATTTAGTTAAGAATTAATGTAAAAATGAATTAAATGAATGGAATAAAAAATGAATGAAATAAATAGAATAAGAAAGGAATGGAATAAAAAATGAATGAAGAATGGAATGAATGAAAAAATATTTTCCAAAGGACCTCTCTTAAAAGAAAAAAATTATTATTTTTAAGAGAGCTCCCTAATGGAAAAGCCGTCTTCACCTCCACCGGACTCTTTATTGAAGCATTGAATTAATATAATTATTATATAAGATATTGGAGAAGATAAAGTGTGTCTTACCTCTGCGAGGTTCTATTGTAAAATAATTCATATATATATATATATATATATATATATATAATATATATATATATATATATATATATATATATATATAAAGTTATATTTTGTCTACATAAATGTTTAAGTAATTGGTACTAGGCATTTTTTACTATATAACAATTTTTCCTCATTTTTCGGCATACATGTCCGGTACCTAAACTTTGACCCCCTCCTCCGAGTAACTTAGTATTTTATTAAACGCTAGCACAAAATTCTACGTCCGATAAAGACTAATCAATGATCAATGGCTTTCTTGACTTAAAAGTGACTGTTTACCCTGCGGCTTGCTATTAATCAACACCAGACAA